>VXAA01000274.1:806561-906561 GCA_013399115.1 Anseranas semipalmata | reverse complement strand
CGCCCTGACAGGGCTCCCCCAGCGCGGGAACGGCCGCGAGGCTGCGAGCGGCTCCCGGTAAGGCCTCGAGCGGTCAGCGGCCGTTTGACAGAATTTCGTAATTTGTAGCGGAGAGCACTCCGAGTGAAGTAGGCCATGGTCATAACACAAAATAATTTGGCGTAGCTAATGAAGTGCGATTTCTGTTTTAAAATGAAATGCAAAATGCCTCGAATGGACAGTTCTGAATACACAAGGACTCGTAACAACACAGACTTTAACAGAAAGGTGACAAATGTGAGCCATTTAGGCAGGAGGTATCTTACTGAAAGACACCATATCCTTTGAATACAATTTGACAGCGTCAGTATTTCAACAGTGTTTTAATATTGTCAATCCATTCCAACACGTCGCTATGAGTGGTCTGAACGATCATTCCAGGCCAGACCCTGTTCTTTTAACTCTTTTCTGCTAGAGAAATCCCTTCCCCCTTTCCATTTTATAAAAATGCTTCTCTAAAAGAAACAACAAAATTACTTATTGCAATCTGATTGAAAACATGCCTTCTCTGCTTCCTTGGCCTGCCTAGCCCACGGCCTCATATTGGAATGATTATCTGCAGAGCAACCTTGCTCTACCATGCCGTGGGCTATTACTCGCCTCCCCCTGGCTCCCCCAGTTCACGCCAGCCCCCAGCACCCCACCGTCCTGGACTCAGTGTCCCCCCTCGCAACATGAGGGCACTCCTCCAGGTGGATGCCAAGGTTAATTCAAAGTTTTTCAAGTGGTACGGGTGCTCAGCTCAGAACAGTTTGTAACAGAAAGCCAGTATCTCAGTGTTCCGGATAAAAACCCTCAGAAGAAACAGTATCTTTTATCCTGAAAGAAGGAAGCCACTTGCTAGGTACATGCTAGGTACTTCTCTTACGTACTGAGCATACACCATTACACAACTTTCGCAGATTCAATCAACTGGTGGCTGTAGAAGAGAGAGGCAGGATCTCTGCCATCCATCAAACCAAAACATCTTGCAAGACTCCCACCTTGTTTCTCCATCCATTCAACTGCTGGTTGACAAATGTGGAAAAACATAGTGGCAAGCCATCTGCTTCTCCCTCAACTCTCTGCCATCAACTTTCTCAATGAGCTTGTCCTGTAAAAAGTCACCCCAGAAGGCAACAAAACATGGTTTCATGAGATGTGGTGGTCTTTGGACACCAGCTGGGTTCCTGGCACTAGGGGATTTCTCTGTCTCTACCCTGAGCAGTTAGATAAACTCCTTGGCATTCAGCAGGATTAGTGCCCAATCATTTCCTAAAGAGAAGAGACGGAGTTGTCTTACTGTTATAGTACTGTCAGAACCTGTTTGTAGAGTTAGTTCTAGTTTCCAGGGACCATACAAAAGCATCTATTTCTTTCCTTTCACTACAAAGAGCATCTAGGTAGGTAGCTACCTCATAAAAATTACATTTATAGCATTCATAATGAGAGCACGTGGGAGTGCACAGGTCATTATGTATTGAATGATGAAGCTATAATACTCCTTATAAGCTGCAACTGTCCATGTCAGTCTTTTCCATGAAATTTGAGTCATCTTCTCTACAGAAGAGAGTAAACCTGCTAAAAAGTATTACTTGTATGTGTTGAACTATAGTCTTGTATGGAACATTAAATCGGTTAACAAGAGTCTATGGGCATGCCCCTGCATTTTTTTTTTTTCCTTAATCTGTAAAATGAAAGGGACAAATCACACAGGCAGGTTTCAGTTGTTGACCTCACTGGGTATTTTGCATAAACAGAAGTGAGCGGAAAATTTGGATCAAGTTTTCGCCCTGAGTTAAAACCAGCAGCAATGATGTCTATGAAAGTAATGCTGCTTCTGCTATGCAAATGGGAGAAGTGAAGCAGAGTTGTAGCTGTACAGACATTTCACAGAGTGGGTGTAGCCACGGCATCATAAGTGTGCAAAATAACTCGATAGCCAGCTTTCCCCTGTTCTTGCCATGACTGCCCACTGGCTGCTGGTTGAGGCAGGGTTGTTGCAGGATGCACTGGAAATTCTCACTGCTGTCAAAGCATTGTGTGGGGTGAAGGGAGGACTTCAGCTGTCAAGCTGAAAAAATAACAGAACAGACAGTTGTACTTCATAGTTAGCATTTGTGAAGAAAACTGTACGATCTAAAATTGCTACCGAGGTCAAATCCCACCGTTCAGACCTGATGCAACAGGACAGTAATAAGCACTGCTGAAAGGGCAGATGTGTGTGTTACTGAGCATATTCATCAACATGCCCCTTATGCTAGCATCATTAAGGAAAGGTAGTCTGCAAAAAATTACTTGGGATTTTCCATGAGAACTATTAGACCCAGGTTTATAAACCCCAGGGTAGACTTGTTACTTATTTGTAGGCTACAGTATAGAGGCACGTTAGTGGCACGCCAAGGAAATGCACTTCAATAGTCTCTGTGGTCAAAGTGTTATTCTATTCTGTGCAGATACTTATTGTGATGGATAACAACACTATGCAAAATGCACCTCAGATCAATACTCTCTTCACAGACAGACAATGCAAGCAGAGAGAGTCCCTTCAAATATCCTTCTGTTTATAACCAATTTTTCTGTAAGAAAGTCTTAACAAGGGGGAAAAAAGATAGTGTCACCCTTTCCTCCTTTAAGCAATATGACATACAAAACTAACTATTAAGGCTCTTCTGGTGATGTCATAAACCACAAGAATGAAGATGAAGTCATCAGAATTGGAGAGAGAAAATTACGATCCAGAAATTCAGAATCTTGGCATTAAAAACATAGATTTTTTTATCTACATACCTGGAACAAACTCTAACATTGATCTCAACATTTTTCCTGCCCTGGGATTTTGCTTGCCACAGCTGTGCAAGCAGGTAATAGTTCCATGCACAGAACTAAGAACTATGTGCATACCTGCTCTTAACCTATTCTTGAAAATACCAAGGGAAAGAAACCCCATGAAAATAGTCTGTCAGTCTGACTCAAAGGAAATGTCATGGACAAACTAGTGGCATCCTTATAAATTATCTAGTAGTTACTTTCCACATATTTTTTTTATTCGTAAAACTCTTCCATGCTTGAAGTTAAAATTTGAAATCTAATGTGCATGATTCTGTGTAGAAAACCATTACACTTAGAGTGTGCAGTATGTCTCATCTTAACATCCTTAATTCATTTTAATCTGTACAGTCAACTCAGATGTTTCAGTTTGGAAAAGAGAAAGACTCCCAGCTGATCAGAATCACAGAAAATACAGGGGCTGTAAAGAGTGCACCAGGATGAATCGCCTGTTCTTTCACACTCTTCCCATGCCTTCACTAGGATGTTTTAATGTGGAGCATTCCAATTAGCCAGGGCATCACCCAGTGCCTCTAAATGCTAACAGTATAACCATCACTAATACCTAGCTGTGTTAAAAGAACAGCTTTCTAGTTCTGCTGTTATTTACACTAACTTTAATTAGGAGACTCACCATTATATTACGTGTAGTAATACATGTGTAAAACCAGTACATGCAAAATTAGACTAAAGCATTAGGGTGTCACTAGCTAAGTATTTGGTAGCAAGTAAGAAATGGTTATCTTAATTGGAAAAATCCATCCCTCAACCTGCTTTGATTTAAAAAAGTATAAATATGCCCGACAGGAATTTTCTAGCACATATGAAAGTTATGAGAAACCACATTCTAGAAACATGGAGCTCCATTCCACGTTTAGACCCAGGACAAACAGATTTTTTTCATTCAAGTGGATCTGAAATATAAATGACTGGTGGGCTCTGCTTAGCAACTTCATGACAGTACTCCCACCCCCTTACAGTAAAGAAAAGTTTTGCAAGAGACAGCATAAAAGGGCCCTTTACAACCCTTTGTCCCTCTTCTCCCTACCACAAGAGCAGTACCCGCTCCTCTTGGACGAGGGCCGAGGTGTGTCCTTTCAAGCCAAAGCTCTGGGGGATGAATCTTGCCCCCCTGTGATCAGAATTGCATATTGAAACTCACGAGAGCTTTCATTTAATACAAATCTCTATCTTTAGGTCTGTCTTGCTGGCTAACTACTTGCATGGTTGTATGCTGAGCGTGCTAACAACACTGGGCGTAAAAACCCAGGGTACCCAAGTCATGTCCTGATTTGTGTTACTTCCAGAACTATCAGCAGAGGCACAGCCAGAACCCAGGAGTCCAAGATCCCATTCATCAGCCCTTATTCCTCGATTGCTACCTCCCGGCAGTGCCTGAGGAGTCCAAAAGTCTTTTGAGGCAAAGATTTCATGTCTGCAAGGCATTCTGTACTTGATAAGCCATGGAGGAGGGATAGGAAGCTAACAGTGGCTTAACCCTTCAGAGCTTGTTCTCCTGTGCCAACCTGCTTAAAGCCATCTTTCTTTTCAAAAACATTGCTCTTATCCACAGTCCCAGTGTGAAGGAAATCTAAGAATTTGTTCAAGAGCTTTTTTCATTTGTTTTCTGTAACACTAACAACAGTTGCTTGGCCCTTGATAGAACCAGCCCCTTGTCAGATAGGGAAAATTCAAGGGATTTTTCTCCTCTGTAGTTGCAATATGAAACAAGGTCAAATCTTATGCAGCTATGTAGTGATTTGCTGTTTCTTTCAGCTATTGTTATGCAAATAGAAATACAAAGAAGTTTATGGTTATAATTATCAAAAGACTTTTCTAAATCCCCCTAAAACTAAGTTGCTCAGAGGGGGTTCCAGGTGACCCTATGGCTGAGGAAATCCATTTGTTCTTGTGCAATGTTGCGGATATATCACAAGTACTAATGCAAGAGAAGCTTTTGTTTTTCTTTCCTGTGCTTTAGGATCCTTCTGTTAGGATGTTATGAGATGGTCATGTGTTGCTCAAACACAACACTCAGACTTTTATGAGAGCAAATAAAATTATGAGCAGACAGAAAATTACACTTTGACTTACTGTTAAAATGAGGATTGGTGACTGGGTTGTTTTGTGAATAAAGTCCTTGAAGAAAGCATTGGAATTTATGATGATCTGGACAATCACAGGTCATCAGTTTCACCAATTAAGTTCTCTCCCTAATTGCTGCTATGTCCCAGCAAGAGACGAGTTGCTTGCATTTTCCAATGCATATAGGAAAGCCAGGTCTTTCCACTTCTGCAGAATAAATTGTGCAAGTAGATGACATAGGAGGAGAGAGAATAATGCAATGGGTGGTAGGGGATGGAAGTTATAAATAAAATGCAAACATCAGCCTTCATGAGATATAAAAAGTAAAAGTACAGAGAATAAAAGAAATCTGAAAATATGATGGTATAAAGAAGAAAACTTTAAAGAAGCAATAACAGCCTGCAAACGGTTTTCCTACTGCGGCATAGCTGGCACACAGTGCATATTTATGCATTTTGGGGAAGGCCCATCTGCACTGTAGCCTGTTAAGACTGACAATTGCTAGAGATTTTTCCCCTTTGAAAACTCGGTGCTAAGACATTTCATTGTCAAAACCCCTCTGTCCTGCCAGAAAGGAGGTCGTCAGCTTCCTATGGGGAGTCCTCACCATTCCCCTAAGTTTCCATTACTTACACCCTGCTCTTAAACAGTATTCAGGAGGCTTTGGTGCAAGTTGTATCACTAGCTAAAGAATTGCACCAACCCCTGGAACAACTCATGCAGCACTGGGCTTTAAACTTTCCTCTTCCTGCAAGGCAACTGAGTAGGGTTATGCCGACTGCATCACAACACACAGGTAGGCAGTTACTCAAACAGAAAGAGGAAGAATCCCGTTTAAAAACCAGCCCAGAGCATCACTTAAGGCAATATGCAACCATGCAACATTTTCCCCCTGTCTTTCAGGGTTATGTCTTCCGTTTCCTCAACACTTTTAGTTACAACTAGATTTAAGACACAGTAGGATGGCACTAGTAATAGAATCTCAGTCTCTGGTTCTGTATTATCTCAGCCTTACATTACTCTAAAAATATTGTAGAGAAGATACAAATGAGAAAAGCAGTGTTTCTATTTTTGCATAATGGTCTTAAGATGGTGCTGAAATGCAGTGAGAAAGAAAATATCCTAAAAAATTCTTGCTGGTGAGGCAGAATCATTGTTCTTGAGCTGAATTTATCCTCTGCTTTAGTAACAAAGGCTGGATCAAGGCATCCTGGAGTCAGATTGGGTTGTTTTGATAGGCACATCTGGGTAGTTGCCTCATCCAGGATGAGGAAGTTCAGCAGCGAAACCTTTTGGTACCCTATTAGTATTTTTGTCTTTGCTGTAATCAGCCTGGTAGCATGTGCAGGGGCCAAATTCACTTGTGAGAAGCACCGAGTGATGCCACTGCAGCTGTTGCACATTCAATCCAGATTACAATTTTCAAAGGTGTGTCTGATGAATCTTTCCTTGACTTTCAACACCAGTTTTTATCACTGCTGTTCTTGTAATGTAAATCTTCAATCCAAGTTAACATAATATTAATAATCCCCTGGTTGGTAGGATGTAGACAGGCACTTCATTCCTTGGAGGGCATTGTCTGTTTTATAAAGCATTTCACATTAATAGCAGTGGCAGTTGGTATCTCTGTACCTATAGGTGAAAGAGCTTAGGCTAGCATAAATGCTAATCAAGGCTTCAAAATAGGATTAGAGCAATGCCTCGGATGTGTGGTGCTAGTTCTCTTCACAGAAGGAAGTTTCATCTCTAATGAGGTGGTTGTTAGGTAACACATAAATGGCTCCGTGCCTACAGTAGTAACATGAGTAATACCAGATGATGGAAGATGATGCATTTCTTCTGCAGATGTCCACCATCTGCACAGCAGCACCAGCTCTTTTTAGAGAAGGCCGTGCTTATTATGGGAGGGAAAGAAATAGAATACTTGCTAGCAATCAGGATCCTCTCCGAAGACTTGGAGATCCTAGTCAGGTAGAACAAATGTAGAAAAAGACCGCATTTCGTAGAGTTACACTAGCCTTTGCAGGGATGGCTTTTTTTCCTATATGAATGGATTTCTAGGTAGAAAGACATAAGACAAGCCAGAGGTTACAAAATTATAGGTTGTACACATAATACTAATTGTATGCAAGCCAACTCAACACATTATGTGACCTGAGAGAGACCTGGTATATCTCTCCAGTCATCTGCAGCCCTCAGAAAACCCATCAGATACCTGAGAACTTCTATTTAGAGCTTTGGAAGTTTCCTCACCAACTTAAGAAAATAAGAAACTAAGTGGAAAAGATATCCTCCTTGTAATTGGGATGTTTTTACCTTCTTGCTAACTTTGACAGAGAAAAAGCACAATGAAAATGCCTAAGTTTCGCCTGCCCTGAAAATTTTACTTCCAAGTTATTCCTTTTCTTAGCTCCTTCACATCAAACCTATGAGTCTCTACGCCTCTTTAAAATAGTTCATCCTAAGATATGATTGCCTTGGGCTGGATACCAGGGTGTTCAGATCTATGGCATATGGTTTAGTGTGGGCCTTGTTAGAGTTAGGTCAGAGGTTGGACTAGGTGATCTTGGAGGTCTCTTCCAACTTGAACAATTCTGTGATTCTGTGATATACTGCTTGTTCCTTTTGTCTGAGAAATCATTGTTACTGTTTGCAATATTCCACTTGCTCTGCTTAAAGACAAAAAGCATGTTTTCCAGAACAGAAATTAACATTGATTTAGCATATAATATTTTTCATCAGTCAGTTTGTCCCTAGGGCATATAAGGCATTTTGTTAATTCTCGTGAGAAAGATAAACATCTCGTAACACCTAAATGCAACTTATTTTGTGTAGATGTCACTGCACTCCATTAGCAGTACCGGCAAGATAGTGATTCAACATCTTCCTCTCTATTACTTCATATTTCTGTCTATTTTTACTCTTGCTGAGGATTGCCAATATAAAATTTGGGTTTCCCAAAGTTCTTGGTTTAGTGCAGCACTCAGGAGAGCCAAACTGAGTAATTTATAAAAGCACAGTAAAAGGCAGCCCTTGCTCAGGACAGCATACTGTCTAAATAGGTGAGACAAAGAAAGGCGACCTAGCTGAACATATTGAGAAATTAGATTTAGTGATGTGCCTTGTGCTTCCATATAGGAAATCTGTGGCCAATAGGAAACTGAAAATGCATCTCCTGGGCCTCAGTTTAAACCATTAACCAAAAGGCCAATCTTGCATTTAATTCCATCCTCCTGCTTTCAGGAACAACAAAAGATTACTTCCCCTCCCCCTCATCCACTTTGCAGAAAGCTCTGTTGCAATAACGTTAGTAATTAAGAGGCTGACAGCAGAACAACTGGAGTCTCGTGCAGCTTAGCTGTCTCCTAAGGGAACCTGGGCTCGCTGGCTTCCCCGCTACCCACCGCACTAGTCAGGGCTGTGTGCTCACCATAGTGACTTCAGCAACAGGGGTTTGTCTACAACAAAGTCTGCTGTGGTGTGATCTAGATCAAGGAGGGGTTTTCGTCTCGAGTATTTATTGGATCACCGCTTTAAGCATGACTACTTGTTTTCAGCGTCCTTGAAAGACCCATAAGCAGTCCAGTTGATTTCCCCGACAGCATCCTCGAGACAGTTTTCCACCATGCTTTATTTTCTTATGCATCAAGTGAAAAGCTTTATTTTCATTTACACAATAATTAGAACAGATGTGTGAAACTCCGTATGAGAAAACAGGGCCCGTATCACATGCTATTTACCTGTGAAAGTCACTTCCTGAGAGGACAGCAGCCCAGAACGTTCACACCCTCTTGATAGTACCAGATCAAACCATATTAAAGACTATTACATGTCATATTTCTTGAAACAGTTAAATCTAAACCAGGATTTGTTCTTTCAAGTGTATGTAATGTTACAAAGCCTTTGGAAGTATCATATCTTGTCCTCTTTTGCCATTTTTAACCTTGATTTCTTATTCTCCCAGTTCCGTAGTAAAAGGGATGTGAATCCTTTTCTGCTTAAAGCCAAGCTATCTTGTAAAGATGTTTTCTGAATGAAAATCATTGCCATACTACAGGGCACCCTCCCTTTCTATTTCCATTTTTTAACCTAAAACAGCCCCTTGGGCATCCTAACCTTCATTGACACAAGCACTCTATCAGAGGAAATGACTCATAATTACACCAGCAATCAATATCTACAATGCATTTCTTTCACAGTATTACTAAGAGTCAGATATGTCCATATAATCAGGCCATTAAATATAGCCATTTGTAATGAGCTTAAGTTGGTTGTCAGCATTTATTTATAAATGGTAAAATGGTTATGAAAGTTGTTATGAAAGGAAATCACACTGCCAATTTTCCAAGCTTCTATCTTATGTTTCTGACCAAGCATGATTTCTAAAATAATCCTACCCCAAAACAGTCTTCTGATTCTGAAGACGGCCAAAAGACTATCTGCTTGGTGTCTGGTTGGTATTTCCTTAGTGGGATAATACTTGAAATGTACATGTGCATGCTTAAAGCATTAACAAAGCAGCCATGCATTAAAAAGAAATACCAAAGGGCCACATTCACACAACCAAAATTCCAGCCAAGCCAGCATTCTCTGAGGCACTTACCACTTGACATAGCTCCTCCAAGTTGCTCTTTAAATATAACTGGGGACCTATGTAAAGTAAAAGCCATTGTTGAAGTCTACCTGAATTCACTGTCTGGATTTCAAAACATTGCAGTTGCATCCATGGCGTTACACTATGAAGCATGGATATGTGACATGAATAATAGGCTCACAGAATCTTTCCAAAGTCCTTTATCCAAACTCCCCTTGCGGATTTCCGGGCAGTGATTCACTAACAGCTGAGTGATAGCCCCCTAATAGGGACAAGCCAGTACTCCCCAAACTCATCTGGTACAATTCTGGGCATTAGCCACAGCTGTCAGGAACCTGATTATTTTATCTACCTTTGTTTTCCCTGAGAGCTGGAGTAACTACTTGCATAATGAGAAAATCTCATGAATCTCCACAAAGTAGGAAGTCGGGAATGTCTTATCAAAAGGAAGAAAATAACTGCCTCAATTCCATTCAGAGAAAAAAAACCCTCCAAGGTAAATGCCAGTTATTTCACAACACTCCTTCCGGGGTCAGATCCTCGTGCCATTTTGGTCAACAAAAAATCCCAGTAATGTTAGTGGCATGGTGACTTCACCCTCATTCTTTCCTGCTTGTGTGTTACTCTATTTCTGCTGTGATCATCTTCTTTCAGATAGGAACCTAAAGTTTCCCCAACCTCCTCTTCATGCTGCTGTGTATTGGCTCAGTAGCTAAGGGAGAGCTTTGCCCTGCTCTTCTGGATAGGGCAGGAGCTGCCCCTTCCCCACTGCTAAGCAACACACCCAGCCTGGTTCAAGCACCAGCTCCTATTTTTGCTGCAAAGTAAAGGTCAGAATATTCGGAGGGAGCAGAATTGTTTATTTATAGTACCTTTAACATGACATACAGAACATGTTTATTCCTTGGGAATATGTTGCGCATTTAAACTGTAATTAATGTCTTCTATTCTGGAACTCACCGTAACATGTATGAAGTTATTTGCATCATTATCCCAGCCTCAAGATAAAAATCCAGAAAAGCTAAAGGTGTAGAGGCTCCAAAACATCTCCAAAGTTACAAGGAGATTACTGCTGCCTTTCACCCCTCATAGCTTATGTTAGACCCTTTGTTTCGTGTCAGCAGCTTAGCTTGCCTGGCTGTCCAGGCTGACAGGCCTTTCTCATCAGGAAGACTTCAACCCATCCAGGCTCTCTCCTGTTTTGCCTGCCCTACAAATTCTCCTGTAATGCGTTGTGTTCTGTTCTGCAGCACAACTGCCTTTCTCAGCACAGCTTCAGCAGCGCACTGTGGCTAAGAAGATGTCAAAGCTGCCTGAGCGCTGTTTCCGTGCTTGCCTTGCTGGCTTGAAGGGAACACTGCTGACTCCTGCCCCTGTCAGTCCATCCCTAGAGGCTCTCTACCCACCAGCACACCTTATTTAGGGAACGTACGTGAGAATGATTGAGTCACAGTGAGAAAGGAATAATCTGTCTGGAGTTGTTTCCTTAAGAAATAGCTTATCAACTGAGATCGAGGAGTGTTACATTTTTGCCTTTGCTGTAGACAGTGATCCTGACGACTTCAGAAACAAGATGGATTTTAAATACCACATGACTCACCAAGGTACTTCTGCTTTACAGCTGACTCCTCAAAGGAAGCCCTTCCCTGATGGCTGCAAGAAAATTCCTTGCAGAGGTGCTCTGAGGCACAGGGGACACTGGAGTTCTGTGACTGCCAAAAGTTCGCTACCAAGAAATTTGAAGAGTGGCAGCAGGAGATCTGGCATTGCCTTGTTCACTTTGCCCTGATCCCAGTTTCAGGTTCTGGATGGAAGCTCAGGAGCCCGGCGGTCTCCTAGAACTACCCACAGCACATGGCTTGCCTCATGTTCTCGCTCACCCCCTGTAACCAGCAGTGCTCTTATCCCGCCTGTACAGATACTCACTCATTGACTGCCATTCCTCAGATGTCTCCCAAGATGAGCACCAAAGCAGGAGACAAAGGCTGAAGCAGTTACACTGTTTTGCATAAATTCTTCATATAGGCAATAACTACCAGGCACTGTCAAGAAAAGAACAAATCTGAGAGATGCAATTTAAATAGAGGAGCACACTAAGGGTGAGATTAATTTCAGCTGGTTTAATCCCATCCTAAAGCAGGTGCCACTAGATCAGAGACACCTGGCAGAGGAGCCGAGCAGAAGCAGCACAGGTGGAGGTATCTTCACTGTGGAGTTCAAGTTTTGGATCACTCCATCGTGAGCTTTCAGATACAGCTTGGATTCACTGTGCAGGTTGATCCAGAAGTTGTTATTTTGGAAAATGGGCCATGACTGTACTCTGGTAAATTATCCAGAGAATTCACATCAGTAGAAATATATTTTCAGCTTCCTTATGCAATTAATTTCTGTTCTTTATCAAGGCAAATGGTATTTGGAGAAGGTGAATACTATCATTCATGGGCTGTAGCCTGGATTCAGCTCATCAAAGTTTATGTAATTAATTGAGGCAGTAAAGTTCAGCACTTATCTCTGTCTCTCTGAATGGAGGGAGAGGAGTACTTCGAATGAGAATTTATGCCTCCTAAAATCTGAATTTTTCCTCAGAAATTATATTTTTGTAGTAAATTACTGCTTTTTCCCAAAGTACATTCTATTATGTAATAAAACACATTTCAAAATTTGAAAACCCACACAAAACAGAAAATCTAGTTTCATCACAGATCCATTTTCTACCCACTGCCCCAGTTCATGATTTAACAGCATGGACAGAGTTGCAAAATAATACGTCTTGGTGTAAGAGTCAAAGAACATTGTGTGGTCTTATTGCTAGCATAACAATACAATCTTCCAAATTGCATTCTCCATATAAATCACAGAACAAATTGAGCAAATAAAAGAAAAATACAATAGCAGAAGATTCTGTTTCTCATTTTGGTGGTCTGTTTCCAGTTCACAGCTCTCCAGTCTGAAAACAAGACCGATGCCACACTTGCTGCCTAGCACATGGGTCCCCTGCATATGGTCAAACTCCTGCAATTAGGGTGTTTCTGATACTTGTGGGATTTTATTTACAGATGACTTTATGTGCCATAGTGCTCATCACAAATGGCATTCACTTCAAAAACTAAACTCATAAGATGAAATTAAAGTTGATCATGCGGAAGTTCTTAGCCTGTGTTTTCAACAAATCTGTTGAGGATGAACAGCACAAGATAAGCAGACTTCTCCTTCAAGATAAGCTTTACTTTCTTGCCATGTGAGATTCTCTTGTAGCCAGTGAGATGAACATTTATTAAAATTTCAATAAATAGTAATTCATGGAAGATAAGAATTTTCTACCTCAGAGCTAGCATGCCCTACAAAAGTTATTTTTGGAAGGATGTTGCTCAAGTACTGAGTCCCGTTGTTGATGTACTGCTTTGTCCCTCGGTCTCTTTTACACTCAGAGCATGAAACTCCAGCAGAATCTGTAAAGCAATATTAATGGAGTGACACAGAAGAACGAACGGTGGGAAATTCAGAGGTGATGTCAGCCTCTGGGACTCGGTGGCTATTCTTCACTCTGCTTGTGATTATCACTGTTATCTTGTGCTTCCTTTGCTTATCTGTTTTGGTCTTACAGTATATATACCCCACGGATTCTGGGGGCAGAAACCAAATTCTGACTGGTATTTGGAGTATTTAATAACATGGTTTACTGATAGGAGCCTTTAGATACTACACTACCACAAATATTAATTAATCAATACAGAACACCCATATGTAACCTTAGATGGTTAGAAGATCTTTAATCTATGCTGATTTGAACTCTCAGATTAATTTTGTCGTTAAATATTTTGGTGATGCACAGAGTTAGGTGTGAACTAGCATTTGGACACCTTTCTATAATGGGAAAATAACTGAATTTATGATTATCCAAATGACAAAATTGTTAGCTGAGACATTTTTTTCTCTCCCTTTTCAAATTCATGGGAAAAAAAATAATTTGCAGCAATAATTTCTGTAGTTTGTCCCTGGAGTGCCTCTTGGAATTTTACTTCGAAATCAGTTTCATGTGAAGTTTGGGCTACAAGAACAAGTCACCATATTTTTCCGTATCGCAGCCACAAGCATTTGCACTAGCTTGTCGTGCACGGCTTAAGATCTCTTGTACACCTAGGCTGAGTTTTGCCTTCCTAATTGACGTCAGAGAAGGAAGTGTTTTTCATTTCGGGGTGTCTTTGTAGACATTTGAGTAGTACCCCGGTTTCGCGGCGGTGCCCACGCAGGAATAGAGCCATCGCTCCCCAGCTGCCCTCCCCCAGCGCTGGCAGCACAAAGAGCACTTGTCAGCTGTTGGTCAGTGCTTGATGTAAACAATCACAGATGAGTGCTTCAACACATTTCACCCTTGAATGCTGATCTTTAAGCAAAGATGCCATTTGAAATCGAACTTGTTTTTACAAACAAGGAGAGAGAACAAACCTCAACAGCATCATGGTCGCTGTTCGGGCAGCTTGCAGGGTACTGGCGGCAAACAGATCCTAAAAGCATTGCCACAGAAGAAATGTTCAAGCCACTGCTGATGCAGAGCGAATCGAGCGAGGCAGAGGATAATTACCTGGCCTGGACCTTTGCCAGGAGAACTCTATCAACACTATACTTGTCATGTATAACATTATGGGGTCTTTAATGGGGTTAATTTATTAGAGTCAGTTATTAAGATAAGAATGCAGGGCTTGTACTTCATCTGTAGGCTTGCACCTCTGCCCATCAGTGCGACAGTAGCTCGACGTGCGGCAGCAAAACGCGCCCTTCACGTCGCTGCCACAGCCCCCCGACTGCCTGAGAGAGATCCCCTCGCCCCGCGGTGAGCCTCGCCCGGCCGCCCAGCCTGCAGGAGCAGACAGGTCCCAGCGCCGAGCACGCTGCTGCCCCGGACGGGCGGGCTCTGAGCCTGTGCTGCTCGGGAAGGAGGGTTTATTCTGCGAACCGATTAACACACTATTCCCACCCGGTTGCAGAAGGAAGGCGGTTGCTGTGTGGGCTGCCTGTCTCTCTGTCTCACTGCACATCTAGGATGTTGCCAGGAGCATTCGCTGCCTCAGCGGCTGGCTAGTGTAAATTCTTCGCAGTAAACTTGTGAGATTCAGCTCGGTATGAAACAGAGCCCCTGAAGTGGTCTGGCTGTGGCATTCGTTTCCTGCAGTAAGTCTGTTACAGGAAGGAAAACAAAGGAGGATGCACCGTGCATAGCAATGGTGGCACGCGGGGCTGCGGGAACTGGCTGTGCTGCCCCGCAGAGCCGCGGCCCAAGCTGGCAGCGCGGGGCTGCACTGCCTGGCGGAAAAGGCAGCTTGCTTCCTGCTCAGACACCACCCGAAGGCCACCTGAGCAGGCGGGAATCTCTAAAAGTCAGCCTTCTACAGAGACTTGTACAAGCACTGGATGATTATTGCGGGTGAGGCATGGAAGAAAAGGAGCCGTACTTCATAGCTGCATTTTCAAAATGCTTTGTTCTGAGCCAGTTGCCCCTGGGTATTTGTGGAGCATGGTTTTGCTCTGCATCTACGCAGCATCTAATGCAGACGGTTCCCAGGCATGACTGGCAGGAATAACAATTGTCATGGTGTTCATCACCATCACAAAATCAGAGATTTCACAGTTACTTTATGTACTTACAGGTAGGAAAAAGGCACTAGAGAGCTCAGGAAGGTCGAGTTTCTTGACTCCAGAAGCAACATGATCCTGTGGCTGAGCTGAACAGCCCTGCTGAGCTCTGGTGTTCACTCATCTTCTGCTGTGACCCTCTGCCGTACCTCGCAGTGCTTCTGCCTGGGAAATGTTCCCATTCTAATTATCCAAAGTATTTAATAAGGAACAGGAATATTGCTAGTAATTAAGCATATCATTAATGATGTATTGCATTAATGCATCTATCACTGAAATCAACCTTTCGTTCAGACAACACATTTTCTGGTTTTGGAAAGATAATGGCTTCCAATTTTCACTACTTTAGCTTCTTGTGGCTTTGCAAGACTTTGCATAACACTCTGAGCTCCATTAGGATGTACCCTAAGTTATCTGACCTGCCAGAGAAATAAATATACTGAAAAAAAGAGTTGAATTAAAAATGAAATGTTTCACTATCTTTCTCTGCACAAAGTGACATAGACCAACTTGGAAAAGTTCCATTTGTTGCAAGCAGACTGCATCCTGGCATGCCAGTAAAATGCAATTCCAAACAATCCGCTGAGCCAGAATTTGGCTGTGTTGTTATGGGGATACGCAAAGCACAGCGCTTGACAGACTGACCATAGCCATGAAAGAAGGTGCTGAAGCTGCCTGCATCTGGTGTTGCTGCTGTTCCAGCATTGCAGGAAGTGACGCTGAGAGCTGGGATAGGGACAAGCTGACATCCAGCTTTTGGAGCAGTGTAAATCTGAGGCTCTTCATGGTACATCCGATATGGGGCTAGTCCAAAGTTCACTGAGGCAAACAAAAAGATTCCCACTGGCTTGGTGGACCTCTGGGCTCCATCTGAAGATCCTGAGATGCCCTGCTGCAAGAGCAATGGGAATGCTGCTTATGAAAACTTCCCATGCAAGTACTGGAATAACTGCCCATCCTTCCTATTTGCTGTAGAGCCATTTTAGGAGTCATATTTTGCTTGTCTATATTGCTATTTCTGTTTTTTTTCTCTGGCATGTCCATGCATCCCTGAACGGGTGCTTTCTCCTGCGAAATAGCTTGAAGCCTTTGGGCATAAGAATCCCTGTACCCATGAGCCTATGTCGTCCCTGGGGGAGGACTAACCAGAGCGTGACGCTGCTCTGTTCTGCTTGGGGTGCAGCACACGGTGCCGGGTGGTGCTGCCCGCCAGCAGCTCGCCATGCCGCGCGGGCAAGAAAGCGTCTCAGCCCGGAGTCTCTGCAGGCTCTGAAGGTCTGGGCCCAGCTGCTGGGGTGAGTTTATAAGATACCGAGCTTGTTCTAAATGCAACAGCTGAGAAACGGCAAAAGGCAAAATTGTAAATGTGGTGTACGTTTTGCTACTGTTCTTGAGTGAGATTTGCTTTGAGGCTGAATGAGTACTGCTGGAAGGCTCAGAGCCTCTCCTGTGGCTGTGATTTCCAATTCAGTTCTCAATCAGTGAGAAGCACTTGCCTGGTGTTTGTACCTTTGCTTGCAGAAGCATCTTACTGATACCTCTCTGCCACCAGCTATAACATCTCAAACCTGAAAATGAGATTCGTCCTCTCTCAGTGTCCCTGCGCACGAGGCGTTGTAGCCAGGGGCACTCTGGCACGGGGGTCGGGGCTAGGGCTTCCTCTGCATGCAGGATGCGAAACCGTGACTCTCAGGAAAGGCAACGAGAAAGTTGCTTAAGCAACAGTTTGAAAACTGAAGAAAAGATGCTGCATGGGCTAAGGACCCTCCTGACTGCGGTGTTAGTTATTAGTGGCCATAGTCACTGTGAAAAGAGGTCAGTGCTGAGCAAGCCGAGACATAGCCAGGATCTGCTGCTTTGCGGCCAGCCATGTTGTCACCCTCGGTGGTTTTCCTTGTCTGAAGCACGCTGATGGCCAGAGAAAGAGCAGAAATAGCTTTTGGAGTCTGAAGCTCTGGCCGTGTCTTTGGTCAGCAGTTGAGCCGCTTTCTCTCCCATTACCTCTCCAGCAGTGAAGAGCTCTGTCTCCTTTGCTGTATTTTGCTGCTATGGAGTTTTGCCAAACCAGATACCAAAGGGCTGACAGGACACTGCGTGCTGTTGGTTCATCCGGTGACCCTCTGGATATTGATCGCTGGCGCTGACGAGTCCTGTTACTGTGATAAGCAAACGCCCTGGGAAATTCTGTGCCTGGCCGGCAGCCCACATCCATACCTAATGCACAGGCTGTAGTCTAGCACTACTGAGTATCGTGGGCTAGGGTTCTGGGAGCATTTCTTTGCACAAAAAAGCAGATGGTACAGGCTGTTCTTCACCATCTCTCTAGGTCTCAGTGCTGCTCAAAGGTCTTGTTCTGCTGCGTGCTGCCTGTCATCTCTTCTACTTTAAGCTCCTGCTGGAGGTACTGAAGACTTTTTTTCTCCCTTGCCTTTGCTTAGAGCAACATCTGCTAGCAAGCCCAGATGTCAGTGGTCAGTAGCAACTTTCTTCACATGCCAGGTAGTTTAAACTGAAAGCGGGATCCTTGGTTGTGATCTAGCATGTGCGTTGTTTTGGGAATGCAGGATTGGCTCTGTTCGTTTAGGAGCGTTCAGACAAACACAAACAAGGAAGCAAGACAAAGTCACCGTTTTAAAGCTATTTGGCTTTCTTTGCCTTGGTTAAGTACCAAGGGCTAGAAGACAAGTTTACTAAACAGATTCAATTCATTGTTCCTTCAGACAGATTTTCCCCAAGAGCAAGATGCCTACCCCAGGCCTGTAACATAGGTTAAATCCCAGTAATTAGATTTCTTGATAGCAGAGAACTTCCTACAAAGTTTTCATGTTGTTTTGATGCTGGGCATATTTGATATAAAAAATGAAACTAACAAAAGGAACCCATGCTGACAAAACACAGACTTTCTGCTGGTACCGAATAAAGTGTGACCAGCAGAGAAAATATTTGGTTCGGAGCAGGTCCGAACTTTACAAAAGACAACAGCTGAAAGCTGTGTTTGGGTGTGAGTGTGGCTGTGTCCCGGTCACTTTGTCACAGCCATCTCAGTCAGTTCAGCCGCTCTGCTCCCTTGTGCCTGACAACGCGCTGTGCTTCCGCAAAAATCAAATTCCTGAGTTCCGAGAGGGACTGGGCCAGATTTCCCATCTCGTTAGTAATCTAGAAGCATCTGAGAACTAGAAAATGGCTCATCTCTTGAGGAGAACACCCCACTGCCACCTGGGACTAGGTTTGCTCAGAAGGGAGGCTTTAAAATCATTTTTTTTACTGTTCACATTTCAGTTGTGGTTTCTTTTGATGAGTTCATTTGCCTTTGTGTGGGTTGTCTGATTGCAAGGCATCCCTTCACAGAAATAACATAAATATTTACATGGTACCCTACATCAGAAGTCTTTTTTAAAAATAGAGAGATTTCACCATTTACAGTCTGCAAGTAACACTTGCAATTAACTGCAACGGGTTGCTGGCATTAGCATCCAAAAGACAGATCAAAATTTACAGGGTCTGATGTCATGGTGAATGTAGGTTTTTTTTAATGTGCATCTCAGGAAAATGTGTAGCCTCTGTATTGCTAAAGAGCAATTCTGGACCGAATTTCAGACTGACCACAACAGCTCCTGATCAGCCAGTGACACAGTACAGAAGTACGCTCTGCGAAGTGTCGCTCCTGCGTTAGCTCTGACTGGTTAAAAGGACATTTTGCGGCTGGCTTTGGGCAGAGCAAGACAGATCCCGGCAGTGTCTCCCCTTGCCGCTCCAAGGCAGCGCCGCAGCTCTGTTGCTGGGTGGTGGGTGCAATGTGTGCAACTTGAGCGATGCTTTAGTAAACACTGCCTGAAAGCACCTTTTGGGAAACTGTCATCAGCAATACCAGGGGCATTTCCTGCCTCTTCTCGAGGTCTTTCTTTTCAGGGAATGGTCTGATCAGCTGTTTCCCTTCAGGCTCTCTCACCCTGCTGGAGTTCATTGGGTAGAGCAGAAGAATCTGCTGCAACACGGAGACGAAGCTAAGACTTCCCAAACATGGAGACAAGTCAGTGTGCAGATGAAGTCAGGACCCATAATCTAGCTATTTTTTGTGCCTACTTTGTGTCTAATGGACAACGCCGCATTACGTTGCCCTTTGGACCACCACACTCCTAATTCCCAGGGGCAGAGCCGCCAAACAGACGCGGCCACAGCACAGCTCTCGCAGAGCTCTCTTGCTGAACCGTGACCCAGCAAGCGGGTTCCTCCTTCCTGCAGCCCCTGGCCACTAATCGCAGCGGGAGGATGGCTGGGGCTGGGGTCCTCCCCGCAGGCAGGCTTGCCCTGGCAGCCTCGCAGCAGCCGCACAGCTGGCAGCACAGCTGGTCGGTCCCATCGCGTCTCCCCTTCAAGTGGGAGCGGCGGAGCTTCTGTCACTGCCCGAAGTTTATTGCCCTACTCCACTACCTCCGCCGCGGAGTGTAGCTGTCCTCAGGCCTCCTGCTTCTGCAATATAATTCCCTTTTTTTGGCTGAAGCCAGCTGTTTCTGGTAGTCTGTTCTCTTGAGCCTTCTGGCACCGCAAGCTGCAGTGTCAAAATAAAACACGATCCCCTGCACTCCCCCGTGCTGGACGTAAAGGATGCCTGTTTGCACAAGGTACTATATTTTCCACAGAAAGTTGTGCTTGGACCCAGCGAGAGGTGCGTGGAGGCTGTCAACTCGTTTTTCACCAGAGTTCAAACACGGGCTAACAAACGAGCGCTTAGGCCTTTCCAGCCTGCACTGCTGAATCACAGTGACATGCCGCTGCGTCCTCACGCTGCGGAGAGGTTTTTGTTCTCCTCCCTCCCTTCAGGACTCTGCACATTTCAGCCCCTTTTCACTTTGAGTCTTCTTCAGGCAATGCACCGAGTTTCCTGTCTGCCAGTTCAGGTTTAAAGCACGCTGCCTTGCTTTCCCCAGGGGCAAGGCAGTGCTGGTGGGACACGGAGTCAGAAAGTCTAGAAACGCCCCAGGAGATTCACAGCGCTGGAGGCAAGCAGAATTCCTGACTTGGAACGGACTTGGGGAACTGAACATTTTCTCCTTGTTATCCACCCACCTGCCCGGCCCAGGCAAAGAGGATCCAATATCGCGTGGGTGTGCTTTACAGGAGGAATGCATGACCATGAAAACAAACATGGTCTGGTGATTAAAGCACGCATCGACGAGATCTGCAGGGAGCGGGGGGAAGAGGGGTCTGAGAAGGGAAGTGGGAGCTGGCTTCTGTTCCTGGCCACTGATCTGCTGTGTGACCTGGAGCAAATCCCATCTCCTTTCTGCGCCTGCTTTTTCCTTTTGATATGTCAAGTGGGATGATGTCCCTTACCTAGTTCCCAGGCTGGGGAGAAAGGCAGACTCATTCCTATTTCCCATATTACAGTTACCCTTGGCAGCCGCAGCAGAGGTCGGACGCCTTTTGCTGGGACATCCACACGGTGAGGGCCCTTGTCCTGAACACCAGGCAGCGGAGGAAGGAGCGGTGCCACGCTGCAAAAGGGGACAACGTCTCAGAGGAACCGCGTCCTTTACCAAAGGTCTGATCAGAAAAGAAGCAGAAACTCATCATGGCACGCGAAACGTGCTGATGTCCTTGCACGAGGCCTCTAAAAAAGCATCTGAGAGCACCAAGAGTGTTTTGACACAACCGTGCAAGGCTACGACCGACGGCTCCTCTCTTCTGCCAGTTCCAGGGGTGTGCTGGGGACACGTCCCCGCGGAGCGGCTGCCCTGGCTGCAGCCCTCAGCAGGGCAGGGCAGCCGTGAGGAGGGGTCTTCTCTGGTGGGGCCAGGAGCAGCCAGGTGCCTTCTGAAGCAATGCAGCCACTGCTACAGGAATGGGCCGAACACATTTTAAAACGAAACACTGGTGAATAGGTGTGGAGGAAATGAAAAGTATTTGCTCTTTTGGAGCAAGGCAAATGGCAGGGGTTGGGTAAGAAGCTACAGCTTACAGACATGGAGATACAGCCCCGAAGGCGACACTGTTGGCATACACGTGATGGGCTGAGAGGTGTTGAAATGTCTCACCTTCACTCTCATCCTGGCTTGCAGAGCCGTTGCTGTCAGGCTGTGGGTTTAGCTGTTCTGTGCAGTCTCAGATGATGAGTTCCTCGCTGTAGGTATCGCAAGGATTAGTCCACGTGCCAAAATCTGCTGGCGCATTGAAAACCTGCCTGAGTCAGAGCTGAAATGCCATTTCAAGGTCTGCAACAGCTGCAGGAGCAAGAGGGGAGGCAGAAAGCTTTCTGGGAGTTTTATTGTGGTGAGAACAATGCTGCTGGCAAACTAGGGGGTTAGAAGTGACTATTGCTTTAAAGAATCAGAGGAATGCAACTCTGTTTACAAGCAAATAAACATAGAAGTAATTCACAGAGCTGTATAGGACGTAGAGGAATGTGTGTCCCACTTGTGCCCTGTCAGAGAATAACTTCTTGGACAATATCCCTAAAGCTGTAGATGCTGGAAAGGACACGAGTGACCTGGAAGATGCTTACTAGTGCCAGCCTCCATAAGAAATACCTGTAAAAGTGGGCAAAAGATCAGTGGAGAAGACAGAGGGGTGGGAGAGCTCAGCGCTGTGTTGACGACCCAGTTAACCCTCCACACCCTAAACATTTCAAATATTTGATGTGTGACTCCCCACACCTTTGGGGCTTGGGGTTTTTACATCTGCACAGAGAGATGCTGATTTGATAAAGCTTTGTTTTGTTTTGTCTGGAGACTGGTTATAATGGGAAAATAGTACAGCTGTCTTTTGCAAGTTAAGATGGGTACAAGCGTTTCCAACCCATGACAGTATTTGGCAGTTCTCAGTGCACCCAGCTATGAGCAATGCCCACGCTACGACGCTTACTGCATTATTGTCTCAGCAAAGAAACTAGAGCCATAGCTTCTTGCAGTGGTTATAAGAAAACTCTGGAGGACTCTTACATCCAATCTCCATCTTGCAGGACGGGGCAAGAGTCGCATTATCCAAGCTGGGGGGAAATTATCCTGTCACTAAGCGATTTGGGTTCTGTCTTTACCAGAAAGTGTCTTTGGAGTTAAAAACAAAGGTGAGAGCACTTTTAACCAGGAAAAGTGATAGAGTGGATAGAACTCCTACTGGACACAGTAGATCCTTTCCCTACTTGTATCTGGGAATTACAGTCATGATAAATGTATGGCACTTCAGCAGTAATGAAAGGGGCACTTACTGAGTGAAGTGCCAGTGTCTCCAGGTGGCTTGTGCAATTAGAAATTCTCTTTAATCCATCCTTTGGCATGGATTTATGAAGCAAATGCAGTTGTACAAGTGATTCAAAGCCCTGTATCTCTTTTAAAATATATGCTGCATGCATGCCATCAGGCAGGCAGAAAGCTGTACCTTACCCTGCTTTAATTTATCTCCATAATACAAGTGAAGTCAGGAGGGACTCGGCAACAATAGTTCAGTGTTGTTTCTGTAGTTATTCTGTGGTGTGCCCTACTGCAGAGCTCACAGATCCATGAGTGGGGATCACAGGACACGGTTCCCTGCTGCAGCAAGTCTTGATGACTGCAGAAACGCCTTCCTGGCACGTGGTTGTAATCGAAACCATTTCAAACCTCATTGAGAAGGGGTTGGGGGTAGGAAGTTTCTTCCCCAAAATAAACATGAGTGTGGGAGTTATTTCCATGTTTTTTCATTCTGATCTAAAAATAAGCTTTGTAGAGCGTCTCTTCCATTGAGAAGGGATGTGCTTTATTTGATCAGATAGTCTCATCTTAATATGTTAATTTCATATTTGGACTGTGATATACAAGGGCGAGCCTTTTCATATTAGTTCTTCATAGGGGAGGATACATTCTGATACAATCTGCGTGCAGCACTGACATTCCTGGTTTTCCACACAGACAAATAGGTGGAAATTACCCAGCACTACCCGGCTCCACTGATGTGTGAATGCAGAGCCCTTCTTCTGCGTGTCCCGACTCAAAGCCCTCACTCCTGGTTTGCCTTTCATATTTTTCTGCATTTAGGGTGGAGACTGCATCTTCTGTGATGCCACAGTAACAAGCGCAATGGATATTAAACTCAGCCGGGACCTCTGTGGGCTAATGTGGCAATACTCCTGAATGCTGGATTTAATAATTGGGCCCTTCCTCAGAGGCAGGGATGAGCTAGTAGATTTAATCTTGCAGTCTTTAACTGGAAATTCTTGTTCTGGATCCAAATCCTTGCTGTAAACCCAGCAGTGACAGCCCATGCCATGTTCTTGTCTGCGTTAAGAGGTTCACATATTACTGCAAACCAGAACTAATTCCCTCAGTCGCGGGCCTTGTGAGTACTTCTAAATCAGAAGCATCATGGAGAAAGGAGCTGCTTATTTAGGGGTTTTTTTGCCCCTTCACATTACAGCCTCAGACTGAATCCTGTGCTCTGGCTTTCGGCTCCATGTCAAAACCGAGATGCTCCCCGTCTGGCAGCCTGCTCTCACTGCGTAGCTTATCACAGCAAATCACTGCAGATACAAAACGTGCAGACCCCAGTCCCCGGACACTGGGCAAAGATCTCCCCTGCAGCCTGCTGGCAAAATGATCCCTCTGAATCATTCTGTCCCGCACCATGCTTCTTTGCTGGAGGTTTCCAGAGCTCTTGCAGCTCCCTGGAATCTTTCCACCACGTTCCACAGGTCGCAGGCCCTGCTCCGGGCCCCCAAACCCACCGCACTGCGGGGAGGGAGGAGATGGGCATTGCCTGGGCACCCCGGCTCCCAGCTCGGCTTCACGGGGAGCCCGGCCTGCAGCCGTCACCCGGCTGGGGGGCTCCTCTTCCTCCCTCTGCTGCTGAGCAAGCAGCGGAGGCATTCACCTTGTCTCCTGCTTCACTGTTTTATGGGATGGCTGCTCACCTCCGTCTAGCTGTGTTTTTAATTGCCTCTATGGCCCCTTGATGCAAATCTCAGAGATTCTATTCAGCGGGAAAAAAAAAAAAAAAAAAAAAAAGGACTGGCAAAGAAGTTGGCATTTTCCAATGCCTTCTTCCTCTCAGTGACTTCTGGCGATATACTGGCCTGCATGAATTCATCATTCAGGGCAGGGAAGATTTGAAACATTCAGATCATGCACACCATGGCTGTTATGCAAGTAATAAATAATAATAATCATTTGCAATTACTTCCTAACATAATTTAGTTTTTAAAGAAGAGCTCAAAGTAACCTTCCTTTTTCCTAAAGTAGCAGTGACACAGGCCCCAACGGGGCCGATAAGGATTTAATTGTGGCACTAAGTAATTTATCTGATGTAGAACATTAGGAACTGAAGTGGAGCAGGTTAGCAGTGGGAGTATCACATTGTTGCAAGACCTTTGCTGACATTCAGTTGTTGTGAGAATAATTGTAAAATAGGAAGGTGACTTTTGGGCTTTTAGGTCTAACCTTCACTGTTTTGAGCTCCAGATTTTGTGGGAGAGTTTTAACCTTGAGGTACCCATAGCAGCAGAAGCAGAAAGCTTTTGGATTGTCGTAGTGACAGGTTGAGCTAAATTTGCAGGGAGTTAATGACTCTCTCCTCAGAACTGGTGGCAGCACTTCAGAAGGTCTCCATATCGCTGTGTTCTCCACGATCCCCAGGGAATGAACCATAAGCTGCTTTGCTGCAGAGATGTGACACCTCCAGCATCGGTCAGACAGTAATATTTAGAATGATGGCCATGCTAATTCCCCTAAACTCTATCCTATAAAACGCTGTCCCTGCTGGACAGTGCGGAAAAACGTCTGGTACAGGTCCCCTGGATGGACTGTTTCTGCTTTCAGCTTCGCAGAATGCAAACAGTGGTCTAACCGTGCAGTTCTGCCAGCTTCAAACGCTCAAATCCTGTGGGTTCGGTGCACGGAGAGCAGGCAACCCACTGAGGGGCAGAGCTGACGCCACAAATCGCCAAAACAAACGCACCAGAGCAGAAGCAATGCCGGTTACAAGGACAGGAGGCAGGGCAGGCTGTTAAGCGCTCCATAGACAGCAGTCAGACACAAACGTTAAGGAGGAAGAGAGAGACGCATTGGTAAGCGGAAAGGCTCTCTCTCACGCAGGCAGTTCTAACAGCAAGCCTCCGGCTGGGCTGTCCGAGCTCCCGCTGCGTCCCCGCGCGCTCGCACAGAGCTGCACCCGTGAGCCCACGCACCGAACCGCACGCCGCGCGGTGCCGCGCCGCAAGCTGCCCCTGCCTTTCTGCCTTCTGGGAGGGAGCTGAGCAGGTGCCGTGCTATATGGCATGTTCCAGGCATTTGTGTTTTGTAACCTTTGTTTCATGTTTTACTGTTGAGCAGAAGTAGCAGAATTGCCCTCTGAAACAGTAAAGCCAAGGAGACATGACGACTAATACTAAAATTGTACTAACGGTCACTGCTCGGCCCCTGTCTCAAATTAAGCTTAGGTTTTGGCTTATATACTGAGCCGGAAATAGGGAAGCAATACGTATGGCCAGTATATCACGTGCCATTCCTTTTAGATGATTAGATGGGGGCTTCTGACAGGGCCTTCTGATTTAAGACCATTGACTTTTTCTTATTTCTTGACATGGGTGCAACAGAGACCCATCAATTAAGCTTTTATATGAACTGGCTTTACACTTCTTTTCATTTGAGTGCATTTCTCTATTAAAATGCAACATAACCATGAGATAAAATGGAACACCAATTACTGCTCCACAAATGTTTGCCTTTTTATAGCAAAGAAAGGTAAACATGCAGCCAAATCCTCTTTTCTCCCCCTCCCTCTTTGGAGAGGTCAGTAGAAACTTTAAATACCGGTACAAACACATCCTGGATGTTTTCCAGATATCTAACAAACAAACAAATCACCATTAACTGCTCGGAATTTCTAGCCTCCCCCAGGAACTAACACATTTTACGCATTGAATGTTATATTGACTTGGTTTTGTGAAGGAGGTACTTGACACAAGGGCTCAGTTATAGATTAATAGTCACTGAGCAACTCTAGTTAGGGAAATGCTCCTAGCTGCTAAAAGTGATATCTACCTTAAAGAAATAAAGCCAGAGCTATCATCCAGATGACAAGCCAGCAGAGAAATCCATGGTGTGTATGTTCAAGTAAAACAACCTTAAGAGAATAGAGGGAGTGATTTAATAAACCAGAGAAATTGCCAGATCCCTTCTCACAGAGACAATGAGAATGAGGCAAAGTCGCTGGGACTTAAAACTTCTATGTCAAATTAAGCACATGCTTTACTGCTCTGCTGCTCGGTGGCCTACATCCCAGGGATATAGAGAAGAAAAAGGATATTCTGTCACTGCGTTACAGGAGATGAGGGATCACGTTTCTCTCTTGCCTCCAAACAGGGTGGGCCGAGCAGGTGGCACCAGCGCTATTGCTAAAGGCACGAGAGAGCCGAGCACCGGAGCTGCGACCACCTGCAGGGGACCAGCTGCGATCTGCTGGAACAGCAAAAGGAAGCGACACAAATACTGAGAAAGGAGAAGGTGGATTTGTGTTCCTCGCTCAGATGCCAGAAGAGCTTGCGTGAGTGCCACAGACAGCAGGTAGGAGTGCAGGTCTGGGTTTGGTTGTCCCAGACAAAAGAAAGTTCCTGATCGCATAATCCTCTTCCTGCTTCCCCAGTGTTTTTGTTTCCTTTTGCTTGGTGGCCAGGGAGTAAGAACTGATGCAAAGCACCTGAGACTAGGGAAGATGCAAAGCCTGTTTGGGTTTTGGGTTTCCCTCTTTCCTGTTTTTTCCTGGAGACTGGATTTTGCCCTATATCTCCAGTGCACGTTGCCTGATTAAACTACCCCCCCGGCAGGTGTACAAGAAGAACCTCTGCTGCTGCATGTGGAGAACAAAGCCAAGTGTTTTACGGGAAGAAGGGGGGGGTCTGTAGTGAAGGTATTGTTTCCCTGGGTCCAGGTGCTGGATGAAGGGTGGACAAAGAGAGCCAAGCAACCTTTTAGGTGCTTTACTTTCACTGTGGGCACATTTTTCAGACTTACTGTGTCCTCTGTTTGCTTTTCTGTACCATTAACACCTTGCAACAGCTTCAGAAAAGCCTCCAAAACAAGTCAAACCCTTCCCCACTCCTCTTTTTAAATCTAAAAAGCAGCTTCTGAATACTGTCTCTGCTGCTGACAGCTCAGGATCAAGTCCCTGCTGAAGCATTGTGTGTGGTTGGCATTTGACGGATGAACTTGTCTCTGCATTTTTCAGTCCGAAGGACAAGTTGTACAAACTGGAGAGCAAAAAATCCGTTCTGCCTCCTTCACAGCTTCATAAAAGCTTCTAGTTGCTATCACACATTATCCCACAGACAAGGCAAGAATTCTTTCAGTGCTTGGCATCAGGTTTTCATATTCATGCTTGCATGATAGGAAGGTGGAAGATGATGAGAAACTGGACTACCAAAAAAATAGGGCATGAAGAGTTAATTCTACAGCCACTCCCTTCATGTAAATATTCAGTCCCTTCTTCAGGGGGATCCCAAATCTTGACTGTTTACCAACTTGCTACAAATAGAGGCTTTCATTGATAGATGATTACAGCTTGGTTTCTGGACTGGCTGAGACTGATCTACACCAGCTGAAGAAACAAGCCAGTGTTAGCACTGCCTGTGCGCTGCGAGGTGAAGGCTCTACTCTCTGCCTCGCTAGAAGGTCTCTTCACCCTGTCCACATTCTTATCAGCTACTTTGCCTCTTCGGTCCTCCCGTGATTCTCCTTTTACCGCTTTGTGGCCCAGTTTGCAGAACTATTTTTGTTAGCAAACCGTTTTCCACTCCCACGTTGCAATGGATTAAGAGCTTATAATTGCTGTTGCTTTAAACTCCTTGTTACAGAGCTGGTCAAAGCAGGTTTAATTAAAACAGCAGCAGCTGCCTGTCTACAGAAAGATTCCCAGTGTTGGCAACAAGCAGTGGGAGTTTGTAAGGGTGCATCCCTGGTACCTGCGGGGCCCTAGGGCCTTTCAGGGCAGCCTGGATGCACATAAACAAGCCACTGCTCCCTGCAGGCTGCCTTCTTGCAGGATCCAGAGTGATTTTTCTGTACTCTTCACTCCCACCGAGAGCTCCTTGCGAGCAGAAGCCAGCAGTTTGTCAGCATCACACCATGCGCTCAGCCCAGGCTGCATCAACACAGCAAACCTGTCTCGGTGTGCTCGGCTCCCGCAAACTAGGGCTTTGCCTACAAACACTCCTTCAGAGTTTTGGGGGAGGGGGGAAATCACAGCCTACATATTCGGCTGAGGGATTTTCAAGTCTCCTATTTCTCACTTGTGCACCGAGTGCCTCCTTCTCACGGCTGCTTCCTTGCCTCTGCTGCCAGCGCGGGGAGGGACTGCGCAAACTTCCCCAGCAGCCTCGCTAGCAGCATTCAACAAATTCCTCCGTGGAGAGTCCTTAATAGCAGTCGCCCACAGCTCCTCTTTGTGCTTGTTCACTCCTCTCCTGGCTGCTGCCAACACAGAGCCTGCTGACCCACTTCCTCTGTGAGCCTCTCTCCTTGGGTTAATTCACAGGGAAACGTTCCCAATGCCTCAAGACTGGGAAACCAAGCTATCCACGGCTTTGCGCATAGAAGGGAGCACATCCATGTGAACACACAGCAGGAGCTAAGGCTGACTGTTGATGCAACATATCTAAGTGCAATGTAAACACCAAGGCAGCAGATGATTTGGTGCTGAGCGAAGCAGGTTGTTCAGCTCTAACCACAATGCGATTCATTAGCTGCAATGGTTGCTGTAGCAAGTTCAAATGCAGTGAGAGGCAGGGGATAGAGGAGAAGGGACAACCCATCTTCATTTTCCCAGTGAGCCCTGGCAGGGGGATGCCTGGTGGGTGTCCTTCAGCTCACTCCTTGCATGCTTGTTTCCCTGCAAGGTCACTTTGGCAAGTCCCCATGAGGGGGAGGAAAGGGGGTCGTTTGCAGCCAGGATTTGTAACTAATTCTTGCCAGCATCTGCACAGTTATTGCTATTGAACGTCTGTCTCCAAAGTAACCCTCCAGTTCTGCATGGCTCAAAATCAAGGTTTCTTGGCCGGTGGTGCAGCACCTCGGCCCGCGAGTCCCAGGCATTTTTGTTCCTGTAGAAGGAAATGCTGTTTTGTATAATGCGCAAATAAGCTGTGGAACCCCTCACAGCAGGTCCAGAGCATGGCAATATTTGACAAGGGAGCAGATTAAGGACTTGTCAGAAATAACCCCACATATCAGGAGGGGCATTTGGTGTCCTATTTAAAACTATCATCTAACTTCATACAGCAGCTATGAACAGACTGGGTGTGCAGCATCTGCTGTCTCACATCCTTCCAAACTGAGTACTCTTGTACTTCTCTCTGGAGCATGAGAGGATGTGGGCTGGGCTGCTTCAGTGGTTCTTTTGTTTGAAACTCCCTCATATTCCCCCTCAAACAAAAATATACTATTTCTTCAAATAATGTTATGTTTTTGTAGGAAAAAAATGCACTGGTGGCATGGCCCACAAGATCAGTGATGAATACTCTGCACAGCCCTTCAGAAAGCTGATGTTTAGGGATCAATTAATCTGTCACACCAGAAGCACCATAATTTTCAATGCAGTCATGCCTGATTTATCCCACTATGAGCAAAGAATCCCATTTCCTAGTGGTGGGAAGCTGACATGATCCAAATGCTACAGAGAAAGAAGAGCAGAGAACCAGACTCCAGGACCACAAAGACCAGCTGCATTTATCACTCCTGTAAGCACATTACCATGATTTCAATCACAGAAAAATAAAATTTGGGATGATGCCATTCTTCATTCTCAAACTTCTGTGCCATGCATGGTCTTTGCTGTGATGTTTGTGTCTCCCTCTGATTTCCTCACGACAGCCTGTGGCCTGGGAAATTCCCAATAAGACAGAGGAAACAGTCGTAGCACTATTTCCCTGAGCTTTAAAAACCATCATCTGATGGACAGTGGTTCTGGAAAGAGCAAGGTGAGGAAGTGTTGGAAACCTCTAACGGGATGATGAGAGGTCATCCAAAACTTCAAATAGGTTTTTGTTGAAGTTGCTTTTCTTCCATAGTGACAGCACACGCCAGTGACAAACTTGTCAAAGCTCAGCCATTGAGACTGCCATGAAAGATCTGAGAAGAGAGAATTTTATTTGGAACAATTGGATCTTAAGATTTTGAAAGCAGATTTCTGTAATTGGACAGCTTTCATTATTAGATGTTGCACATGAAGCTATTTTTTCCCCAGCCCTGTTTGTTTTTCTCCCTCCCGATCTCATTTGCTGATGCAGACCTCAGATCAGCACACATCAGAAACTCTCTTGAAAGAAAAGCATATTTTCAGTGTCTAAATATGTTCTGGTAAACAATGAGGCATATCTTAAGCAGGGCAGGAGGGAACATCATTGATAAAACTGCTTATAGGAGGAAACACTCAAGGGCAAAAGAAAGACTCGAAGCCCATGACAAATGCACATCCACACACAGGCTGGATCCAGAAGAATCCCACCTTACATAAATAGAGTTTCCAGCTCCTGCATTCATGGATGGAAGAGATTCAAAATCATCATATGAAAGCAGCCGGGTATGCTCAGCTTAATGGGCTTTTTTCTGAAGTAATTTGTTCTTCATTGGGTTTAAACAAATTGAGTTGACCTTCACATGTGCTACCTAAGGATTCGCCCGTTAGAATAGTAAATCAACAAGGGAAAACTGCTCTGCTGGCTGCCTGTAAAATGAGTAAGGGCTGTGACTGCATCCATCACACAGAGCTGGAAACCCCGACCATCGTCTCCAAAGGTGTAGAAAGATGGAGTCATGAGGAGCTACAATTGCTTGCAGCCTCAGCCAGGATTGATGGGGCCTCAAGTGCCCAGAACGGGTGCCTGGAGAGCTTTGGAATGAGTGTGGTGTTGCACTCCCAAAATAACAAAAAAGAGACCCTTAGGATCACACTCACATCACTTACTGTAGGTTCAGTGACCCCAGGGATCTGTGATAAGAGGCACAGGCATGACACCAGAACGAGACACCCAGCGCAGCCTGGATGCAGACAGTGCAGCCCACATGCCATAGCTGCTGCAAGCTGACCGTTCCCACTAATGCTGCCAGCAAGGGCAAGAGCTGGACTCATCTCAACGCAGCCTCTGGGAACAAGCAGCTATGGCACTATCTGACCTGCACATCCCAGCTCCTCAGTCCCCTAATGGGGAGCTGCAAACCAACCTATAAGCGTGGGCAGTCCCAGGCTCCTGGTTTTTGGGGATGTGAAACCAGGGCATGTGGGCTGGAAGCATAGCACACGATGGCACAATCACCAACCTGGACAAGTCTACACCAGACAACATTTACTACAGGAATGATTCTGGCTTCCTGCTAGTCAAAACCTTCCTCATTCATCAAAATACAGATCAAACACTTGGTGAATTTCTGGCTAAAGTGCTGCAGCATCTCTCTGGAGTTTGGGAAAAAAACCTGTTTTAGCTGCAAGTATTGCGTAGATTGTCAACACAGTCTGGCTTCGAAGCAGTCTACTGTAGCTGGTTGGGAAGGATGGGAATCTAAATATTCTTTAATTAACCTATTAACTTTAATTAGATACCACAGCCACTTATTTTCTAATCTGGAAAATGAACATTCCAGATGCAAAGGGAAGGTTTTCTTTCTTCCTTTAAAAGAAAACTTTTTTCCTATTTAGTGAAATGTTTAAATGCGTTGTCAACACAGAAGAAACACAGAAAAAAGTGACACTTGATGAAAGATTAAGGAAAATGGGGAAGATTAACAAAGCTTGATAGGCAGGCAATTAAAATAAAAGTGAAGGATCGTTAGTATTCATTACCAGAAAACACAGGCAGGGGGGACTGCAGCTGTTGGAAATCCCCACTATCCAACTGCAGAGTCTTCCCCGAAAAATGGCTTGCTCTTTTCACCGCAAGGTTTCCACTAGCAGTGAAGTGGATTGGGTGCTTTTTGTTGCCTCTTCACCATCCAAGCCTTACCTGGGCTACAGGCAGTTTGAAGGGCCTTTGAAGTGTGCCACAAGGAGATTCCGTCGAGGAAGGTGAAGCAGCCGACAGCTCCCAGCAACAGTGACATCTCCTGATCAGAGCCCAGTCCAGTGAGGAGCCAGCTGCCGTGGAGGTGCCAGGCGGGTTTGGGACAGCCAGAGGAGCAAGCACCCAGCAGGCAAATGTGTGGCTCCTCTCCCACTGTTCCCAGTTTCTCTCCCTGTTTTCTCTAATGAGAGGAAATGATTACAAAAAGAAAAAAGCGGGAAGAGAAAGAAGGAATATCCAAGGTAACAAGGGTGAAGTCTGCACTTGTGCAGTGATTTCAGGCATAAAGGAAGATGAGATTACTGCAATCTGCAAACAAGATTTGTGAGAGTTGGAAACCAAGGCTGGGCTGGAAGATGATCTGTGCAGCAGGGCTGCTCTGAAGCGGTCGCAGAGGCCAAGAGCAGAGTCAGGCTGCTGCCAGCAGGGATGAGACCCTACCCTCCAACTGATCCCCAGAGCACAGCACACCAGCAGTAACCCCTCGCTGTCGCACAGCAGGGGAGCAGCACCTTCATCACCACGTGCAGAAGTGCTGGCACATGCTCCAGAGGTGGAGGGAAACAAGAGGCCTCAAACCCGTGGCTTAGGAGCCTAGAAAACCTTTCACTGCATCTTGAAAGCACAGCAGCATTGCTTGCATGCTCCATCCCAGAAGGTCCTTTAAGACAGAAGAAAGCCCAGGAAGTTTAAATGGATTCTTTCTGAGGGAGAAAACCAAATCAGATCTGTTTCTCCAAGACAACTGAAGTATTTGAATTGATCCTTTATGCTTTTCTGGCAGTAACTAAAACATATTCCTGTCAGTTCTTGAAAGTCTCTGGATGAGGAAAGAGGGAATTTGTTTTTACTGGAATAGCCATGGACATAAAGAGGAATTTCCACCTAGCACCATCTTTATCCCTAGGACAGACATCAGCCTTCCTGGCACCCATTTCACTTAAGCAGACTTGTTAATCAAAAACCAAGCTGATAATCACATGCAGCACAGAGTGCTAAACACACATATGAGAGTGGGATAGAAAATGAGCCAGAGACCAGTGGGAAGTCTCTCCTGCTGCAGGATCACTTGGAGCTCTGAGCAAGCAGCAAGAGCCACCAACAAACCCAGGGACTTGCACCAGCCATAGCTGGCCGGATCCTCTGCAGGCAGAGCTCAGCTCGGCTCCCTGAGCACCAGCGGGCCACAGCATTGCACCTGCTGCAGATTACACCTGATCTGCCTCACCAGCTGCACTGAGAGAAGCCTCTTTGCTAATCCTTCTGCTAGCAGAGAAACAAAGATATTTTCTTCTGGTATCTCTCATCCAAGAGCAGCGAGCTGCAGCACGCCTGACGGAGGAGGGTGTAGGTGGCAGCTCCGGGCGCTGCAGAGAGCCCATCTCTCTCCAAATAGTTCCCACGCCTTTGTGGCTCTGCACAGGTTTCCTCTGTATCACTGACTCATTAAACTGCCAGTTCTGATAATACCTGGTCTGGTGCTTGCTGCATTACTCCAGGGACAGCCCCTGCGAATGAGCACCGAGTTAAACCCTGGCTGAAGTAACCGAGCAGCTCTGCTCACAGCAGTGCTGCTAAGTCAGGCTCTTGCTTCAGCCTTCAGCCAAGACTCTGCTGCTGAGAGCAATAAAACGCTTCCTTCTGCTGTGGGTGAAAAACATGGCAGGAGCTGCCCGCTTGCCCTCACTTCCAGTCTTTGAAGCCAGAGCCCTTCCGACAGGGCTGTCAGTCCCAGCCTAACCTCCCCATCCCTGAGCTTTTCCCTGTCTTGAACTCCAGAGTTCTCTTCAGCCCAGGCATTGATTTGCTTCTGGGTAACGTCAGGCTCATCACTTTCATGTTGCATAATCTCTGATCTGATAGGTTAGGGGGATTATTTAAGGCTAGAGCCCAAATTAGCCGTGTTACTGACAGGCAGAAAGGAGATGAAGACTACCCCTGGCTTTTCATCTTCCTGTTGCAAACACAACCTTTGTACTAGAACACATCTTACATGGCATTTGAATGGAAACACAGCCAGAGCTTGTTGGACCAACTCCTGGAGCTGATAGTTACAAAGCTAAGATCAAAACATATGTGCGCGGGGGGGCTGCGCGCACACGGTGTGGATATATCAACAGACAGACGGGACTTTCTGTGCACACGCTGCGCTATACGGCTCTGGGCACAGCCCAACTCAGCAGCTACAGCTTTAATTTCCTTCCTGTTCTCCCACTGATCTGAACCAGCTTTTCCAGTTGGTAATGGGTCCAAGCTGAGAACAGGAGCTGGATGCGGCTGGTGCTGGCGCAGCCAGGCAAGAAGCCCCGCTAGCTCGGGCTGCCTTTGCACACCCCGGGCAGCATTTTCCACTCCGACCAGGCCAGAAAGGTCCCTGCTTGCTCCTGTGTGGAGAAAGGATTTTGCTTTGTGCCCACTTCATCTGGAGGAGGACAGACACAGCACAAACTGCCCCAAGGGATGAAAGCACCTAAGTTCCCTGCAGAGCTCTGGTCAGTTCCCTGGCACATGAGCAAAAAGAAGCACGAAACATCTGCCAGGCCAGCAGCAGAGCAGGTGCCAGGCAAGCCAGCTGTTTTGCTTTCTACCCTGGAGGGGTGAGAGGACAGGAGAGCATCGCTTAACACCAGTTACCCTGCCAGTATCTGCTCAGCAGCTCTCCTGCTCTGGTCCTGCTGCACCATTAAACTCAGCTGCTGTTTTATCAGGGCTGTGGGGCTCTGGTGTAGCTGCTATGGAGAGATGCAAACTCAGATGGATGTTAGGAAAGGCCATTATCAGCATGTAGCTGCAAGGAAAGATTTATTACTCAAGAATCTTCTTTCCTATACTTTTGGATCTTTTACACAGCTGCTTTTTCCTGAAACTCTAATCAGCTTGACAGCCTGCTGGTTGCTGGCTGAGCAGGGCTGTGTGGTGGCATCCAAGTCACATTCTCTCTTTAGAAGTGGTCAGGATTGATTTTAAGGTTCAATAACATTTGTTCTTTTCCCCAAGTGACCAGAAAGACAGCTATTCCAGCAGATGCAGTTCACGTTAGCTCTGCTATCACCTTTGGTCTTTGTTGCATCCTGAAGTGTTCATGTAGTGGATGAAGAAGCAAATTAAGTCAACCTTCCCTCGCCTGTCCTGCAGACATCACCGGCATTCCCAAGCTGGCTTTGGACACTTTGCTTAGCACCGATCTCCAGACCAGGCCTTTCGGTAGCATCCTGCCTTTTTTTTTTTTTTTAAAAAGCCTCTGCATACCCTAGACTTCACCACACAACCTCTGTCCTAAAGCTCAGCCCTCACAGGACCCTTGCCCTAACCAGGGCTGTGGGCTGAACGCAAGCAGCCAGCCACCCCCCACCACGCAGCAGCTCACTGCGGACTCAGACAGAGCCCTGCCAGCTTCTTGTCTGCCCGCGGGCATATGATGAGAAACCTCTTGTCTAGAAACAGCAGCCTGGATGGCCAGGAGCCGCTCTGTCCTGCCCTGATCCTGCCCTGCGCTCCCATCACACAGATCCAGTCCAAGCAGGCAGAGGGGTCATTCCCTGCCACCTGCTAGCACTCAGGCAGGGCAGCATTTGGTTTTGTTTTGGTGGGTGGGCACTCCCATCATGAGGAAGTAGGGGGAAAAGCTTGCTTTGCAGAGGGAGGTACATGCTGTACTTGGCTGGATACTTTATTGGGAGTGAGCTGAGCTGGTAAATGTCTGCTTTCTATTCTTTATTGCGTTCCAGCTTTTGGAGACCTCCAGACATGCTCCACTTACAGATTCTGCCTGCAGAATGGGCTGAATTAGAGAGCTGCTTCAGGGAGATTTTAAGGTATTTTTGGCCAGAGGGAACTACTGTAGCTCATGCACAGAAATTGAGCTTTATATATGGAAAAAAAAGACAACAACACAGCTTCAAATGAGGCTGATAAACCTTCATGATTTGTTCCACAGCCCAATGAATCTTCAGAGAAGCATGAATACATGGCAGCCACATGTATCTGTGAACTACATACTCTATAGTTTCATGAAAAAAACATTTATCTTCTTATTTCCCATTTTTGTTAGAGTTTTGAAAGGAGAAATAAGGCTCGGTCTATCCATTTCTTTAGGGATACTTGTTATGTGTGCCTGGGACCCTAGGGAGCCAGTCTCTGACTTGTAGCTAACAGACTTAAAATACTAATGAGAAATAAATCATATGAATGATAGAACCAAAGTGATTCAGTCTGAAACAGGAGGCAGGACTTCATACAACACTTTGGGATACTTCCTAATCGATAACAGCAAAGAAGAGCCCTCCTAGCAATAAAGGAAAAAGGAACTCATAGCTGAAACAAAAGACTAGGAATTAAAAACTGCATACTATTTCTAGGACAATATTTCTGCAAACTTGCAGACCTTTGAGTACAGCAGCTATCATTACATACAAGAAACAATACGTATGCTCCAAAAGGATGTGGGGAACCTTCATGGATGCTGATAAATTAAAAGAATGTAATGAAAGTTCCTAGAAAGAAGACAGGTTTAAGTGCTGAAAAAAAAAAATCAAAAAATAAAACCTGGACACAAAGAACCTGTATTATTTTTGCTCACCACTGATGCAACTCTTCCACATTTGTGCCTCGCATCTCATGTCTTTTCTTCCAGGAGTACTGTTTGAAGCTGAAAGGAAGAAGAAAAGGGCTCACCTGATGGATAAATATATATATATAGGTATTTGCAAGGAACGCTCTATCAAAGGGCATGGCATAAGCACAGCTTTTCTAGATTAGCAGAGCCATTTTGGGATTTTTTTTTTTTTGGCTTGTAACATTTCAGAAGTCATGTCAGGGTGCAAGCAGAACCCAGCTGCAGCTCGCCAGCAGCTGAGTAGCCTTGCAGTGGCTTTGCCATTAGCTGCTTTGGCTTCAGATACAGGTGGCTTCAGGTGAGCCATGCTGCTAATTAATGCCCCTGCTTGTTGAAACAAAGCAGTGCCTTGAAGCTGGAGGGAAACAAATTGGTCCCTAGGAAAGAGAGGGATGTGTAGCAACACTAGTTGCATCATCCAAAAAGCATCGTCCAAACAGCCAGGCCACTTCACTTCCCGCAGCACGGGCTTTTGTGAAAGGAAACTGGGACTGGAGGGACCCCCTGGGGGCCAGGGCCATGATACACCTGAGAGCGTGCAGCGTTAACGCACCGTGCTGTTGGAGAGGAGGCTTGCCGGGGCCTTTCTGCATGTGTTTTGTGATTTAAAACCTCTGCCACTTCTAATCAGGTCAGGCTAAAATGATATTAAATACACTGCAGCCCAAGTAGAGTTCAGGCAAGAGGGGAATGGGTTTGCATCACTGAAAACATTTAAAAATTGAAAAGCTGCCAAAAAGGTTCCTTAAACACTAGAAGGCCAGCATTAAAGCAAATACTCTCCCCCTGCTGACTTTGGTGTCTGCTTGTCAGACAGCTGTGGCCGAGATCAGTTTCCCAAGGTTGGAGGCTCGCTGTGTCTGCGCTGATAAGCGCAGTCAGCACAAGCCTGCCTGGCATTCCCTAGCCCCAGACCAAAAGTGTGTTGCTTCATTTCTGAGGTGAAGAGAAAATGCTAACCTTACGTTGTTTGCAGTGGGATTAGTCATTTAACAGCCTACCTTTGCTTTGTTTTCCCCAGGTTTATCAGAAGGCTGGTGTCTGGCTAAGGTTTGGGGCTGGGCTTTAGGAAAGCACTCTACTTTCTGTGTACTTGTCACAATTTTTCCATGTGAGTCAGGGCAAGTTGCTTTGTGTGTCTGCGCCCCAGTTTCTTACCAGTAAGATGGGGATAGTTACCTCCCCTTTGCCCAGGTTGACTGAAAACACTTGGGAACAAGATCAGCCGTAAATGTGCATGGCCCTGGGCAGCGCTGCATGCAGCAGGGTCCGGCTGAGTCCCAGCTGAACCAAGATGTATCACAAATAAAATACCAAGACTAAGGAACTTTCCCTTGGAAACCGGTGGGATTATTGGGCAGGAGGCAGTGGCAAGCTATCCCCTGCTATCGCCTGTGCTCTGTCGGCTTTGAAGGGATGGTCCCACAGCACGTGATCTGCCTTGTGTTTCCCTTGCCCCTTGCCTCCGTGGATTGTGTATCAGCCGCGGGCTGGCCGGGATGGCCGGCAGCTGGATGAAGCTTCCTTTGGCATCCACCTGATGAAGGCCTGAGGACCGGCCTCTCCCTCCCAGCTGGGGCTGTCTAGCAGTCAGCGTGGTGCTGCTTTGCTGAACCACAAGCAAAGAGAAGGGTGGCATCTTCCCAAGCCCTGTGGTTCACAGGCAATGCTTCCCCTGCTTGAGCAGCCAAAGCAGGGTCTGCTCACTGCTCGTATCTCCAGAGATCCTGTGCTTTCCTCCTGGATGAGCAAACCTCCCTTACCCTAGGTCGTGCATCAGCTACTGCCTGCCTGCCTTTGTCTTCTGCTTGCAAAGGGTGGGATCGCCCTTGCCTGTGTTCTCTCAGGTTGCTTTTTTTCCCCAGAATCATTTCACTCTGGGAACCTTTGCTGCAGACACTGAGAGTAATCCATTAGGACACTTTGTGGAGCTCATTCCTTTGCATTCTCTACCCCTTTGTTATCTCTGGCTGGTACTCATTAAACAGCTCCCTGTAACACAACCCCTTCTCATCCATAGACTTCTATCTACTCGGGGTTCTCCAAATGTGTTTCTTAAGGAAAATCTGAAGGATGGCAGTCTTACCTGGACTGCCTGCTTGCAGTTGTAGCTGGCTGTTAGCACTCTAGCTTCTAATCCTGTTGATTATGAGATGCATATGCTTTTTGGAAGATGAGAGAAAAAGGGGAAGATGGTTTTTCAATAACAGACCCAGCAGTATTCACGTGGTGGAAAAAGACAAAACAAAATTTCTATGCTAATGAAATGGAAAATCCACAACCTCTGTGGCCTAAAGGGCTGCAGACTTCAAGGACCACTTCTCTCATTGCCTAGTGCAGCTCCACTCTGCTGCCTGCAGTACAGGTTTCTTCTCTACCGGACTCCACTGAGAAAGAGCAGAATCGGTTCTGACAAAACAATGGACTGTGAAGATCAAATGAAATTTCCCTGTGAAAATCCAGCTCCTGTGAAAGATGTCCAGTCACAACCAGGTGTTCAAATGCAGCACAGTCTGTTTGATTAAAAAAAACCGTTTCTTGGATAGGAAGAAATGTCAGCTTTCATTTCACAGAATCAAAGCCCAAGCATGGGGATTGTGCCTGGAGCCTTAGCTGTGCATCCTCCTTCAGCGCTGATGGAAGATGAACAACAGAGACCTGGGACATGGAGCCATGGCTAGGTTTCCTTCCCTTTTACATCACTACGAGGCTAAATGGCACTTATTGAAAACCCTGCAACCACTACGTGCCTTCAATTGCTAAAGCTGCCATTACCCTTGCAAAAGTATTGGCTGTTACAGGACAGGACAAAAACAATTTCTTTGCCGCTGGAAGCCAGGGAGATGGGGACAAAGGAGCATGGCTGTGACAGTCTTGGTATACGCATTGAGGCTAAAACAAGATGAGGAGCTAAGCAGCAGCTCTTCAAAAAGCATCAGGGTCCCCTGCGAACAAACTGTTCCCGTCTCTGCACGGGACCCACACGCAGGAATGTGAGCATCGCAGTCCCTAGAACAGAAAGTGGATGATCAACATTCTTCACAGCCACTACTGCGTTGCTAATTACTTTTAATAAATGCGTGCTGTGGAAATCACAGTTAATTTATGCCCAAATTAAGCCACATAGTTTCTATTATTTCCCTTAGCCTTCCCTTACTTCATGTATAAACAAAAAGTTTATCAATAGTAAATAAGTGAGATCAGCTTGTTTGCAGTCACTCCCTAAGCTGAGCATGGTGTCTTCTCAGGTAATTCCTTAGAACAGGTTATGGTGTTTGGAGCTGGGTCACGGGCGGTTTTATTTCTGTGAGGAGCAGTAACCACCTTACCCCGTGCTATCAAATATCTTCTCTACATGCGCAGAAATCCAGCATGCAGCTGCGCTGAGCTGTTCCTTGAGGTTTGACTGCAGTACTCTCAGTCTCTCCACTGATCCTTTAATGGACTTTGCCTTATGATAAGGCCATATGCTTTCCTTCGCAACAAACAAAAAATAATCCCAGTATATGTTTCTTTTTCACCCTAATGCCTTATTGCTAAAAAGACCAAGTTTCTTCACTCAACTGTAAAAGGTAATTAATTCCATGCAGGGAAACTGGAAGTGTTGCATTTTTTTTGTGGCATTAGGGAAACGCTATATTTTCCCAAACATCCTTGCTGCTCTTTCTGAAGAGGTGTACCCACATTCATGCACAGTTTCATAGATTTGTGGAGCAAAGCACAGAACCTATCATTCAGCCACAGTGTTCTCCTTCATACTGTGTAAATTATGTACAAAGTTAAGGAGGTGTGTGAGCATTTATAACCACAGTATTGTGGAGGTGGCAGAGCACTGCAGCCAGGCTGCCAAACAAATCAGCCAGATGACATTCAGAGGTGTTTAAAGGAAAAACATGGACCCCTTCCTAAAAATTCCCTACTCAAGACTTAGTTTGAATTAGGGACAAACACACACACACACACACACACAAAATACAGACAATTCCCAGAGTCTTCTGTCTTGCTTTTTTTTTTTTCTGCCCAAGATACCAAGCCCTCTCCTCACTCCCAAAAAATAACCATAATTTCAGTCATTCTGAAACCCCAACAAAACATGTTTTACATGTGCTCAACCTCAGGTAACAGAATAACTCCTTGGTGCTCTGTGCATATAAGTACAGCATAACCTACACACACACACACACACACGCATTTTTTTTTTTTGCCTGGTTTTAGGAAACCACAAAAAAAACATCACTTTTTGGTCTGGTTTTGTCAGCAGCAAGTGTTTTCAGGACAGGCTTGAAGCTTTGATTTCACAATGGAGATCATATTTTAAATCAGCTTGGGCTTGTTCCTTGACACAATGCTATTCACGTCACTGCTTGTGATCATCTCTTTTGTTTCATTTCCGCAGTAATGGTGCCATTTCTGTTAAAGGTGACTACCCAGAGATTCCTTTAGCAGGGCAGCTATTTCTTGTTACCAGCAAGTGCACCAATCCCATCTGATCGAGGCAAAGGAATTGATTCCTTCAGAAGAGCTTGCTGGGTTTTGCTACAACTGCCTGTACAAGTGCTTCTGTTTCTGCAGCACAGGGCTATCTTCAGCAATGCAAATTGCTGATTAAAATGGTCACCTCTCCCACAACAGGTGCATTTTTCATGTGAATACACCTCAAAAATGTAGTAATTTATACCTCATAATGTTTCTGTTACTTAATGCGCCGAAGACTTGCAAAACATGGAAAGCCAATTCCATTCATGCTGAGGAGATAGCTGGGGTTAGCTGCCTTGTGTTGACAGAAAACGAGTTCGGAAAAAAGATACGAAATTCTGTAACAGCCACTGCTGGCAGTGAAATCCAGGACACAGATGTCTATCTCCTGTCCTGAAGCAAGAGGCCGGGTTGCTTTGACAGATCAGTGCTGTTCTCTGTTTGCACACCAGTCACGGTCCCACGAATGCTAAGTAAGATGCGGCTCCTCGCTCCCACTCATTCCTTGCCTGGCAGCAGACTCGTCTGTGATCCCTTCCTGTAATCCTTCCCTGTGCAGAGCTCACATCTGACATTCAGCAACGCTGCCCTGCAGCTGGCAGGGCTGTGGCTCTGATTCCCACTGAGGCAGAAGCGCAAGGGCACCCTTGTTTTCACTGCAGTGAGATGAAGACACCGTCCTTTCTGTTTAGTCACCTTTTCCATCTTTACAAAAGCTCTGTTCCGCTACCTGACGGGGAGAGAGGCATTTCACTTTCACACAGTCAAAGCAAAAATGAGCCCGAACTGCCATCTGCAACACAGGCACTCTTATGATTTGGAAATATTTGGAATCTGGAGACAAGCTGCACAGATCTCAAGTGGATCTTGTTCAGATGCTTCCCATCTCCTGCCTGGATTTCCCTCACACTGAGCTGTGCTCCAGGCCCTCTTACTCATGACACAGGTGCCTTACATCTTGCAGTGCATTCACATTCACTTTCCCTAATTAATAAGGTGATAAACAGCTCGTTGCTTTTTCCAGCCTTACCTCGAAATACAGTTTTTGGCTGAGACCCTCAACATATCCTCCCTGTGCCAAGGACTGTCTGCATATATTTAGTAGGCCTGTCACTTACAAATATTCACTCCCAGTGAACCACATACTTGAGAGCAACCGTGCTCTCCAAGGGCTACTCCCAGGAAATGAATGGGTTATGTTGATTCTTGCAAACCACAGTTTATTTTCTCCCAGATGATCTTAGCAGTTTAACAGCACCAGGTGACAATTTTTACTATTCCCAGGGAAGCTATGAACTAATTGCAGCACTTTGGTGCTAAGCACTGGTGATCTCTCTCTTGTTCTCCATGGAATGACTTAGTAGGCTTTTGGTTTTCTCCCCCCCAACCCCCTTTACAGCTCTCGATGAGACAGAGCTTTGCATCTCTGTCATGGACCAACATGGTTCAACAATTTTTCAGGGTAACTGTTGGTGTAAATAACCTAGATAATCTTGGCTGCCTGCACTACTGTTGGGAAACAAATTCTCCGTGATTGTTTTTTGCAATACAGAGCATCAAGCTGGTTAATTCCCATCCTTGACAAAAGTGAATTACACTCCGCATGGCAGCTGAAAGCTAGTTAAGGCCACCATTGAAAATAATAGGACACCTCAAATCTGCTGTCCTCCCCAGTGTGATGGAAACAACTGCACCAATCACAAAAATGCCTCCCCAGTGACAGAAGAGCTTTCTGCTTTCACTCCTCCCACATCCCCCATCCCTAATCCAAGATGCTAGAAAAGTTATAGAGACCTTCCCTTCCCAGCTTTTCCAGAATGGCTCCTTCTTTCTAAAATGCTTTTATTAATCTGAAGATATGACTAGTCTCAGATAATTAAATGATTATTAAACATTTATTAAATGTACTGAATTAATCATCTGCATTTATTGAACTATGGTAGTAGACAATATAGGTGTTCTCCTCTTTAGCAGCTCCAGAGTATTTAAGCAGATTCTCTAGGCAGAGGTTTAGGTTCCTGGGACATGCAAAGCTGTAGATGAACGAGCCTGGTCATTCAAAGAAGCGTTGTGGCTGGAGCCTCATGTGGCCCTGTTTAAAATGACGATGCTACGCTTATTTGCACTGACTGGCTGCTTGTCAAGTCCCCTGCAAGTGCAGCAGGACCCAGACAGGCAGCAGGATATTAGCTGGAGTCTGGTGAGCCTTGAAAATTCTCCAGAGTGCCACTAGCCGGTGTTGCCAATGTGCGTGACATGGCATGACACCTCGTGCCAGCTGGCCAGCAGCTGGTTATGCAGCGAGACGTTAACGCCGGCTGGTATTTGGGGAGGGAAGGAGCCTCGGCTGCTCTTGTGCTGGAATACAGGGCTGAAGGATGTTTGTGGGACTGATCATGAGCAATATTCTGCAGCAAGACCACTTGCTCTGGTGAGGACACCTGGCGTCTCTGTCACAGGAGGATGCTGGCTAGCAGAGCAGAGACAGAGCGGGAGCTGGGAAAAGAGAGCTGGGGTGCAAAGGAGCAGCGATGGAAACAAGGAGACGGCATCTGAGGGTCGGATCACGCTGAATTTGCCCCCAGGAGTGGCAATGCTGAAGAGTCTTGCCTGTGTGGTCACACAGATGTGTGGTATCTGGGTGTGTGTCCTTTCTGAAAATTAAAGGCTAGTGCGGGTTAGCCACGAGAACAATTCAAACAATTCCGCTCCATATTTACAAGTGTGAAGGTCGCACGCATAGAGAGGAGGTGCAAGACTTCCATTTTGAGGTTTACTGCCCTCTCTCACAATTGCCATCTTTCTCTGATAAGAACGAGAACCACCAGCGTCTACAAAAGTTGTGCAAAGCCTGGACTTCTTCCTTCTGCTACCACCTCCCACTTTCCAAACCCCACTGCTTTTAGCTTTCCTAAAGAATGTTGCTATTTTCCTTATTTTTTTTTGCTTCCTGCTAACATCCCCATGGCTGTCTTTCTGGGTTGCCACCAGGACATGCAAACCAAATCCGCCCTGCTCCACAGCTGGAGAGGGAAACTACAGCCAGAAGAGACATAAGGATGGCTTAGCTTCCCACGACTTCTGGTGCTTTTTTGCACTGTTTGCAGAGTTGATACCTTCACCACTGGAAGCATGTTAATTCAGTTCATATCCTCTGGACCTAGCGCAGATCTCTCTGACAAGGTAACCTGCGCTTTTGTCCCTTTGATAAATGGTGGGCCAGGCAAATTACCATTTTTAGAGTATCTTCTTGATATCTCTTTCATGGCCCAAAGCAACCAATATATATCTTTTTAATATCTAGGGTGAACTCCTCTCAGGGTTGAACATCCCCAATCATAACATCTTCTTGTTCATCAGTTTCAGTTTTCGCTCCTTCTGGAAATGACACCCTAATATTTACACCTATGCCTTGGTGCCTGCGCTGCCGAGTCCTGACTGATATTGGTCACTTCATCACAGTGACAGCTCTGTGGATGGTGTGAAGCCATCAATCAACGCTGGGCAAAGGTTGGAGGAAGCTTTGGACCCTGAGGCTCCCAGGTCACGGTTTGCATGTTAGAGGACAGCCGTGTAGATTTTCAGTTTTAACTTCTTTGGAGATTATCTAGGTCTGGAACAACTTTCAGTAGTTTCTGTATAATTCTTAAGTAGTGGATGGTGTTTTCCATACACACTGGAGAGCTGTATAGCAAATAGGCCAGTGAACTCTCCATTAATCTAAAAGAAGAAAGTGCATGGCCATCTTGTGTCCAGGGTAGTAACTGATTTTTCTACTATTTTCAAAATTGACTGGAAACTTGTAAAATGCCCTCTTCCATTTACCTCTTTCCTTTGTGAATGTTATACTGGGAAAGAGAATTTTTAACAGCATGTATGACTTCTAAATCCTTGTGTCTAAATAGCACCCTGCTCAGTGCTTCTGGTTTCCTGTTCAAAAGTGAGAGGAAAATGCACTTAATACAGTAAACACAGAGGCCAAGGTAGAATTTAGGTTATCTGAATATGGCCTAAAGAATATACTAAATGTGGGATCTTGGTGGTGCTCTGTACGTCTAAGTGTTTTTAAGCCACTGAGCATCTGTCATGACCACCTGTTCTTCCCTTTCCTGAGCTCAGCTTTATAGAAGGGCTTTGGAAAGCATATATTTTGAATCACTTGGCCATTTGCTTCCACTAGTGTGACTTGCTAGCTCCATGAAACCCAGGAGCTGCTCACATACAACAAAACTCCTCTTTATCCTGAAAGGGATCATCTGTGCCAGCTCATCCACATATTGCCAGAAACATCAGCTGATTCATGAGCAATTACTGCAAAACAAAGCAATGAACCAATTCTTGACTGCAAATTAGAAACTGGGACACTTCCCACGAACGTTACAACTCTTTGCAAGGGCTATCTATCTGCAGATGTAAGCACTGTCTTATTTCACGGATGCCCTCTCGATGGTATCTGCTTTACAATGTGCCATTCCAAAAAGGCCTCCAGCATTACCTTCCCTCTGGAGAGCTGAATTCAGGCTGTTCACACGTGACAGTGCGGAGTTAGCTCCTGCAAGCACTTTCATTCTGGACTGATGCTGAAGTCAGCTACCTGAAGTCCAAGCTAACTCAGCCTGCATGATTCATTTTTCATTTATGAAGTGAGAAAACTGGTTAAAAACAGAAACCTGGCAGCATCTGAGCAAAAAAAAATATATATATATCCCTTAAACAGAAAAGATGAAAACTGGAACCTAAGTGGAGCGTGGGATACAAAGACTGTATCTTCCTCCTGCAATTGCACATATTGTTTATTCCAAAGTCTTCCCTGCAATTGAACTAGATGGAAAAAGAAGAACAAGTTCTTACAGAGCACTTGCGTGGCAGAAACCTTCTCTTCTGGTGCAATACTTGCTCCGCCATCTGTGAAATTAAGAACATTAGAGGTATTCTCACTGGAGCTCCCTGACGCTTCCTAAGCTTAGAGGAATGCTGAGGTGGGAAATGTTTCTTCCCAGAGCCTGTTGATTGAATCCATGTGGAAATCTCTACCTGACAATTAGGCTCATATGCCTGAACTGGAGCACAGCTCTCCATGAGTTGCTGCACTGGAAATTTAACCCTTGCAAGAAGCGTTTGCTCATCTTGTAGAGGCATCCTGCTTCCGAATATTCTGAGTGAAATAACACCTGTGTATCAGTTGCTAATGGGAAGATGTGACACAGGAGAAGACCAGAGGTAAGGGTCATGTTCATCATGTCATGTCACCAGAGGTCACAGGTGAGAGATGAACGTGGGCTGTGCTCTTGCTGGTGCCAGGTAAGAGGTGGATGGATACACTCAAGCTGCAAGCCACTTGCACTTTGATGGCCTCTGAATGAAGGCTGGGCCCATCCAAGTATCCAAGTGATACAAAAATGAGTAAATGTCTCTTGGAGGCAATGAGAGGATTTGCCACTAAAATGTTTTAGTGAGACAAATCTACAGGACTAGGAAATATGACAATATTCTGTGATTGAGAGAAAAGGTTTTGCTTCAACAAAGAAATACCCCAAAAGATGGACAGGAGATAAATGTCAGTAGTCATTGAGAGATCGCAGCCTCTTAGCTTCATGCATGGAGGGAAGAAAGCTTCCGTGTCACACACAGCTATAATTCACAGCTTGCAAGGCAAAAGCAGCTTTCTTTGCTCACAGACAGAATGCTCCTCACAACAGCTATGCAGGTGTTTTTCACTCGCTGTCATTTGCCAGCCTTGGGCAAACCCACTATACAAAATTTTCAACCCCAGTGTACAAAGTCTTCAACCCCAGTATACAAAGTCTAAATCTGTACAGCGGATGTGAATGGTGCTCAGATCCACAGCTTTCAAGAAGATTTTTATCTTAAACACTTGTGCCTCAGAATAATTGTTTTTATTGTAGCCCTGGCTCAGTTGTTTTTTTCCCCTCTTGAGATTTCATAATGTTGTGTTTATCTAATGATAATCTCGGTTCTGACCAAACATGAGTACCTACGTACCTACAGCAGCTTATTATTTCACATCTGCTGGAGCGTTTTGCAGCCATTGTTTCACATCCACTGCTACTGTACGGGGGGGGGGGAAATGCTTTCAACTAGTTACGTTTTGGTTCGATTTCTGATAGCATGCCTGCTGTGTAATGGAGACATGCAGAGGTGAATCACATCACAGTTATTTTGGCTGCAGTGCTGAAAAGTGATCCTCGTGGTGAGACACTCGCTGACACGGGGGGAGTTATCACTGGAGCAGGCAGCCCGGGGCTCTGCAGGACCCAGCTCAGCCTTCACGAGGGAAATGCAGGGTCCCTCCCTGTCTTCACGCGAGCAAACGTTCCCATGCAGTCTCAGAGGAAAGAGAATCCTCCTCTCTCCGGTTTCAAGCCTTGCCTGTGGGGAAGGAGGCATGCAAGCCCCTTTGAGAAGCATTAGGAGGGAGCTGTGTGTCAAAAAGGGGGTGCTCTGATCCCAGCCTGCTCCTCCCTCTGATTTTTCTCAATCCCATTTCTTTGACCTTGGGATAAGGCCATTTCCAAGCCAAGCCTGGTCTCTTTGCCAAGTCTGCTGTTAAATATTAGGGAAAATGTTCAAAGTGAACAACATATTTATCCTTTCGAAGCAAATGATAGGTTTGTTTCAAACCAAGCCCCACTCTGCTGTGATTTATTCTTGTAGTCTATATTCCTCTTTCTTTTTTTAAAAACTTATTGAATTCAGGTGATGTATTTTTGACATGATTGATTTTGACCTGAATGTGCCAGAGCTAAATGAATCAACGTTGCCAATTTCTCCAGCCCGTGACTGAAGAATAGCCAAGTTGATAAGGGCATTCTTCTTGCAATTGAAATGTTATAGCAATGGCCCTTGTTTTCCAGCCGAGGAGTCATCTGCATTGTATCAAACAGCACTCTGAAATGGTGGCAAATGCACAGAGCAAAACTAGGGGTGTTGCATTTCCGTTGGATTCAGCTTTCACCTGTTCTAAGGCAGTTTAGTCCAGGTCAAAAAAGAAACTCAGGTGGACTGAGACCGGCTACTTTCACCCCTTACAGCTGCTGCTCTGAGCTTCCAGGAGATATGCACATGAACATTTCCAGCTGGGTCTGGCGGCACTGGCCTTTTTGCAAGAAACTCTGTTGGCTTACAGCAGTTTCACCTTGATACGGCAGACTACAGAGGCTCAGCTGAAAACCTCAGCTTGCTCTTGCTTCTCTGAGCCTGGATCCTTGGGGATTTTGTTGCCTGGCTGCACCTTGGAGATGCAAGGAGTCCAAATTCAGAGGAGGTGCCTAGGACACAGCAGTGCTGTTTGCTTAGCATCCAGGCAGAAGTGGGGGAGTACTCTGGGATCCACACTGGTACTGAGCAACATAAGCAGCGTAAGCACTGTCCTACATATGGACCAAATCTTTGCTAGGAGGAGGAAAAGGTGTTTGGACTCTGTCCCTTGGGCTAACGTGAGCGTGCAGACTGCCTTCCTCACAGGCTTTGGGCTGACCTGCTGTTCCCACCTCATTTCTGATAAGGGTCCCTCTAGGGCTGAGAGCTTTCTGGTTTCCTAGCTGATAAAGCCAGACCAGAATTGCAGTGTGCCTGGTTATAACGCAGGGGGATTTCCATTTCCAGCTGCTACCTACTTTTCTTCCACTTGTTGTCTCTTCTTCAGGTATCTGGGTCACTCCGGCTCTCCCAGTAGCTCTTATTGGTGATGTGGAGGATGTAGCAGAGCAGATCTGTCCCTGGATCTTATCATTCCTGGCTTCCCATTTTATTTCTGTGCAAATTTTATGCATCATGTCCCACTACCGCTTCATCCAGTCCATTCTGCTCTGCAGAGTGGACATTAAACTGCTTGCCTCTCCATCTTGTGGCTTGGGTAGGCAAAGGAAACCAACAACATGTTTCTAAGGAGTTTATCAAGTAATTATAAACTGAGGTTCCCGGAAAGGAGGTTTTTGCAGGAAAACAGCTTCTGGAGCCAGCCACTGGAGGGAGCCACTGGAGGGAGGCTGGACTTGGGCAATACCAGTTAAAAAGCAACTTAAAACACTTTGCGACCCCCAGTCACTCCTTTCAGCAAATAAGAAGGTCCAAGAGTTGGGGAGGGATACAAATATGCTAAGAGTGAGCATATTAAGCCCTGCAGCTTTTCTGATTTACATTCCCATGTGGAAAGCCCAGGTAAAGAAAATCATCTTGTAAGAAACCTAGGGATGGAAAGCAACTCGGGTCTCGTTCAGTCATAGTGCTTGTTCCCAACATGGAGACACAAGGAAGAAAGAGGTGGTATGTATTCAGGTAAAGATGAAGTGTAAAGCAAGTGAATACTGAGTATTGATGGCAAGAGGAAACCATTTACAGAAATGGTGTCGTTAAGGTGCCAGATGTGCCCTTCCATGGATGGTCTGTTCCAGAACAAAGTCATTTTATTCTAAGCTAAACCCTGTTTTGTGATCAGAAACAAGTGCCCAAATACCTCACTAGCCAAAACACGTTTTTTTTTTTTCCTGGAGGAACTGTATTTTTTTTTCTCCTCATGCTGAGATCTCACCAAGCTCACTGGGTGATGCTCCATCCCATGCAGATGAGGAGGGAGGTCTGCAGTACAGCTGTCACCATTCTCCAGATCTGCTGGGGTTTTAATGTCCTTTGGAAATTCTGAAATATTTTGACACATGTGCCAACAACACTGTAAAGGTAAGGCTGGAGGAAACATCCACGCTCTGCGAACAAGCACCAAGAGCTGAGGGATTGTGAAGAACTGTGTTCCTGCAATCCCTGTGCACACTGGCAGTCTGGACAGCAGAGGTGAGCTCAGACCTTGCTCAAAGGCAGCCCTTTGCCAGCAGCAGCTCTGCTCACTCCTCATCTTCCTTGCCCCGGCAGCTGGTCCGCAGGAGCAGCATCTCAACAGCGGCAGGCTGGAGTCACAGCAGGGGTGCTGCAGAGTCTCGGCTGCAAGGAGACGCTGAAGATGCTCCCTGCACAGACTGCTGCTCGGCCCACAGGGAAGTGCCTTGCGAGTCCCTTGAGGACTCCGAAGGGAAACCTCTGCTCCCAGTTTGGCTTGTGCTCAGGAAAACACTCCATACGGATGGAAAGCTATTCAGATAACAGTCCTTTGACAGTAGCGACATGAGCGAGGAAATAACATGGTCCTGATACAGCACTTCATACCTCAGCACGTGAATGTTGATGTTTACTGCAGCCAGCGCCCTTTGCACTGGAAGGAGACTGGAGGTGGATTTGCGGTGCTTGCTGCCTGCCACTGCCAGACAGGTTTCCAGGAGCAGCACACATCTCCGGGTGCAATGAACAGCAGTTCAGGTGTGTGCATGAGGGTGGCCTGGCATCAGTCGGTGAGTACAAGCAGCCCCAAGACATTTGGTATCTTTAAGGTTTGGGAAATCGGCAGTGAATTGCACAAGGTTTCGTCTAGACTTGCCTCCTCCCGTCTCCGGGATCCCAGTCCCAGAGGCAGGGAAGCAGGAGGGCAGGTGCAGCTCTATTGATTTGTAAATGACAGCTTAAGATCAAGCATGGTTTCATCTCTGTTGTCTCCTCTGTACTTCTTCAGTGCCAGGCTTCATTAAAGTGAGAATCCTTAGCCACTAATCACACGGGACCTGCGCTCTGCCCGCCCGTCAGCTGTGCTCAGGGGGGTTTCAGACAGTCCCTGCGGCTCCTGGCGAGCACGCGTTTGCTGCGAGCGTCCCCTCAGCGTGAGACCAGGAGGCTGCACAGAGCCCTTCTGCTGTCACTCAGTCCCGGCTACATCTTAATCGTGACTGTCCCTGGCTCCTGCAGGAGGAGGGATGGGGAGATCCGAGACTCCCCAAGGAGCTGGGAGCTCAAATTCTACCTCATGATGTTCTTAAAGACCACAAAGGATTTGACTTTTGTTTGAAAACTTGTTTGTCTCAACCAACTCTGCTTGCAAACCTTGCTTCAACTAAATCTTCATGCACTTGGAACATCCCACACCTGCCCTTCCATGGCATTGGCAGCCTCTTGGTATTTTCTCTACCAACTTAAATAATGAAATAAGTGAAACATTCCCAGACAGTGCGGGCAGTCGAACAACTGTCAGAAACTGTAACTCCTATTGGAAGAGCAGATATACACACAGCTGACTAGGGCCCAAGTAAGGTCTGGACCCCAGGAACTAGGACCTCCTGTGTTCCATATTTTGGCAGAAAACTTCTCTTCTTTGTTTTAGGAAGGTAAGCAAGGGCGTGGATGTGGACATACTATTTATTCTGTTTACTGATGCTGCTTTTAGCATTAGTATTGAGCAAAAATAAAACAACCCAGAGGGCTAAAAGAGAGCAAGTGACAGTCACTGCCCCAAAGACCTTGGAGACAAGGCATGTGACCAGGGCAAGCCAGCAGACATGAGACCAAGAAAAGGATATATTCAGCTCTCAGGCAAGTAGGAGCGTTAATTATAACTTGCCACGTGCCCATCCCTTGTCAGCTTGGTAGTTGTTGTTATGGTGAATAAGTAATTACATGAGTGCCTAGAGGCACTGTTCAGGATCCCATAATACCAGAGAAAATCACTTTCCCCCATAGCACACATGGAGGCTGTGTTGCAAGATTGCTTTGAATCACAGAATACCCCTTAAAAATAGCTGGGGAAATTCTGTGAAACTTTTAAAGACTTTGCTCCTCATCTCTTGTTCTCTGAAGTCAAACATTGTCAGAGTAGACCTCCTGATCTCAGTGCTAGCTTGCTGTTTTCCTTTCATCTTTTCTCTGTCTGTGACAAATGAATCTGTATTTACAATGGCTAGCAAAAAAAAGGACTTCAGAAGTAATCCAGGAGGTCAGAAAACTGTGAGGCATGCCTGGAAGACTTGTGCCCACTGCCTCTTGTCCTGCCACTGGCAACCACTGAGAAAAGCCTGACCCCCTCCTTCCCTCCCTCCCAGCAGGTACTTGTACACGTTGATTAAGATCCCACCTGAGGCTTTTTCCCAGGCTTAACAGTCTCAGCCTCCTCAGCCCCTCCTCACACAAAAGATGTTCCAGTCCCTCCACTGGACTCACCCCAGTGAGTCCGTATCTGGTTTGTACCGGGCAGCCCCAGACTGGCACAACGCTCCAGATACGGCCTCACCATAGGCAACCACAGCAATGAAAAAGTGTGTTTTCTGCTGTGTTGTTTCTCAATCAGGGTATTTCTTATTTCTGGGAATACTTCCTATTTCAGACCCTGCTGCTGCAGCCCAGCCAGATGTATTTATATGGAGCGGGACAGAGATGTCAAAGTGTAAATGTAGGTCAGAAGCATAAATGCTTCTTTAACATCCTTTCATTTCTGTGCTGCCCTGCAGTGCCCTGAAACTGGCCCCGCCCTGGGTTTATTTTGCAAAGCCAGACCCCGAAGGCATGGCGTTGCACATGCTTTGAACAGCAGCGCTCATTTTCACCTTTTCCGACTGCATCCGTACGAGTCCTCCCCACGAGCTGGAGCTGAGCCCCTGGACAGCTTTAGCACCCGCCATAAATAAACCCGCTTCCAAGGAGAACAAAGCAGCCGTGCGGGGCCGAGGAGCCCAGGCGAGGCTGGGCCGCGGGGCAGCTGCAGCTGCATCTGGCGAGCAGCCGCGGGCACGTCCCGGGGGCTTGGCAGGGGACACCTGGCTCGGGGAAGGGCTGCCCAGTACTGATGTCACACAGGGGACGCACAGATGCACATTTGCTTAAACTAATTAACGCGATGGAAGCTACCTCCTCATCTGGCTTTGTTGACGGCTGGCGCGAGCTCATTTTTGGATCGGTTTATTAGCTCTGATAGCTGATCTTATCTAATTGAATTATCTCCTAATGATGACTGCGCTTTGTATATGTATTAGGAAAGAAGTGCCTAGCAACCCAGCATCACTTAGCTTTTCTCCCCCCAAAAGAAAAGAAAAGCTCCGTCTGTTTCTATTAACTTTGGCAATGCGTTGTTAGGGAATTTGAGGGCCTGGGTTGAAGGTTAATGGCACGGAGAAAGGATTAATGGGAATCCAGGCCAGGACGCAAGAACCAGTATTATAGCTTGCGGACTGAGAACTGAGTTATCTTCTCAAGTGGATGAAAAAAGGACTGAGAAATGGTCACGATAATGATGACAGACGAAAGAAACAAAACCCCGAGATCCGCAGCAGGGCGGTGCTGGCCAGGCGGCCGTGGTGCCGTGCGCGGCGAGGAGGCGGCACTGCAGCCCCATGCAGCAGCGTTCGGTAGGTGATGCTCCCACGCTGGGAGCATCAGAAATGGAGATCTGAAATGGAGAGATGTCCAACCCAGCTTGAAAAGAAGAGTGAGATCTGAGGCAGAAACAAAGTCTGAAAGCCTGTGCTGTGTTGTTTAATTTCTCCAAAGCGTTGAGGTTTGTTCTCTAGCACATTCTGGGCTGCAGAAAGTAGGTCCCGAAGGGCTTGGTGCCTCTTTCCCGGTTTGGTGCATCTCAGAAGCAGAGAGGTGCTCCTCCAGGCCTTCCTCGAGTTCTTGCTTTCTTCTTTATCTTGTCATTATGTCTAAGAATGTTTATATTTAGCACAGTGCTGGAAAGAAAGATATTTTTCAAGAGCTTGCTTCATGCATGTCTTCTCCCGTTTTTTTTCTCATTTTACTGACCTAAAATTCAATGCCAGTTTTTGGATAGAGGATAATAATATTCAATAAAAACCTGCAAAAGGCAATAAAGTCACTGCAGCCTGTGAATAAGCTGAAACCACTCGGAGTTGCTACAAAACTGAACTTTTCAGACAAAGGGCAGCAAAGCCTGGGTAGTCGCATTGGGGTGGGCCTGAGCTGCCACCACACAGGTGCTTGCAGTGCAGATGTCTCTGCTTGAGCCACTTGTCTGGGGTCTCTTTATTTTCACTTCAGAGAAGCAGTTGCTTCTAAGATGCATTTCATCTGAAGCATCTACGTTAGGCCAAAATCATCCCTCAGCATCTATTTCTTTCTATTGGTTGCAGAGGGGATCTTGTTAGGTGCAGATTTATTAGGGTGGGATGATTCTTGTTGAAGATGGGTTTGGATTTGTGAACAAGGCCTCCATGTTTTTTTCTGGGGAAAAATGAGGTGCCTTTAGCCCCAGCCATGTTGTCAGACCAGCTAGGCCGTTCTCCTCAAGCTCTTAATGGTTTTGCAGTTGGGCATTCAAAAAAGCTGACAAGTCTGTTGCATCAACTGCACGACATACAAAGCATTCCTGGGAAGACAGTCTGGTAAGCAGAAATGTTGGCATCTAAACCCTGGAGAACTAAAAGGCTGTCAAGTGTCATGACTGGAGGAGTATAGGAGGGGTGAGAAAGAGAAGCTGCTGCAATACTGCCCCGTGAAAGTTTGTTATTCTCACATGGGTGGAACTTGTCTGCATCGCTAGACACGTTATGGGGAGCATTTGGTGCAAGGCAAGAGTAGGCAAGTGAAGTATTCAACGGACCTTTTCCTTCCACATATGTCCTGCACATTAGAAATCTCCAGCATCTTCCTCTGTTGCTCATATTGCTCCACTTGTCCAGTGCTTGCCCTGGAGCTCTGCTCGGGACCCCTCTGGGAAATGAAGGCAGGAGGAAGGTGGGGTCTGCCAACATCAGACAGCTTCCCCCATGCAATCAGCTGAAGTGCTCGCTGTTTACAAGGAAATGAAATAGAAAAGCAGTGCTGAAGGGGAAATTAAAATGGGAATCAGTTGGGAATGGAGCATAATGCTATGTTTAGCTTTGCTAGGCATGGAAAAATGTTTATTTCAAGCCTGCGGGTTTTTACAGGGGCATGTAATTAACCAGCATCAGCAGTGAAGGCCACTGCTTTCCTGCCTCTTCTGACCCCAGGGAGCAGTGGCAGCAGCTGGGCCGGCAGGGGCTGGGAGCTGGGAGCAGGGAGTGGGGCTGGGAGCTGGGAGCAGTGGCTGCAGCTGCTGGTGACTGCCAGCGTTAGCCCATGGCAGAACAAGCATCGCTGCTCGGCACTGCGTGAGTGCTTCTTGCACGCGCGGCCGGGAGGCTCGGGGACACCTGGGGACTGGTTTGGAGAGGGCAGTTATCAGTCTGGTGGTGAATGTTCACCTAAGTTGGACCCTTAGCTAAATTTCTCCTCAATTTCTTCAGCCCTTAGGTGTGTGGGTATGTTTGGACCTGAAGACTGCAATGCTGAGAAGTGACAAAAGATAATATGACCGCCCAAGGCAGGAGGGAGAGAAGGTAGTGGAGAGAGGAAAGACCATCATCTGCTGGACAGACAGATCTCAAGGACAGAAGGTGGGTTTGTGCCAAGTTCACGACCTCATGATTTACCATCTCAGGGCACAGAAAGAACACATGTGACTGCAACCCCCGTAGCCCTTGTGCCACTGTCACTTGTGCCAGGGAGCGCTCTCCTCCCTCCCTTCCATGCCAGCCATACACGCCAACCAGCCCCTCGGACTGGGAGCACTGGGAGACGGTGGTACCACGGAGAGACGCCTGGCTGGCTCTGCTGCCTTCTCTGTAGGTGTTATAAAGCAGTTTGTGTAGCTTCAATAGACTTGTGCTTAGAGGCCCTTGGAACGGACAGCTTCCCGTACGAACTGCTGCGTGCCAGCAGCGCTAGGAGGGAGGAAAACAGGTTGCCTTCAGGCCCAGGCTGTTGTCAGAATGAGTAACATGGCTGCTGCAGGTTTTCCTTCACCTGCTGAAATACTGGGAGCTGCAGAAACCCCTCAAAATAAGCTGTGCTGAGGGTGATAGAAAAGCTGCGTGAGAACAGAGGCTGCGGTATTGGCGGGCTGGGAAAACAACACCAGGGCCATTCCAGGACCCTTCCTGGTTTCCCTTCCTGCCTTCTCCTGTTCACACAATAGCATTTTTTCTGCACAGAGGCAGGCAGGTGAACGAAGCATCTGTTTTCCCTCAGCACAGCCCTCTGCACGCAGCATTCAGTGTGGAGCATGCGGAGCCTCCCCACGGCCTCCCCGCACCCCGGGGCAGGGAGGCCGGAGCTGATCCCCGTATTTGTCTCTGTCTCTGCTTGCTGCCTGAGTCCCTGCGCAGCCCAGTGCAGCCTGGCCCAGCATTGCTATAGAAACGAGAAGAAGGGAGGAGATGTGCAGGAATCTCAGCATCTGACCAAAAATAGCTCCTACCTACCCGGCGTGCTGGAGCCGGTCACAGCCTGACCTTTCCACTGGAGCCTCCTGTGTTTTGTCGAGGAGACACAATTAGCTTTCGATTGGCCCCGTTAAGACTTGCCTCTGCAGCCAGCGCTGTGCTGCCAGCTGGATCCCTGCACTGGCTGCTGGGGGTGGTAACGAGGAGGGAAAAAGGGACCGATCCCAAGCACAAGCTGCTCCCTGCAGCCCTCCCCAGAAACAGGATGGGAGCAATGCAACGTCCTCCCAGTGCCTCTGGGTGTTTCTGTGTATCTGCATGCGTTGGGCCTGTGATGCTGCACACCTGCTGGCCCTTCTCGGGGCGTGGGGAGTGAATGCAGTGGGCTCACGTTGCTGCCCATTACCACAGCATCGGGCTCCACACAGACGTGTTAGCAGCATCCCTGCTGGAGGCTGTGCAGCCAAAGGGAGCGAGGTCCGGCACTGCAGCCCCCGGGGGAAGAGCCCTTCCAGGGAAGCCTGTGGCTCCCAGGCCTCGGCCGGATTCAGGCCTCCCAGGTTGGAGCCCTCTGGGAGCTGCAGCGCTGTGTCACTGGCGAAAAATACCTTGGTATTTATTTCTGAGGCAGGCGTCTGACAACTGTGGGATCTGAGAGAGCCGTGTGCTGGTTTCTATTCCTAGGACAGCTTGAGTCATGGGACCTGAGAGACGGAGCCGCATCCTGCATCCCACCGGGGCTTTCCTCCGGTCTAAATCAGCATGACAGGCTCAGACTCTCTAAGAAAAGAAAGTCAGATCTATGTCACTGCCTCTCATCCGTTCTCCAGCTGCTGCCTTCCATGACAGAGGGACCAGCTCCATGGCAGTCAGCCCTTCTCCTCCCACGTTCCCACTGTGGGGCAACACCGCCCCAGAACACCGCTCCTCTGCCCCCAGGGCACTGCCCTGCGCTGCTCCCAAACCTCCCACAGCAGCACAGCGCGGGCCCTCCAGCTTTACATGCCTCCTGAAGCCGAGAGCTGGGAAATTATTTGTAGGCAGCCACTGGGTTTAACACTGATACCCCATAAAGCTGTTTTTTTCTTTCTTTTCCTGCGGCTTTCAGAATCAGATGGATTTCTTTATCCATCAGCACCCATGCCTGCCTCCAGTGGGATTTCTTTAGGCAATGTCAGCTCTCGCAGGGCTGCTCTGCCCTTGGCAGGCGGGCAGCGCGGCTACAGAAACCTCGCTGCTCAAAGGAGGCAGGTTGGACATTTCGTTGAAGGAAGATGACCTTTGTTTTGATGTATTTCTTGCCTCTTTTAAAATATTCCTTTTTTTTTTTTTTCAATGATAGGTAAATCTCTCTTTGGGCTTTAGGCTTGTTTTCATTTTCACTGTAAGAGCTGGGAAAATTATGCATGTTTTTTTTCTAAAAAGAAGTTAATTTATAAGCTTCTCAGCAGTGGAGGCAAAAACCACTTTCCTTCTCTCGCCCAGCTACGATTGCAATAATCTGTGAGCGGGCAATGCCCAGGGAGCCACAGCAAATGGGCACAGCAATCACAGCATTCATCAGTAACTGACAGCGGAGACAGGCCAGGGCTCACGACGGCTTTGTTCTGTGGGAATGGGGCTTTGACTTCTGTTATCTCCTGAAAATCCTGCCAAACCCTGCCCTGTGTATTGTGAACGGTACCTTCTTCTAAGCCAAATACTCTCTGGACACGTTAGAACAAGATGATGAGAGCTAATGAGGCCAGGCTGATTTATTGAAAGCAGCCTGCTTGGTTTTTCTCTCTGTAGCGCTGCTGTAAACAAGGGGTGAAGGCACTGACGTCACCGGTGCGAGTCTGATGTAAAGCCAGGGGAAGGAGGGGCAAGCACACACTGTTTAATCAGATGCTCTGGCTGCAGATCTGCTTGGCATCTCCTATTTGTGTCACTTGTCTCAAAATAGGAACTGCCAGCACTTTGCTAAATGCAGTGGAAATTCCTTTTCTTCCAGTGCTGGGGCTCGAAAAATCTCCTTGAGCCTCCTGTGCTGCCCTGCGTCTGGAGCATCCCCCAAAGGCTGCTGGGGAAGGTGCACCAGGCGGCTCTGCCCCTCCCTGCAGCACCAGCACGCTACAGGGACCGTTTATTTCTCTTTTTTCTCCCCACAGCGGAGGCTTCCCTGGCGGCTGCCCCAAGCTCCGTGCCCTCACACCGCTGCTGCTTCACCCACGGTCTGCAAGCACTTGCATGGGGCCGGGGGCTGAATCCACCACTTCGCAGTCCCTGGCTTGGGCTCCCAGCCAGAACCTTAAGGAAGTCCAAGCGGGGTCTGTAGCTGCTATTTGAAGTGCCTCCAAGTTGGCTGCCTGGTGGCTTGTGTAATTTCTATGGCATCTGCAGCAGTGGTCCTCCTGGGAATCCTACGGCTTTAAGTCCCTGACAGAGCCACTCTGACACGTGCTCTGCGTAGGTGTTTTCTTTCACCACTTCATCAGCAAATGGTTCATCTCTTGTTCATCTCCCAGGCAAAGTGTGATCCAGAAGGACCCAGGCAGGGTCGTTCTGGTGACTCAGTCCAGCAGGAGCAGAAATGCGTTATAAATTTTCTACTGCTTGCTACTGCAGCCACCTTTACACTGTGCATGCTTGGTAAGTTGCACAACAGGAATCCAGCTCTGCTTTGGGCTTTCAGGGGCTTTAGCAACACATTAAATCAGCTCATAAAATGGAAAAAAGGACAGAGAAAGAGAGTCTTCCTGTAATGAAGACTCCAGTGGAATACTTCATACTGAAACCTGCTCAGTGCCAGTCTGTGGCAGCAATCAAAAAATTTCAATAGGAAAACAAATGATTTCTACTGGATCCATCATTAAGTAGCAGCACTAAAAACTGGCTTTACAAATTAGTTGATTAAAGAGCCTTACAAAGCACTTACTCTGGAAGCTGCCTGTGGTGGCAGGCTGCTGTCCCCAGTCCACCGTCCATGAGAGGGACGAAGCAGCCCCACAGTCCTGAGAAAGCTCTGGTTGTCTGCCTTCCTCTTCTTCCTCATGTATTTTCTCCCTCCGAAAGCGGCTGTTACCTCTCATTTCAACAGTATTGTCCCCGAGACCGAACTGCATTGTCAGTAAAATTGTTTTAATAAATGATACATTGTGTGTAACCTAATTCTTGTGCTTTCCACATAATGGAGATTGGAACTTAATAAAAAACAAGTTTTCAATGCCTCATACATTCTTTCTTCATAGGAATTAGGCTCTTATTTAAAGGGGGTTTTATTTGCTGATTACAAATAGTGCATTCATGCATTGAAAGAAGTTATGCCTTGATTCTCAGCAGGCATAAATCAGCACGGGCTCCTGACTCAAGAGAGCTGCACTGATTTATCCCCGCTGAAGCGATGACCCTCTCTTTCCATGCAACTCTGCCTTTCCCTAAGCAGTTTCCAAATGACGACTCTACCCAAAGATAAGGAAGTTGATACGTGTCACGATTAACTCCACAGAAAAGGGAGCATTTTGTGACTCACAAAGGTACTTATATATCCTGGGTTTGATGACTGGCTCGGCAGGCTCCTCCTGTCTGAGACTGGAACCTCTGTAAGAAAAATGCAAACACACTGAGCTCCGCTGGGGGCTGGAAGTGAGGAGGAGGTGTCCGGTTGTCCAGGTAAGTTCTGGGACAGTTGAACAAGAACACCCAGCACCCCTTGAGATCACAGTACCTCTCAGAAATCCTTGCAGGCTTCTCTCCTCCCCTTTTCCCAAGGACACTGTGCTTACAGCCAGCTCTAATCCCAAACAAGCCTGATTTATGGGGAGGGTGCTAGGGCACATCCATTTCAGAATTTGGAAAACCTCACATACTTCAAGGGTTGTGGAGGTACCTCATGAGAGCGAGGAAAATTCATCGAGCCATCCAGGATGCTTGATGCCCCTCGGCTTTGGTGGCTACAGAAAAGCGCAGCTGGGGGACAAAACCATCAAGGACAGAGCCTGTGCAGCCCTTCGCATACAGAGCTATTTCCAGAAGCTACAGGTGGGAAACATGAAATCAAGAGATGGTACTAAGCAGGCTTTCTTTCCTTACTTCATAGCAGCAATTGAGTCAGAGGCTCTAATTAATAAAAGCCCTTGGATGCAACAGCTTTAGCAGTGTTACCAAACCATCTGCATTTCTCTTGCTGCTCTGAGTCAAAGCCGAGCGACTCCTGGACCACGAGCAGCTTCTCACACCTGCACCCAAGGCCTGATCCTCTTCAGAGAGACTTTCTGGGAGGGCTGGTTCAGTGTGGTGCTGCTCATCCCCCAGTATGCCAACATTAAGTCTGGGGTGCAGATAATTACCTGCATTCTCATTTTAGAAGTTTTTTTTTTGCAGTGTAGCTCCTGCCGTTATGTGGTTGGTTGCGCTTCGTTGGGGTCGTTTCTATTTGTGCTTCTGTTTGTTGTTTTATACTTCATTTCCCCCCTCTCTTGATTTTTAAATGCCCTTTGGTGAGTTCAGCTAGTGTTCAACTTCATTTATTCCTACAATTGAAAAGCCTATGTTTAAAGCCACGAGGATTCCTTCCACTTCATGGTCTGGTGATGAGCTCTGTCCAAATTATGCTGCCTTGAGAGTACTCCTGGTAAGGAAACACGCAGCATCTGAATTCACCAGGTATTTCAGTTTGATGGATTTAAATCTCGGCCTCTGCAGATTTAATCTTCTGTTAAGCTCCTATTTTTATTCAGTCCTATAATCTATAATCACACATACTTGAGGGCGGTTTATCATTTCCCAGTAATTATGTAGCAAAATATACTCCCTTCACACTTTCCAGATCCAGGACACCTCAGGGATCAGCCCGTGCCGCAGGTTCCCCCAGCGGTGCCGCTCTGCACTGGGAGCTAGAGCGATGGTCCGCTCCGAGTTCAGCCATGCCAGAAACCGGAGCTGCCAAGTGCAATTTTTGGCTGAGGCAATCAGGCAACTTTTAGACATATGTTAAATTTAATTTGAAAATTAGCATTATTGGTCCCAGCATAAGCAGGAGAAGAGAGACCAGGCTTTGCATTTTCTGCTTTAAGGGCCTGGAGGTAGCAGGAAAATATTCCAACATATGATTGTTTACCAGAGGAGCAGTCCCAACATCTAACATACTCCAGATTTTTTAAAGCATTTGCAATAACAATGGTCCAGATCTGTATCTTAGGGAAGCCAAAGAGCGTCTTTCACTTGGATTCTACTGAGCCATATCCTTAGCAGGCACAAAATGGCCCAGCTCCAAAAAAATTAGCAGAGCTGCAAACATTGACACCAACTAAGGATCTGGCCATATGTGGATTTGGATGAATACTTCGATTTTATATTTTCCAGGCATAGTGCAAAACATTGGCTAATTGGCAACATTTGTATTTAAAAGGCAGTTAAAATAGTAACTGTATTTATACATCCGTGTATAGAAAAATAGATGCAGAGTAGGAGGAGAGAGCTCAATGGATGTAATCTTCAGGAATGAAGAAGCTGAGATTTGGTTTCAGGGCAGTGACAGACTCCCTTTGCAGCCTCCTGTCACCTATTTCCAGCCCATTTCTTTGCAGACCTTAGATTCTTCTAAGGGACCTAAGGATTCTTCTAAGTCTTCTTCTTCTAGGGAGTGTTTTTGGATTTAGAACAAGTAATATAGCGATACTTACAGAAAGGCCGAGTGGCTGTTAAGACATATTTATTTATTAACCTGAAGGTCCCAGGCTATCAGTGAGTTGGCAGGTTAGGACAATTATAAAACCGTTCTGCTGCTGCCTCTTGCACAAAGAACCCTGTCGAAGTGGAAGCTGCGCAGTGTCAGGAAGGGGGGAATTTCTTCAAGGTACACACGCACCAACAGCAGGGCAATGGGAGAAACGCAAACGCGTCTTTGTCCTGACTTGAAGGGGAACTGGCGTGTTTGGAAAACACCACTGCAGGCAGCTGAGTTGGTGATTTCAGCCTTGCCTCCTTTCTGTTTCTGTTCCCTGACTGATCGCTGCCGCAGCACAGGGACGAAGCGCCAGGCTTAGCGGGGCGAGGCCCCCAGCCGGTGCCCGACCGCGCTCACTGCAGGGGGGCTGCAGGAGCAGGCAAATCGCAAGCGAGATGGCAAATATTGACTTAGGTTTGTTTGTGTGGAGCCTGATATGAATCCCCACACAAACCCAGCTATTTATCAAGTGAAAAACTATCCCATTATGAGTCCCCACTCCAGAACCAATATTTGATTTTAATATTATGTGTACAGGCACTTGCAAAACAAACAGACCTGTTTGCATTGGTATCCAGGCTCTTGGAGACAGCGAGTCAGATACATTGTTTGGCTCTTTTCTCCCCTTCAGAGCAAGATCATACAAAACTTCTGGGAAGAGAATAAAAATTGCACCAAAAAGTACAGATCTGTACTTCAAGGCTGGGAAGGAGGAGAAGCTGTGCATGTGTGAAGAGGCCTCTTGCGTGTGCCGCAGGCAAAGCATTGCTCTCACCTCTGCCAGAGAAGACAGCAGGTTTAACAAGTTAAATCTTACCTCAGCTGTCACCCCCACGTGAAGAGTGCTTGTGGCAATAAAGTCCCCCCTTCAGGGACTGCAGCACCTTTACCAAGAACCAAGCAAGTCAAAGACAACCTAGAAATGAAGTTTGAAAGGAGACAATTTCTTCATAAAACCTCCTTTTAGCATCAGCTTTGTCCCCACTCCACGTAGCTGGATTCAGCAACTGTTGCTTGCTTTCCACTCTGCATGTTATGCTCCGTGTTTTTCCTCTGCTTCTTCCCATGTATTGTTGGCTGCATGGCTGAGGGAACTGCAGATGCCTGCAGTGTTATTGTGCCTGGTCGGTGCTAAAGCCTTAATGGTCACACAGAAAACACACGTTTTCAAAAAGCTCTTCCGTGCAGGTGCTTTGACCAGGGCAGCTCTGTGACATTGCAAGCGTTTGCCTCCATAGATGACCACGATCCAGGATAATTTTGCTCTTAAGGTCTTCTTCTGAGCTCTCTCACAGCTTCATCAATCTGAAATTACCCCTTCAAGCTGATGGATTTGCTCTTGTGTAGATCAGGAGCCCAAGGAGACTCTGGCCTGTAATTTTGATTTCTTCCACAGATTTAGCTTGCAGTTTATCAGTTGCATCTGCGGGCTACAAGGCTCGCTGCAGTCTGGACAGATGGTTCGAAAGATATAAAGGGTATGAGAGGAGTAATCCAGCCACGTCCTGCTGGACTTAGCGTCTCCTCTGTGCCATTCCTGTTTCATGCCCTGGGTCTCTCAGGGGAACTCATCAAACCCTGTTTGTTTTGACCAGACAAATGTTTCTTTCCCAGTAGTTTGAACTGCAGTATTAAGAAGGCTGTTTAATTAAGGTTTCTGCCACTTAAATCAAGCAGAACACCACACGGAGTACTGAGTAATAGGACCCTGTTCTCCACAGCAGCTTTTTTCCACCACAAAGGAAAACAAATGGCATTCTTGCCACTCTCCAATCTGCTGCGTGTTTCCAGCAGTGGTCTCTGATGCAAATTGTGCGAGTTTGAGCTCTTGCCCCTTCTGTGCCAGGGACAGACAGCGGGGAGGGGGTGAGACATATTGCCTCCTGCACGCTGAGACGAGACACTTGGCAGTCCATTTACATACCAGAAAGGCTGCAGCACGGTGTGACGTGGTAACGTCCTCCCTGCTTCCTAAAACTCCCACTCACCCTGCAAAACCGAGCACGCTACCTGTATTCCAGTCCCTGCTTCGGATGCTGCAGGGATGTCCTCGCCGTCCTCTGGCTGCTGCACAAGGTGGCCCTGGGGGCGTGATCAAGGCCACTGCTGTTGCTGCAACGAAGCTGTGCCTTTCAGCTGATTTCTTAGTAATTTCATTTCTGCTTTTTTAGCTTGGGAGGAATTATATTCTCTTGGCTTTCATCTTTCTGGGAAGCAGCAGATGTTTTCACTGTCTCTAATTCTTCAGGATAAATATATTTGTTGCTTCACCTGTAGCTACTCCTTAATAGCACTCCTGTTTATATTAGGGCTGGGATATGCTCATCTGTTTTTATTTCCAGCTTTCATTCCAATTCCTTATGCAAAGGAGAGCCAGTAAATCTCATTTCATCAGAGTGTACTCATAATGAATTCACATCTAAGCCTCCTCACAGACTTTTGGTTTTAATTTATTGCATTTACACCTCCAAATAAATAACATTTTTTCATCTTGCAGGAGAATAATGTTGTTTTCAAAGGATGTTAGAGCTAATAGGATATCTGTAGACATTCCTAGGAGAACTATTTGATGAAGCAAAGCTGGGCTGGGGATTCCCATCTGTAACCTATTCCACACCTTGCATGTGAAACCATTCCCTTTCTTCAGCGTGCCTATATTTCTTTAGAGTCATGGTATCGTAACTGAAATATTGTTTCTTCCCATGCTCTAGTAAGCAAGTCTTTTTTTGTGAAGCATTTCCCAGGTCACTGGTATTCAGCTCATGGGCTCCAGCTGGTCCTGACTTTTCATTTTTTTCCCATTGATTTATTTGCAAACTTCAGTATCTCTGTAGTCCTTCCCTGAACAATGTAAGTGGGTCGATGAGAACTAAACTCTCCAAACACCAGTGTCCTAATTAATGTTCAAAATTAAAGTGCTAATTGTGAAATGGCGTGTGATTCAGCTGCCTCCATTCAAAAGCCCTTTATCAGTGTGCTTGAGGCATGCTTTTCCTTTGTTTTGAGGCTGCAAAGGGGGATTGCAGGAACCTTATAAAGAACTGGTAACTGCTAAGTTAGCCTGGGATGCTTTGACAGAGCTGTGCTGGGGGCACCAACACGTGCTGTGACAGCATCGACCTCACCAGGTCAAACACTCCAACGAGCGATGCTTTGAAACCCAAACGCCACGCAGGGAACTACTTGCTGCTCGATTGCAGGGCTTGGGAATGGTGGGACAAATGCAATTGCTTTCAAGTGTTAGAAACACAGAGACTAGGGAATTTATGGGTCTCACATCTTTTGCTAGAGTAGGTCCATTAAGTGGACTGCCACTGGTCCTTTCTTCTTGCACCAGCTAGGCTTGAAGATTGTTTTTCCCAGTGACTCATCAAGTGCTTTGTATCATTTAATGCTTTCAGAGATAAATAATCCATGACATCATCTAACAAAGAAAGCAATTGTAAAAAAAAAATCAATTGTTCTTGGCACCTATTGTGAACGGAAAACCTTTGGTGGTGTATATTGAGTTACATTCACTGTTTTAGACATTTTTTGGCTGATACTTGGTGCCAGAGGATTCCAGAGCATGAAATAATTTCTTGACGTGGTGTGTTAGTCAGGGATATCAGAGACTTCTGCATCAGCAGGACAATATATGGCACTTCGCTGTGAGTCATCAAGCCTGTTCCCAGCTTTGTGCTGTGACTTGTGTGACCTTGTGGAAATCACTCCTCCTTTCTCTGCTAGCCTGTCCCTCACGCAGCTATTTCGCCCTTCTGGCTGTTTGTGGCAGGGCCTTCTCTTGCTCTCTGCCCATAAATCATCTAGCTCCGCAGGGCTAACCCTTGCTTGGCTCTAGACCTCCTTTATAGGCTTCTAGGGAATACAAACAATAACATCAAGGTATCGAACATCAGCACAGACACAATAGGAGTGAGATCTGCTTGAGAGCAGAGATACCTCCTCAGTGAAGCCCTGCTTTGTGAGGTGTTAAATTAGATTAGGCTTTGGAGAATAATGAAGGAAATCCAAAGTGTCATGGGTCCTTCCCAGCACCTTATGCTGCCCTCCCAGTGTGCCGCTGCCTCTGCACAAAGGAGCTACTCTCTGGACCATCCTGGTTCAAAATGCCCCCTCCTCTGTCACAGTTTCCAGGAACTCAGAGCCCCCACTGTTCATAAAGCAGAAATAGTCCAGAAATATGTCCTTAAAGAATACAAACCATAATCTTGGACCTGAAATAACTGAATAGGACAGAGCCAGGCTCCTGCGAGCCTCTCTCCCCCAGCCCATCACTTACTCCTTTGCACAAAGCAGCAGCCGCTTCCTGGGAGTTTTGGCACAAGCTTGCCTTGCCCTGGCACTGTAGGACTTTGCTTACATTCATTAGTGCTGTATTGCATTTGCATAAGCAATGTCTCAACAAGCACGGCCCTTTATCACTGTGATTCATGGAAATGACACAGTGGATGGTTGTGCTAACTTTGCCTTGAAATTGGGATGATTTATTCATTAGGAGGGTTCCTTATGAAGTCATTGCCATTGCTGTTGTCTCTGCATACAATTAGAAACAAGGGTGGTATTAGAGAGGTACAGGGTAGGATGAAAGTCTCCTGGGGGGCCTCCCTTGTCTGTACTCTTCAAAGTGTGCAAGTAGAGGGCAGGAGAAGAGCAAAGCATGGCTCAGATACACCGACAAAACTTCAGGGCACAGAGTAGATCATTATGAATTCTAGTGCTATCCACTCTAATCACATTAGTTGTGATGGATTCTGATGGTGTCCGTGCTGTAATTTCCATTGCACTAGTCCACTTAACGTCCACTTTCTGTGGAGTGTTTCCAAGCAATTAGTATGCTCTTCTTTTATCCAAGGGGTCATGGGTTACAGTGTGTTACTGAGAAGGATGGGCTGGGAGGAGAGGGAGGGGGGCCAGCACCTCCCTCTGCAGAGAAAACCACAGATAAAGCAGTTCGCTACGGAGAGAGCAACAAGTGCTGGCATCCCCCCGCTGAGCCCTGCAGGGTGGCCGGCAGGCTCACCCCCTCTCTCTCTCAGATGAAATCCTAGCTCCATCTTCTAGTTTCTCTTAAAGACTGCTGTGGGAGAAAGATCTCGCAGCACCGCGGTGCAAGGAGCTTATTCCCATGTCTGTAGCTGAAATGCCCCCTTCTTCCCTCTGTGCAGACACTCGGAATTCACGTTGTGCCCTCTGTAACACATGCCTGTCGCGGATGACACTTCCAAGCTGAACGCTTATTCACTCCTAGGAGCCATGGAGCGATGCACACACTTCTTTTATTGCCCAATGATTAAAAATACATGCCACAATCTGCACCTCAAAATCCCCCAAGAAGAAGGGGGTGAACCATCCACCGCACCCTCAGCAACGCCTGAAAACACCAAGCTTCTACCCAAGTCTCAAAATAACCAGCAAGCCCACATGTTGCAGGTTTTTTCCTTACTTTTGGAGTTTGAGCCGATGCCGTTTGCTCCCCAGACGCTGCAGGGTGGCGGGGAGAAGACAGGCTGCCTGGGGACAGCCTCGGTGTGGCACAGGGAGGCCAAGAGAGGAATATTTGGTGTTGTTTTCAGTGGAAACTGCCCTGGAAAAAAGGTCATGAATGTCAATTAGAAAGAAAAGAGAGCAGGAGACTTCTGCACACGTTCTCTGATCGCTGCCTTCATGTTTCTTTCTGCGAGGCCCTGGCTCAGCCAGGCAGAGCTGAAGGCACGGTGCCACCTGCATCCATCAGTGTCCCAGAGCACGGTGCAAGTGCTCCCATGCTGAGCAGGGCTCCCACCTTCCCCCACATTCATGTAAGGACAAAAAGCTCTGCTCTCAGTAACGTGGCTGGCACAGAGGGAGCGTGGGGAGGGGAGAGGCCTGTTTCAGGTCACAGCTCTGCCCTCAGGAACTTCCCACAAGCTAATCACCCCTGCTGGCAGGGGCTCGTGCCCAAGCCAGAAGTGGATGCTGCAGTTCTCCGTGCGGTCCCACCTAGCAGGGGCTGAACAAGGACTGTCACAGTGCATAACCGTGCTGTGGGACACATTACCTGAGACTTCAGCTGCCGCCCCCACAGGGGAGCCCCATCCTGGCCTCAGCTGAATCCTGGGAAGAGCATTACACCGCCAGCTTCTGATAACCCTTTGCAAACAGAAAGGAACAGCTTGCCAGGAATATTTTAAAATGTCTGTCAGTACAGAGGTTAAACCTAGATGTTCTTTGCATCCAGTAATACATTGTATTGCTCTTCCAAATGCTCGGTCTGTTTCAGGGACAAAGTGTAAGTGGTGCCATCCAAATGCAGCCCGACCTCTTCGTGCGTCAGAATGCATTTATTTCTCACTGAGGTACGGTTACGAGAAAGTGACTTATGCAATAGGAAATCAATAGAGCTTGTCAAAACTGGAGCACAGGTTGGGGGGAAATCCAAATATTTTGAATTTAATTGGTTTGCACTTGTTTTTCAAAATTGATGTGCTAGATTAGTACTTCAAAATTTCCTCAGAATTTTTCTAATTTGTGGGAAATTATGGGAAGAGCTTTTAACTTGGGACCACTGAAAACTTTTTGCTTGAAAGGTGTTTAAATAACAGTATAGTGTCAATATGAAATACATCAAACGACGTCTATAACACGCAGCACAACTTTCACGGTTATGGAAATGACATCAGAACACTGACATGGTTCACCTTGACTTTTCCCCACTGGAAGCTTCATTTCCATTTTTCCCATGAAATATTCTGGTTTTGATACTGGAGTGGCACTTGGTAACAAAAGCGTCAGGCAGTTCTTGAGAACAAAGGCTCGTGCAACCCCCTCCTTCCTCAGCAGTGCTCCTCTGGAGTCCTTTTAACCCAAGACCACTTCTGCAGCCCCTTGGTACCCTGCAGGCAGCCTGCAAAGCCGATCCCAGCTGCGCAGTGGATCACCGGGCAGGGATCTTGACAGCACCACGGAGCAAATCTGTAAGAAGCTTTCTGGCAGTTCAACAGACAAGAGTAAAACATTTCTTTCAGAGAAGAGTTTTACAAGATCCTTAAAAATACTTCGCGCTGCGTGCTAGCTGGCAGAGCTTCAGCAGCTGGCCTGGCTCCGGCAGCGATGCCGGGGCAGAGCAGCGAGCCGCTCTCCCTGCACTCGCAGAAACCCAGAGTGCAAATAATTTCCATGCTCTCTCCTCTCTCTTTGGCAGGACAGTTTGCTTCTTTTTCCCTCACGTGAATGCTGCTGGCACTGAGGAGGGAGGCACACTGCCTCCTTCAGCTGCGAGGCTTTCTCACAGACGGATCAGGGAGCTCAGCCCAGCTCCCGCAGGGCTGCGGCTGCACCAGCGATCGCTGGCCACGTGCTCCAGGCTTGCAGCGAGGGCAGACTGCGTATGCCACGTACGTCCATCTCATGGCCACGTGGTGGAGTTCCCTTGGGAACCCATCTTTTGACCAGTGGGGAAACCCTCACAGCTCTCCTTGTATTAATTCCTACTTTTTTCCCAGACCCTTCCGCCTCTCTGGCAAAGTACATCATACTTTCCTGAGCAGCCAGTGAATGGACTCATTCTCATACCCATAAGCCCAGTCTCATCCATCCACAGCCCTTTAGAAAGCTCGTCCAGCCACATCTCCCTGCAAAGAGCTCCTCGCACAGCAAACCATTCTGCAACTCCCTTTCCAAACTGCAATGCAATTATTTTTTTTTCCCTGGTGAACTCCGCTCCTGTTTAATGCCACTATGTGTTGTAACAGAAATAAGCAATGTTTCTAGGCATCTGTCAGATGATGTTGCCAGCAGGTACTGCAAATATTTTAGACATAAAGCAGCAACACAAGGAACAAGGTTACCTAAAATTGCCATTAAACCATATGGAAGCAAACACAACAGTCAAAATTGTTTTGCAATCCACAGAACATCAAACTAATCAATGTCACTTGAATGCAACTGAACTGTAGGAGTCCCTTTGTCATATTTGGTTTGTGTACAGGATGATATTGGAAATTGATCCTATTTCTTCAAGCAAATAGGCTTTGATTTAATTAGATTTTTTTTTTTATATGGCTCCCCTAATTTAAGAGATAAAAGTACAGATATGAAAGACTGACTTTTCTCAAAGGTACTGCAAAATTCCTCCAGTAATCCCCATTATTGGGAAAAAAACAGGACTTGTAAATGAGAGCTCGGGCATTCTGACTGCAGAATTCAAGGTTTAGGAATGGTTATTTAAGTATTTCAAAACCTAAATGTACAGAAATCACAGAATGGAAAGCCTCTCCCAGGCACTGACTCCAGTCACCTCAGAGCTCCTTTGAGGTTTTATCCCCTGGGCAATCGGGCACCACGCAAGAAATTGTTTTCTGGCAGGGGATGAGGCAGTGAGAAGGCTTGATGCTGACGCCTTAAGATAAAGCCTATAATAGCCATGAGACTCCCCTGTCCATTGTGGTTCCCCTCCAAAACTCATTGATGGCCTGGAGAGAAATGCCAGGCTCTGAGCTGAAATTGTGAGTGAAGTTACTGTGTACCTGGATGGACTGGTTTGCTTGAAGTGATGCAGACATGGGAAATTTATTTATTTTTTTCCTCTCTCTCCTTCTCCTTTCTTTTCTCGGAGACAAAAAAGACACAAATGGATTTGTGCCCCCGCAGGCACTTTGCAGCATGCTGCCTGCGAGCCACCAAGGTGCTGGGCTGAAGGCAGAGGAAGATGTGCTCTCTTTTCCATCTTTCTTGGGATGCTGTGCCAAGGCATCCCATGAAGAATTCCACCTTAAGAAGATTTTGTCCATAAGGACCGTTCCTGGTCTCTTCACACTGCTCTAATGCAAAAGGAGGCTTAGGAGGTGGTCATGTGGCTGGGGCTCACGTGTCCCCATGGGCTGGGGAGAGACGGCGATGGAGAAAGGAAGGCGCACATCTCCTGCCTGGCGCCTCGGCACGAGGCAGGTTTGCTGTGTGCTCTCATCCTCACCAGCAAGTGAGAAATCCTGGTGTGTTCACCCAGGCCTGACACACACGAACGGCTCAGCCTTGCCCCCTCATTAGCAGGGATGTGGCCACGGGGACTGTAATCAGCAACAGCTTCAGCACGTGCTCCTCTCATCAGCGACTCCTGATGAGTTCAGAAAGTGACACCTGGGGAAGCACCTTATTGTATCTTCTTGACAGCGGTCTAATCTATAGATGTTGTCAGAAGAAATGAAATAAACCTGCTTACTACAGATTGGTCTGTCTCTCTTTACTGCATCTGCAGGTGATGGATGAGTGCTACTTGTGATCTTTGAGAAGCAGCTGTAACTTTCAGAGGTCTAACTACAGCCAGGAACTGTAAATGCTGCATTGCTTCATTGACAGAGCAACCAAGAAGCAATAATCTCTGCCCCCTGCAAAGATACTCTTTTGTATCTCCACAGAAGGATAAGAGTCAGGAACGCAGCAGTTCCCAGCTGCAATTTGAGTGGATAAGCCCTGCAGCAAGGCTGCTGCCTTCAGATAGAGGAAGAGCAGACTGATGCCCCGCTGCTGTTACGAACTGGGTGCCTCACCCCACATGTGATGCCTCTCGCCAAGGCAGCAGAACCAGCTGCTGCCCCACCAGCTGGCTTCCCAGAGGTCCCACTGCCTTCTGCTGATGGGCCGCTGGGGAGAGGGAAGGAAGGGTTTTTGTTCCTGCTGATCAGAGCGGTTGCAAAGCGGGAAGAACGGACCATGGAGTCAGCACGGCTTGCGAGGCATGCCTGGAGAACTAGCAGAAGGTTGCAGGGAGTGGAGCAAGAGGCAAAATTCACGGAAGAAAGAAAAGCAGGAAGCAGAATAGATGGATCTTTGTCCTCCCCTTTGCCCATCACTGCTAGGCACCACTGATGCACGCTGGATATCAGAGACAAAGCAGATTAAGCATGGCTGCACAGCCAGGATGCAGAGCAGAGCTATTTCAGTGTGCAGGAGTTCTTGCTGAGCTTGCTCAGCCCTCACTTGTTGCCTGAAAAGATGCTATTCTCCCTTGTATGTTATTCTGTGCAAAATGCTGCTGATTCTGTAGCACGTCAGCCTGACTCGGTGCTGGAAGAAACCAGAGCAAACACCCTTTTGGAAAGCTGTTTGTGTGTCTGACAGATGATGGCTGTAAGGGGGATGTTTGGGTGTGTGTGGGCTGTGTGTAGAGGAGAGGGAAATAGCATTTACAAAATGGTGGCATTAAGGGTAAAAGTAGTTGAGCAGCAACTATTGATCCTGAGGAAAGATTATTATAAAAAGACACCAACCTGCAGGGATCCAAATTGCCCTGAGTGCATGCAGCTGGAGGGTCAGGTCTGGCATTAGAGGCAGGATGCGATCGCTCCTTTCTCACCAAGACCTGGGAGAGAAATAGTAAGCTTGGTTAAAGGAATGAATTAGCAAAGTGGCACTGGGCATGAAGGGAAGTGGTTATACAGACCCTTGGGCAAAATGAGCTCTTTTTATTATGCTCCGAGTTTGAATATTTTTAATGTGATTGTAACACAAAAGATTCAAGTTTTCTATGCTTATGTGAATAGCATCTTCACAATGTCCTCCGGATGGAAAAATATCTCGTTTCAAAAGTAATAACCATAAAGCTAACATCCTCCTTGTTGTGTCACCAAGAATGACTTCTTAACAGGTTCCTCAACACTGCTCTTCTGAAAATAATGTATTCGTATGCCTAGACTAGAACAGGCAGGGGCTGAGACCAGACAGCTAATGAAAAAAGTATTTATTTTGTTTCAAAAAATCATTTGGATCAGGTATCTGAATGGATGTGTACTGTTTCCATAGCAACACATAGCAAAACAGAGAGAAAGCAAAGCAAAAGTAATTGAAATTCTGGCTTTGGCATCAAAGAGAATATCAAGATAAAAGCAATACCAAAAAATGGGGACAAAGGCAGAGAAAATGGGGCAGAAAAATTGGAAGAATAAGAAAACACTGACCTTTCCTTTTCTCTGTTGAACTTGTAGCCTTTCGGTTGGGAAAAGCACCAGGACTAGGTGGGAATCACAGCTCATTAAACATTTTCCATATTTCCTAACACAACAAATAAATCAGGGCCTTTTGTTCTGCAGGCTGTCTTTATGCATAAAGCTGGATAGTTCTGCACTCTCAACACATAGGTGAGAAAGGAAAGAGTGTTATCCTCATTTCACAGTTGAAGTGAAGAGGCACAAACTTATAAGCATTAGGTCTCAAAAGGAGTCTGCAGCAGATCTATGGATCAAACCCCAGCTTTGAGCTCTAGCCCAGGGCTTTCCCGGATACTCTTCCCGCATGCTCAGGCATGTATCTTGGACCTGTCACAATGCATCAGGGACTTGTGTTGAGGGGAGAGGAGGAGTGGAGCTGCAGCAAACCCTCCCTGGATGCCATCAAAAAGGACCTAAAGGGAACAGGAGTACGTGCTATATTTCAGCTCAGTCTTACAGTGCCTGAAGTACACAGTTGCTGTTTCCAAGTTGCCTGACATATCTCAGAGCACATCCTGAAGCCCAGGGACATACAAGATTTATGTTCACACACTGGCAAACGCACAAGGTGCGGAAGCCAGCTAGCTCCACATAACCCCTCTCACCTGTGCTCTGCATCTTGTGCCATCATTTACTGCAGTGCAAGGCATGACTTGTGGCACCCTTGGCATTTCTCTATTGTTATTTTTATTAATGACTTGTACTATATCAATGTCTGTCGGTCCTGACTGACATAAAAGCAATAAAGTTAGCCTAAGCTCTACACTGATCTCAACTTGACAGCAACACAAACTTGTGACTGGTCTAGATTAAGTAACATTCAGATGCCAGAGCTGTGACCCAAGTGCCTTCATTAGGAGCATGGTTGCTTGAGTTTCCTTCTCTTATCAGTGGAGAGAAAGACAAATGACACCTCCAGAGACAATCTCTCTGCACTGATTTGCAAGTCTAAAGCAAACTCAGCTCAATGCCTAAGTTAAGAAGGAAAAAGCCCTCTAACACAGGAATCCAGGAATTATAGCAGGCAGGGTCACTAGAACTTCTTAAAAAACATAGCTCTTGGCTATGGTGCATGAAGTAAAGCCTTGTTTCTTTCTGTTTAGAGCACATGTTCAATTGCTACAATTTTCTTTTGAAGTGATTTAATTGCCTGTTTCTTCTCAAAATTCAAAGCATTTGGAAAAACAAAATTTCCACACCTAATCTTCATTTAAACAAACACCCTGCCTTGCTTCTACTGCATAGAAGGAATTATTTTATTCTTAGATTTTTGTGTTCAAAATGGCTAAAAACAAACTAAATTGCCAGTGCAAAATGTGAACTGCTTGTAATTTCTGTGCCATCTTTCAGGTCTGCTTAGGAGAACTTGTTTTCTTCTAGGCAATTTTGCGCTGCCACTGGCCGAGTTAAATCACAGTAGATTCTTAGGGTATTGTTTTCTGAGCACGAAAAGTAAAAAAGGGACACAAGTAAGACAGCCTTATCTCTACAGTTTCAAAAATCTTGAGGGAACAAGGTCAGGCCATAACTTGCAGGGAGAAGGTACTTTGCCAACTCCATGTAGGCTAGAAACACTGATCCCTGGTTTTGTTCTGGGAACTGAGGAACATCTAATGTCTCACTCTCTGAGAAATGACAGGCAGAAGTCAGGAGAGGCAACCAGTGCCAGAGCAATCAGCGATGCGATGGCTGCCCAGTGAGGCTGGAAGATGTAGCCTTGGGTAAGCTGGGGTGTTTCATCTTTTTTTTTTTTGTGTGTGTACAGCTGCAAGTGTCCCCCAGATTTCCTCAGGAAAGGAAAAAAAAAAAAAAATCAGATTCAAAGTTTTTCCTTGAGCCATTTGTGCATTAGAGGGGCAAGGGAAGATGCCTGCAATCCCCAGAGCATCTCTAGAGCAGAGAGCCTAACAGTGTTTCATACAACAAATGCAAGAGAAAAAAATAAATCATGAAGTAAAAGCCCTAGTCCAGTGGCACAGAACTATCGATAAAACATGCTTGCCTTGAACTTTCAACTCAGGGAAGCTGAAGACTTCTCAACTCCCCTGGACACCAGAGAACTGGTTCTGTATTTCACCTCTGTATTAAAGGAGCATTAACCTCTTTGGTTTCAAATTTCTGATCCAGACCCTCACTAGCATAGATCAGCATAGCTCCATTGATTGTTAACTACACAGTGCTGATTTACACCCTTGTGCACGTGGTCCTTTTTCGCAGTGACCAGAAGCTGCTTTGCCTGCTGTTTTCCTGCTGACAGCTGGTTACACCCAAGTGATCCAGACACAGCTGGTGAGGTGACTGCCAGCTGCACCAACCCCTCCCTCAGCACCTTCCTCTCCTGTTCAGACCCTCAAGGGAAGCTTGCATCACTAGGAGTACTACATAGACTATAATTTAAAATCTATTAACTCTGAACATCAGTACACCACATAAACTTAACTGGCCCTTGCAATACTGCAGTAAGTTCCTGTCCCTACTTATTCCTATAAATCACCCCAGATAGGCTAGGGCCCGATCAATGGGAAAAAATTATACCATAACATAAGATTTCATCATACACGACTTGAACTATTACTTTTCTGTCTCGTGGTATGAAGAATCATGAAAATTAATAGTCTCTCTGTGCCCAAACGAAGTGTTTATGGGGCAGAGCATTACCTATCCTGTATTTCTTGCTTAAAACCATCCATTAATTTCTTTGCACTTACAACCGGTCAATTGTTTTTTTAAATTGCTATTGTACCAAAAATACTGAAACCTAATGGGATTTTTTTGTTTTACGGTTTCCTTCTCCAGAAACCCTTCACATAAAAATGTTATGCCCCACTAGACTTTGTCCTGTGCATCTGCACACAGCTGGCCAGGACTCAGCTCTGGCCAACGCTTGGGAAATAGGCTCAGATGTAGCACCTCCAGGCTGCTCTCAGAGGGACCCAGATGAAGGTTCCAACAGATTTTTTTGCAGAGATGCAGGATTCTGCCACCACCAGTTGTCTCTAAGGACTCTGTCTTTCTAGGTTGCTTGTTAATCCTGGGCTGGAGAAACCTTGCAAACTGAAAATCATAGCACCTTAAAGGCTATCACACTTCTTCAAAACAACAAAAAACAATGAAAATCAGAAATGGTTGAAAGATGACAGCCTTCCTTCTTGTGTGTGTCTTCAATTGCCATTGTTTGGATGCAGCCTCCCCAGACTTTCCAAGGGCAATAAACCAGAAAGATCTAGCAGAACTCTTCAACATGAAGGAAACGAATGAGGCAAGACAGGGACAAGTCTAAGGGAAGCAGTGACATTAATACTATTTTCATAAGGGCAGCACTGGTGACCCAGGAAATTATACAGCTGAAGCACTGCAGGAACATGAGTCATGCTACGGGTAAGAGCTGGAACACACGGACCCGAAGCTGTGCGAGACAAGTGGCACCATCAGCAGGCTCAGAGGGAACATGGCTCGCAGCTGTAGCGCTGTGAGCCAGGCAGCAGGTTAGTTACTTCGTGCACTGGGCATCCCCTCAGCTAACACAGTTGTAGATGAAGACAGAAGACAGATGAAATCTAATCTTCCCTCCAGTGAGGTGTTATTCCAAATGTTCAGGGCTGCTTTTTTTCCCTACATATATACCACAAAGAAGATGGCCTGAGATGATAAAAACTTTGGAGCGGGCTCTTTTTCTGATTTATGCCTCGTGTGTATACAAAGTAGTGCAAATGGCTCTGTGTGCATGCATGTGTCTGCAAAGGCACTAGGATTTGTTGGTCTTGGAAGACTGATCATACTGACAGGCACTCGGGGGGACAGAGGCATTGTATTTATGAAGGGTTTTTGCCTATCGAGCTGCAGAGGATGGCTAGTAAAGCCTTAAACAATCCTTTTCTATCTTTAACACATCATGCAGGCTTTCTCAGCTAGATTTGTCCTCTGGAGGTTTGACCAAGAAAAACAGAAGTCGAGGCTGACCGCTAGGCTTCCTGGAGAAGAAAGGTGGGTATATGCAGCCCAAAAGCAAAGATGGAGAGACGTTTCTCAGGTGGCTTCAGCAGACAGAACAAGAGATGAAAGTAAATCAGAAACAACTCTCACTTATCACAGCTGGCCTTGTGCAAACAGGTTGAGACTGGGGAGGGTGGGCACAGGTTGGCTTAATGTGGCTGTTCCTGGGGCTAATTGATGTCTCCACACTGCAGAGCTCTCAGTTTAACATGACAACGTGGATCATCCAGAGAATACGGGGTGCTGGACTCATAAAGGTGCCCAGGCTTAAGTGGATCTTACTAAACATCTAACTCCCTCAGCTATGGTGATAAAGCAAGTTAAGGACTCAAGCTGTGATTTTATATTGCAAATATTTGTGTGTCATAAAAGTCCTTTGACAAAGTGTGCCAAGTAACTGGATATTTGAAGCCTTGTAAAAGAGAAGCCAGATGTCCTGTGTTTTGTTCTGTGGTCTCCCTGCTCACGTGCTGCTTGGCATGTGTAAAGTTAACCCACCTGTGCAATCGTATGGGTGAAGTATTTCATGCAGCTGCAATGAGCAGACACTATTTCACCTTTGAGGATTTTTTTTTAATATCTTGTTTTAAAGCCAAATCCACATGAACATGGCTAGGCTGCGGGGAGAGAACAGGAAGAACAACTGTGGTTAGAGGAGAGCAAACCGCGTGCACATGGAGTATCAGCCCTGCTGAGCTCCTGCTCCTCCCCGAGTGCCAGTGGAGCCAAGGGCTGGATGCGGCACCCTGACCCGCACTGCAGGCTTCACAGCTGACCCCTGCTAGGGATGAAGGGGACCTCTCCAAGCACCTGCTGCCATTGCAATAATGAAGTGGGGAGGCAGGGATTCCTGGGTGGGAGCACAGTGGCATTTCTGTAAGGCAGATTGCTCCCGGTCAGGCCGGAGCTGGTGCGATTCCCTTGGTGCATCTCATTAGATGCAAGTGTCGTCTTATGTATGCAGCCTGGAAGTTACCGATGCATGTGAGCACAGCAAGATTGATGCGTGGCTGGTTAAAACCGTGCACTTAGATCCGGGTCCAGCCTTACTATGGACTTTGGTGCAAGTCACAGAGCCCTGAAGAAGCAAACTCTTTGACCTTGGCTTTCTTATAAAGAAGATCATGCACTTACCCGTTTTATGTAGCAAAATCTCTGCCTTAATCCCTCTGGTTCCCAGCTGCCAAAGGTTTCCCTGCATCTTGGAAGTTCTGTAGATTAATTTGTTCACATAAATGGCATAGTCTGTGAGATGGAGAGGAAAATATCTTTATTAGTAGAAGGTAGCTAGCAAGTTATGGGCAGAAGAAACGGTTCTAATGAAGTTACCAAGGGAAGCAGGTAAGGTAGACTGATTTTCCATTTCCTTAAAATGGCAGAAATTAAAATTTTCACATTTTAATGCATTCCATAAAATAAATGAAAACGTTTTTAAAAATCCAGTGTAAAAGTCTAGACTTTCAAATTTTTTCAAATGATTTCGGTATTGAAAAAATGAATTTTTAAACAACCCCCCCACAGCTGTGAAAACATCACAGCAGGATGTTTTGACACTTACACACTTTACTTCAATTGTGTACATGTGAAATATAAACGTTGTCGGAATTGACACATATTCCTAAAACACATCAATTTCAAAGACAGAAGCTTTTGTTATCGTACACAGTAAGGAAAAAAACAATATCCCAGCCCCTTCAGTCAGCCCATGTCAGGAAGAAGAGCAGCCAAGGACACAGCAGAAGGAGCTGTGCCACCCGACCCGCTGCAGGAGGGAGCCCCCTTCCCACCCAGCAGCACTAATGCCCTGCCTGAGGCACCCCTGCCAGCTGTCTTCAGTAACAGAACTGCAACACAGTCATCTTTGCCAGGGAGCTTGCGATAACCAGCTCAAGACAGGCTCGAGAAGGCAAATTCCTGAACACCCCAGAACAGCACGTGTGGGTGCTGGTGAGCTGGAGCAGCCCTGTGCCATTAACCAGTCCCCTGCTGCTGTTCAAACCCAATCAATCTGCAGCTAATGACAACCCCAAAGCACAACATTGAAAAATCAATTGAGGGATACGTGACAAAATGGAAAATACCGTAGTGCATTCAACATATTGCCTCTGGGAGAAGATTGCCCCAGCTCTGGGACCCGAGTCCCAGTGAGCAGAGAGAACCGCGTCTCTGCTCCCAATTCCACCCTGCAGGGTCTCACCTGGACGCCCAACTGCCAGCACGGGAACGCAGGCACCGCCGGGCCAAGAGGCACAGCCAGGACAGCACCGTGCCACCGCGCCCAGCCCAGGCTGAGTCCCGCAGTGCCGGGAGCAGCCACTCTGCAAGCGCCCTTCTCCTCTTGCTGCACGCTTGCTGGCCAGCGGCGTGACTGGCAAACCCCTCAGAAGAGGAGCAGCTTAGAGCCTGCCTCGCTGCAGCTTAATGCACGCTTTTTATTTCTCATCTCTCAGCTGTCCAGAGCAGCCCAATGCCTGCACGCTCCATGTGGGTGGATGCATGTATGGGTGCCCAGGGAGCATTACCTGTTTCACTTCACGTAAGATGACCCCTTCAGCTGTTCGTAAAACATTCAATTTCCAAACAGAAGAAAATGGAAAACTAATGATAATTCTATAAATATCAATGACAGCATTTCCTGAGATGGCTTACAGAACAGGAATTGCATATGAGGAATATTAGTGTGAGCTCAGCACCTTTGAATGTAGCTGCTTAATTTGTGGATTGGGGCAGGCTCAATCTGGAACGTGAGCAGCGTGAGCTCATGTCTGCTTGCTAAACAGTGTGTGAAAGTTCTTGGTATATTTAGAAACTCAGTATAGTTTGAGAACTTTGACCTGGAATAGCTCCTCATCCGGGCCTGACTCCCAACACATTTTTGTTGTGGCTTCTCATTATTACAGTAATAATGTACCGTACCCATGGACCCAAGCACATTTTGTTACACAAAGCTAGAGCAACACACAGTCCATGCCCTGCAGCCCCCCAGCACCGGGCTCCCCCCTCAGTGCTGTAAATCCTGCGCTGTAAAGGGGCATAGCTGACATCGGGACTTTGTGCTAAACCCTGATGCGACTTTCTCCTTCATCTCTTGTTTTCCCACCCACTCTTTCCTACTCCTTATGTCACATTTGTTTTACATTTGGTTGTTACAGAAATTTCAGGTTTTGCAAATGTAATAACAATTTTCCCTCTAGAATACTGAGTTTCTCTTGGCAACCGTCTCCACTCCTGGACTCAAAAATGTATTTTCTTGACCTCTAAATAGGGAAAAGAGAGCAGCTGTAATGCAGATGAAATGCGTCCTACATGAGATCTGGGCTTCTCTTCCAAGTCCTGAAAGCTAGAAACAAATTATCTTCTTTCTCTCTAGCTTATCATCTTTTTTTTTTTTTTCTTTCTTTCTTTTTTTTTTTTTAATAGGAGGAGTTGAAATCTAGTATAAACATGAGGGACTCCAGGAATCAGGACTCTACCAGGCCTGTCATACCTAATGCTTAATGTCACCCGTCACTGCTCCCTTCAGACTTCACAGCACTCACTGTTACTCCAGCAGAGCAGAAACCTACGGCAGCCGTCTTTCAGCCACCTTTCTTGCCATGAGTTTTGGCCATAACCTTGTGGGTTCGCAGGGAGGATGCAAAACAAAGAAGCAGCTCATTTCAACGGGAGCTGAAAGCAACAGAGAAAGACGGAGACTGTATGATTCAGAGGCAAGAAAAGAATTATTGCAATACAGGTAATCATCTGCATCAGAGACATGTGGGTGATGTCCTGACCCGCAGGCACAGCTCCTGGGCCGCACCCCCAGCAGACATCCTCCTTGAACACACCATGCAGGGACTGCGCTGGACATCTCTCATTCAAGCCACACTAAAGCTCACATACGAAGACACAACAGCCCTGCCCGAGTGGGAAAGACAGCAACCATGTACAACCAAACAGGGCTATCATCCAAATGGTTATAACCTTGCCTAAGGCATGAGGATAGAAGCCAGTGAACTGAAACACCTCCATAACTTATACAAGATCTGTTAGTCTAAACTGCCAGCTACTTTCTAAAATGATGGGCTAGTTTAAAGTTACTGCACTTGAACCACAGCTTTCAAGCATTATTAACTTGTTTTCCTTGTGCCCTTATAAAACAACTGAGGAGAAACTCCTGAGAACGTTTTGTAATAGGCAATTGACTCCCAAGGACAGACATGAGCTCTCAGGTCAGAGCAGGGGCATTATCTCCTCCTCAGATGCAAATCCCACAGAAACTGTGGGCCCAACAGCCTGAAAGATGAGGGCAAGATGGAATTCTAGCATCAGGATGAACAAAGGGAGTAACTTGCTGCATCCTGGGCTGGATTCACTCAGAAGCCTCTTTGTGGCTGATAAAACTCAGCCCCTGAGCAGAATTAAAGTGACAGGAGGCTGATGACTCATTCTTTAATATACTAAGCTGAGTAAATTCACTAAACATCCTGGGGTTTCATGACCCATAATAGTACTGTCATTCTTTGACAGCCTAACATACAGTGAGGTTATTATACCCTAAGTTTGCTTCATTATACTGTATAATATGGAAAAGAACAAAAGATTTCAGTAGGCAATATAAATATTTGGAATTGCTTTAGAGTGCTGCACACATTTTTAGTGCCTTTTTTTTTTGTTTGTTTGTTTTTCCTTCTGCAACTGCATAGACTCAGATTCCTGCCCCTGCAGTTCTGCTCAGGTTGTCAGCTAGCGAGGAGCACCATCGCTCCACTGAGATCAGAGATCGCGCCTGGTGAACTCCTGCACTCTGCATTTGGTCCGTCCAGTACAAATGGCTTGCATGGGCACAGAATCACAGAAGGGTTGAGGCTGGAAGGGGCCTCTAGAGATCATCTGCTCCAAACCCTGCTCAGGCAAGGGCAGCTAGAGCAGGTTGTCCAGAACCATGCCCACACAGTTTCTGAATAACCCCAAGGATAGATAATCCACAACTTTTTTTTTTTTTATTGTTCAGTCAGAATGTCCTGTGCTTCTGTTTGTACCCATTGCCTCTTCTCCTGAAACCAAGAAGAATCTTCTTCGCACCCTGCGCATGAGACTTCCTTCCCTCTCTGCCCACCCTCAGACTCCTTGAAAACGCACCTACTGTGCCGTGATGCTGGGGTGCCCTGTGCTAGCCAGTCCTGACACTGGTCTGTGCACACAATAGGAATAACAATAATAATCGCCCACTGGTCAATTGTAGACAGTTTCAAACTGAAGGAAAAAGTAGATGAAACACACAAGAGAGGGAGAAAATGAGGGCGCTCAAGTACTCTGCTTATAAAGGCAGCACAGCTTTGAGAAGTTCTGCTATTCGAGAGGCCATAAGTCAATCATAACTGTTCTGCTTGGCTTCGTCTTTACGACAGGAACCAAACCCCTCCAGGAGCTGCGGGTTCCAGCCACCGCGGCGACCCCAGCCCAGAACACTGCAGGCAGCGCACGTGCCTGCCCTGCTGATGCTCACCTCTTGTGAACGCGGTTGTCTTGCTGCTGCGTGGCAGCTGGAAACCTGAGCACTCTGCACTTCCCTCAGTGTCGGTACTTGTTCACCTCATGGCAATGTAAGCGTGCACAAGTGTACACTACCTTTGTGGCACTAATCCAGCTGAAGTTTTGAGTGCTGTGTTTACTGGGACACTATTATTCAACATATGGATTAAAAAAATGCAGTCATGATTCACACTTTTATAACCCCTTTGATGCAACAGCCATGAAGTTGAGACATACATATGAATACAGGTGGATGGAAGCCAGAGATCCCCATTCCACGGCAATTCTGAAATGTTAAAATACTCATTCCATCTGGAAATGAAAGCTTGCTATTTGAGGAATTTCCTGTTGAACTTCAGCTTTTCACTTGCAGAAATCTGTGTGACATCCTGGCTTTGCTTTATTTTTCTTTTTGTTTTGTTTTTCCTCTCTTTTTTAAAAGTGAAGTGCACAGATGAGGCAGAGGTTTAGTTCAGAGCCACTGAAAAAACTTCTGGGATACTGAGAAACTCAGGGCACTGCAATTATTTTGGCCTTGAACTCCTGGAGTTTCCAGGCTCCTATCCCTGCCTGAGCTGTGGATTATTCACAGGAAACAAGATTATCCTTCTTTCCAGCCCTGCTTCATTTATATCATTTAATGAAAGTGAGACAATCCCCTAAAATAGTTAAATGCAGGAAGTTCTGATGGAACAAGCATTGGTAAGAAGTGCTCTAATGGGCTGAATAAGCCTCCTTGCAAAGCTGCTCAGAGTGGAATGACCAGCCACAGCTTCGAGGAGGGGATCCTTGGTCAGAGTCAGCTGAATACGCCAAGGACAACCCAAACAAGGAGTTAATAGCCAAGCTGAGATGACAGTCCAAAAAACCCTGCTCATGTCACTAATGGACTTTCTGTATCTCCCTTCTGTACAGAGAAAACAAGTGTCTGCACTGCTTTCTGTCAGGCACACAATATTTGCCATGGAGACAGTAGGAAATGGAAAGCTTGTTAGACATTTCTCAGAATAAAGTAATCATTCATTTACATATGGCTCTAAATGTTAATAAAAGTTAGACATTTAGTGGTATTTTTCCTCTTGCGCCTTTCTTGTTGTTCCCCCCTTCACCACTCCTTCATGGTTGCCTTTAACTGTGCATCTCCCACCACTCAAAGCTGTTTTAAAACATTTTTTTTTAAAGTTCAGCATAAATGGTTTAAAAATAAAACCCTGCTGTATGTGCATCTAAATCATAATCCCACTCCTTCAGATGCTTGAAGGATGCCTTTCCCTCCACATAGATACTGTTGCCGAAAGGTCTAGAAAGCTGTTATTTCTACTCCAGCAGTCGCTGTACTTGCCATGGAGATAAGAAAAACATCCATGTAAAGGGCTAATTATCTTGCCACTGTTTGAGGAAACCTTCTCCTCAGATGGAAACACATCTGCCTCAAAATAAAAGACAGTTTTTTGGGAAAGACATTGGGAGGGGACTTGGGAGACCTGGGTTCAGTTGCTGGCCGCAAGATTTCTGCATGACCTTGGGACAGTCACTTTACTTCTCTGGTGCTCTTTCTAATTAGTAAAGTCAGGCCAAGAATCCCACTTGTCTCATCCCTTTCTTTGTCCCCTTGGCCTTTGAGAAGGCCATTTCAAAGGGCAGAAATTTTAGGTTGACTAATTTTAGAAATGGATGGGCACCATGTCTAGAGGGCAAGAAAGAAAACTGAGGGAAACTGGCTGCCAAGATGAAGGGTGGGGTAGAGCCCTGGGACTGGAAAATCAAGAAGTAATTAGAAAAAAAAAAAAGAGCAGGGACAGAGGAGTATCCAGTACATACTGAGAGCAGAGAAAGTCATGCAGAAGCACAGGGAGACAGAAGAACAGGGGAAGAAGAGGGAAATGAGCGAAGAGACAAACAGGAGCCCAGGGCAGAGGAAGCAGCTCCAGAGTCTTTGTGCAGATGCCATCAGATCACAGTCTGATCAAAGCTTTGTGCCAGCTGCTCTCCAGAAGTCATGCATTGAACACTTACTTTCCCATGGGTATTTCCTGACTCTCCTTCAACTCATGGGAACAATTAACCTTTATGCAAATATAATTAGCTACAATTGGAAACAAAATGTATTGTAATAAAGGTGAGGCAGGAGCAGTGAAGGTAGAAGACCATTCTCCCCTGGGGATTTGCTCCCTGTCTGGGCAAGGGTTGGTTATTGAGGAATTGGCGGCAGTGGTAGGGGAACAGCAAAGAAACCCTCAGAGCAAAACAGCAAAAAAGACAGTTTAAAGCCTTTTCTTGGCATCTTTGTGACTTACGGTGTGCCTGTGTAATAGCTAGGTTAGTCCTTCAGCTTTCCAAGGCAGGAGTGGACTTTCTTGCTGCGCTGTTCGTTAACAGTGGCTGAGGGAAGGAGGAAGCAGGTTGCCTGCAGATGACCCGCTAACCTTGATTTTAATTAGCTTTGGCAAGATAACAAACAGCAGTGGAGTGCTGAGCAATCCACAGCAGCAGTGCTGGAGTACGCACTCCCTGGGACTGGGGGAACAAGCATGGCTCAGCTGATGAACCTTCAAGCAAGTCTTTCACAGGAGACTATTTTCTTCCAATGGGTACTACTGGAAATAGGCTGTTCAATAGCCTTCCGTGTGTCATTTGGGAAAGAACTATGTAGTATGCCATGTGTGAGCATCTCTGGCTGGGCAGTTCTGTCCGTATCTCCTCTGCTATTGCCTTTATCAGGTATTCCCAGCACTTGCTGTTAGAATATCACAGTATGTTACACAAATCATACTGCCTGCTCTCATTGACAAATAGTCAATAAGGAATTAATAAGGATGCAGTAGACATGGTTTTACCATTCCCTTGCCTCTGCAGGTGCAGGAGCACCTAGAACTAGGAGTTTTTCAGACAGGTAGTAGGAGCACTCTTACACAGAAGGGAAAGGTAAGTGTACACTGAGCACAACGCTGGCATTCCAGAACAATATTTTATTCTGATTCTCACTGAGAAAATCTCTCTAAATGTTTTGTTCTCTTGTCTGTAGTGCACTCACCCACCAGGCTCTTGGCTTCAAGTAGACTGCTAAGGGACATGACAGGTGAACCTGCCCACTTTCCAAGAACCAAGGACAGAACCAAGCTGTCCTCAACAAATGCCATGATTTCATCAAATCACATTTGTCCTGTGAGATGAGTCCTTCAGAGCATTTCCATCCCATGGTATGATGTATTGAACCACTTACTAGAGGATTAAAAAAAAAATCTTAAAATATCTTCAGACCACTTATATTTATATTCCTTTACAAATGATATTTTAATACAAGCTTGATTTCAGGGTATTTAGCCCAGATTTTCAAAGGAGTTTCAGAGAAGCAAACAGCATATTAATGAAATTTGAGTCTCTCAAACACGAAGGTGCCTTTAGAAGCCAATCCTGAGCTAGCAAAATCCTCTAAGGCTTCTTGTTTTGATGTAATGTAATAAAAGCAAGACTTGCTGTTCTGATTCATACACAATGGAGCTGTATCCTGTAGCTTCATCAGAAGGGAGTAAGAAAATACTGAGCCTAAGTAGGAACACTTGAATCTGATTTGAAGTTACTAAGGAGTGAATTGTTTCGGTGATAACATGCAGTGATTCAGAATGAACTTGCATAGAGGTTTGCAGCAAAATCTTGTTTTCTGTGCCTTGTTGTTCTGAAGTGGGAAGTAAAATTCAGAGAACAGGCAGAAGCTGGAAGAAAAAGGACTTCAATATAAAGGCTCATCTAATGTGATCTAAGCCTCAAGAACCCCAAAGGAACGGAGAAGTATTCCCCCTCACAAATCATCTGATACATGGTGCTTAACCCATGCCCTCCTGCCTCCCCTGGGAAAGCCAAGCCAGAGCTGTGTAATTCGAGGATTTGTGTAATGGGACCGGGACGGGGTTTATCCAGAGAACACGTCCAGCTGCAGGAGCTACAGAAGCTTTTGGAAATTTTCTGATATCTAACCGAAGAGTTTGAGATAAATGCAGCAAAGCATCCCCATTGTTCCAGATGTAAAGGCAGGCAGAAACTAATTCTGAGCTGTTACTATAGATGGTCCCATCAGCAGCCTGACATTACTCTGGCAAGAGGAAAGAAGGGCACAACAGCTTGGCTACTTCTGGTCCCAGCTGGAACCAGAAACGCGTCCTGCTGCAAACCTGCTCTGGTTCTGCAGGAAGCACCAACCCACTGCCAGTTCCTAGGGGAACAGAGCTGTTCAGGAGTCCAGGGAGGATTTCTGTCTTCCCTCAAAAGGGCAAACAAGAGCAGTGGAATGATTCTGCAAGGCTATCAGGACATCAGACACACACTATTGCTCTCTTTCAGGGGAAAAAAACTGCGTAAATCCTCTTGGATCAGCATCCTAATTTTCACAAATTATAGTCAGCTGGTTTCCAGTGCCTTCATCAAATGGGAGAACATTTGGCAGCCTACAGACCTGCTGCTGGGGTTTGTCTGGCAAAATGCTTTTGAGCTTCATAGCAAAATTGGTTTCTTTCTCCTGCCCTCCTATCAATTGCTAGTTGCAGGAGAGCTCCCTCAGCCCCCAGCTACAAGCAGTGTTCTCACACGTGCAAACACTGGCCTGGAAGCTGTGCCTTGCTAAGAGGACCTTGTTTTCTGGCCTGCTCTCATCCTCTCACTTGCGCATTTCAAAGACCAGTACACTCAGGCTCGGATGCATATAGTTGTTTCCTTTTCTGTTCATTGCTGAAAACTTTTAATCCTCGTAGTTAGTAGTCTTGCTGATTCATCTACAGAAATTTTATTTTATTTCATCTCTGGCTTTACAGCATGGAAAACGAACAGCAAAATTTTCTGAAGTGGGGTGTGCAAGCACCTACTGCCTTGCACTTTTAGCAGCTGCAAAATTACAAATATAGCGGCTCCAGAATACTTGTAAAAGAACCTTCTTTCCTTTTTGGCATAAAATTTTCTTGGTTTTTAAAAAATCTGAAAGTTTATTTTTTGTGTGTGAATGGAAGTTCCTGGTTTTCATCAGCTCTAAAAAAAAAAAAAAAAAAGGAGATGCACGGCCCTGCTGATGTTCTTACATGTCCTTGGCTGGCTGATAACAGAATTGCCCCCTGTTTATTACCTACTCATTACATGTGTTTGTGCAGCACCTTGCACAGTGAGCCCTTAATCCCCAGCTCATGCCCCCAGGTACCAGTACAATAATAAAAACACCAGGAGATGAATTTGCTGAGCTTATTTCAGAAAATAAGTGTTACTCAGTAAATACAAAGCGATAGAATCCAATCTGTTCTGAGATGATTTTCCTTGAAATTACACTTAATGTTCTCTGCAGCTGTTTTTTATTAAACACGGGAAGGTAAACCAAACCCCATTTATGTATGCAAATGCCAAAAAAAAACAGTTTTTAAACAAATTACTAGAGAAGCCTTTTTGGCAATGTAAGAAGTAACCAGTGGGCTATGCATCTGGTGTGTAGATTATTGGTTTGGTTAGAACAGAGCATGAGTAATGTTTTAATTTCCATATCATCATCCAGAGAAAGAAATACATTTAAGGTTGTGTTTGACAATGCAGGTCCACTCATGTAACTGGCTTTCTGAATTTTAACCTTCTCTGGAGAATTTAGCCTTTTATTACTTTGAACTGGTAAGTAACAACATATTGCAAAATAAATAAATTCAATTATGAACCTCAATAAAATAAAAATAGCTTGTACCTCTGAAAAGTGCTTTACGTGTCTAGCGCTTCTTAAATCAGATCTCAAAGCACTTTACAAATAAAAAGCAAGATCTGGATTATGTATACCAATGCGGTTTAGTTATCTGGATAACTTTGCTGTTTAGTCAAATTGGAACAACTATAGACCTATGAAAATTCTGCAGAGATTTAAACCCATTTGATATCTTTCAGCTTATTCAAACAAACACAAGGTGAATTGGCATCAAACAAAATTTAAAACAACAGCAAACACTGTCAGACAGGTACTCACTCTGTAAACCCTTTTGCCAGTTGGAAAACTTCATTGCTCTGCACCTCCCCAGCAGCACCCCACTAGAGGCAGCAGCCTGGGGGCTGCAGCAGAGCAGTTTATGTAGCTTTGCCTGTGCTGCTACAGGCAAAACCAGCTGGTGTGGCTTCAGCTGATTAAATTGAGGTCACCTGAGCTCAACTGCTGATTTCTTCTGAGTCAGGTTGGAGTGCTTGCACAGGCTGCTTTGCCTGCAGATCCGAGGGGCTTAGCCTCTGACTAGAGGCATGTGCAGGGGCAACGTGCTCACTGGGTCTCTGAAGGGGTTTGACCTCAGCCTTGTTTTGTGAAACAACATGAGCCAAGTTTAAACCAACATCAGTGCTGTGCACAAGCTGAGCTCGCTTAACTGAACTGGTGCGATATTTTATGTTTAATTAAAACAGCATGGCTGCCACATGATGGCAAATTCCCGCATCTCACAACATCCTGGGAAGTGCATTCAGTGGATGAAATTGTCTTTGGGACAGGGAGACGGTACACGGATGTATGAGAGATTAAACGGGTTCTCTCTTTTGTGCTAGCTGCTTGTCAGAAGTGAGCTGCACCCAGAATTATGACCCTTTCTTGGCAGATGGGAACACAGGGAGAGAGTGCCTCGTCTGTGACACCTCGATCAGTCAGTGGCAAAAGCGGAGCCAGGCCCCCCTTAGTCTCTCTGATCTAACCACACATTCCTCCTTGCCATGTTTCTGCTGACTTAGCTGAAACAAACATCTCTGACCAATACATCACCTTTGACTCTGTGGCAATTTTATCCAAAAGAAACAAAACTGCTACCATATATTGATCCCAAAAGTGACAAAATTCTCCAGGTCTTATCAACAAGCATGGGATAATAAAAAAAGATTATGGCAAAGTCCTTATGGGATCACGCTGAAGATTATTTCTCTGAACCAATTAAGGACACAAATTAATTTCCTGAGTGGATAATGTTTTATTAGAAAACAGCTTTTATAGAGACCCTGGAGTTTGCCTTGCTTGTGATTTTTTTTCAGATTTGTTGTGGATGCTGCCATCACGCTAGGGAGAAGATTTGCTTAGTCAGGCTGTTTTTCTGGAGTAGCTCTTCAGTGATTTTGCTAGAAATAGACAAAATCTAGGTTATGCAAAAAGGGGGATTCACTGCTAAAATTTAACACCTGACTCCTAACACAGGAATGAGCTGGTAGTTGTATTTCTGTTCTGTATTAATACCTGACTCTGTTAGACAATGCTTCCCCAGGATACCTCAGGTGTTTTGCAAAGATGTTGGGAAGATATGCAGAGCACCAGGAGTGATGCCAGTGCTCCTGCTTCCTGCGTCCTCCCTGACACTCACCAAGGTCTCGGGAGCACATTCACCCTGGACACCATCTTCAGCTCCCAGTCCTCAAGAAAATCCGGCCACAGAACCTGCAGGATGGTGCTGAATTCACCCTGGAGGATTAGGGCACAGGTATTTGAAGGTATTTGTGTGCTTGACAGAAATGCTTTGTGGAGTTACACTCAGAGCAATAAAATCGGGGGAATCCTGCCCCAAACTCACAGGCTCTGTTTGTCCCTGCTTGACTTACCACATCTTTTAACAGCAGCAGAGAAAAAAAAAAAAAAAAAGGAAAAACAAGTTACATGCAGGTAATGCAGGGACCAACATCAAGTGCACCCTGAATTTATAGGGCTTTCCTTCCTTCAGATTCCTGTGGTTCTGGCTCCTCTCTGGAATAACTCAGCCGAACAGCCCACTGCTGAACTCAGCATGCCATCCGCACACAGAGGAACCAGTGCAGTCAGAAAAATAAAAAGGACAAAATAAAAACATGTGACATGACCACGTAACGTGATACGGAGGAACTGGAGTCACTGTTAGCCTATCTGTCAGCACCTACATCTAGAAGTCATCCAGAAAGAAAGAAATGCCTTATCTGAGCAATCTAGGCCAATCCTTCTGGCTTCTAGTCAAGGCTCTCTTTCAACTGCGCTCCTTGGCTCCCCGTGCTGCTGGCTGCAAGCCAGAGATTTCTAGACTTAATCCACAGCTAGAAGCCTCATTTCCTCTGTTGCTAAACATAGAAACTGTCCACAGTTCTTCAAGGGATGGTAACAGGAGCTTCAAGTGCTCTGTCTTTTCATAAGAGAAAACTCCTTCCCTGCATCCTTCAGATCCATGGGATCCTATGTTCCAAGCCCATTTTTGATTCTAGCCTTGGGAGAAATTTACATTTTTAAATGCCTGAGCTTCCACCTAGGTCAAATCAGCAGGACGAATAATCTGCAGACGGCAGGAGGTATATGAAGACAAGCGGAGGTTCCTGTGAGCCACATAAGAAATATCAGGAGCCAGCAACAGTAGCATGCTAAAGAACTGCTGTGCTTTATTATTTAGACTAAAAACATTTGTCTTAGCAGACTGTACACAATCTCCTGTAAATGCTGGAAGAAGTGAGAATGTTAATCAGCCTAATTTGTTTGTTTGTTTTTTCTTCTTTTCCTCTACCTTACACCTCAAGGATAAAATTAACCTTTGCCTATACTCACAGAGGATCTGAACTATCGCAAGATTCCCTGAAAAGCTATTAGCTACTAAACTCTGTATTAAGAGCCTCAGGCAGAGCTCATGAAAGAACAGGAAAGATTCCTCCTTGTTTAGTGGAGGCTGGGTCCCTAAGACCATATATAGCAGTAGTGTGGAATGATTACGATTTAGTTTATGGGATGGTATTTAGCCAAAATGACCTTTTAGAGTCATTTCTGTGAATGACTTGTCTCCTGCAGTGCCTTTCTGGGAAGCTCTTTCCCCAGTGGGGATACGCTCTTCACCAGGCTGATCTGTTACAGATGAACAAGCACTCCGTCAAACAGCTTGAGCTGAACTGTGAACTCAAATTGGAAAGTGACCAACAAAAAGAACAGAGAAAAATGTTCTTCTCTTGACTGTAGTGTAACTGATGTTTTTCTGTAAATTACACTAAATGAGGAATTGATAATAAACCTCAGCAGCTTTAATGAAATTATGAGTGGTCTATACATGTGTATCCAAACATAACAGCCAAGGTCTTCTCCAAAGCAGGGTGAGAAGGTGACTTTGCATATTTGCAGACCACAAGTTTATTTTTATGAGATGGTTAGCATGGATCAGCAGCACACATGCAGACTATAATAACAACAGGAATGATAGGAAGAGTTAATTCTGTTTTGAAGGAGAACGTCTGGGTGAACATGTCCTTATTTCCACTATTGGTTCCTGCATGCTAATCTCTGCATGCAAGAAGTAGGGACAGATGCATGTTGCTCATCAGCTCAACAAAACTTTTCCCTTCTGCTAACTTTCTATAAGCCCATTATATAGGCAGAGACATTATTTCTGCAATTGATTCGTATCTGCAACAGTATAAAAGAAAAGACATGCTCTTAGTGAAAAGAGATGAGAGAATGAATCCAGCATTTGATGTACTGGCTAGAGTAGTCTCCAGCTTTGTTGTCTTGGCTGTGAGACACAACCAGGAGTGTTTATGCGAGTGGGCTTGAGAGCAAAATCTTCCAAGTTCAGCAGCATTTAGAGAGCAGCCTGAGGCCACCTGCTGCAGGAGTGGGATTCCCAAGATGTGGAGGTGTTGGGTTTTACTCAAAAGGTCACCAACTTCTCCCTCCAGAATTTATTCCTGGACTCAGTCTGTTACTGTAAGATCCCTATGAGGCCTACATTTACAAAGAATTCAGCCTTACCTAGTTGGAGTCTGATAAGAATTTATTAATAGCTTATATTAATAGTTTTATGAAGGAAATGTTTTATAGAAACAGCAAAAACATCAAAGAATTTCAGTAATACTGACCACTGGAACTGGAAACCTTGTGAACAGAGTCCACCTTATCATATTAAGGGTTCCCAGTCACGCAGCAAGATAGAGATCGTATGTGAATAAGATGAAATGAACTGTGATGTGCCCTCATAAATACATGGCTCTAGGATGCTGTTGGCATTTTTTTTTTTTTTTAGTGCAAACGTGTTTGCTGGCAGACACATTGGGACAGATGCCTGCTTGAACCTTTGGACTTTGGACACACGGAACCCTCTGTTTCTGCATTCATCAGTTTTTTTCAATAGCTGCCTGAACTGCGAGAGTATTAAGCCTTGGCAATGTTGTTCAGTTTGCTGAATTGCCCTGGTTTCCTGAAAAACTGACCCAGATCATAGGAGCAGAAGTGACACCAGTAATAAAAACCACCCCTGTTCTGTAGCAAGACCTAGGAACAAAATTCCCTTGAAGCTTTCTTTACAGTGCTGCTTTTAATTTTGATCCCTGAGAATGCCGCGGCTGGCGAATGAGAAGCAAGAGGGATCGAGTCCTCGTGGGGAGCTGCCAGCATCCATGCACATGCGGGCTGGGCGCTGCGTGTCCGGTTCTCCTGGCAGCTCCTCGGCTTGGCTGGGAGCAGCAGAGCTGGAGCAGTCACAGTGCATATGCGTGCTACATTTAAACACCCCACAAAAAATATGGCACTTGTTTATTGTTGTAGTTATAATGGCTTGTCATTTAGATGGGCCTGTTTAAAATTTATACCCACTTAATATCATTTTTATTATGCAGTTAATCACAAGGAAGAGTAAAAAGGGAGAGAGCCTGAATGCCTCTATTTCATTTACTTAATAGAGCACTTCAAGTGGGAGGAGCAAGAGAGAGTTTGCTGGTAATTTATTTTAGTAGTATGGGCTATATTTAAGGATTTCTGATGGTGCCACCAAATTATGCTACTCTGAAAGGTTTTTAAGGTTTTCCATTACTAAACATGAAAGGAAACAGGACTCTTCATGATAAAATTAATCCCTTTGAGAAGGAAATACAGCTCATCTCGAGTGTTGGAAGAGGGACTTTGCTTCCTAGGAAAGTGGTCATCTAGATCATCCTTAGGACCAGTGGTTTCCTCTCCTTCTGCTCTTCTCCTGCTCTTTGACATCAGTTTCACACCCCAGGCAATGTTTTTGTTTTTACATATATTGCAACAAATGTACATTTGTTGCCACTTTCCTCAGGTCAATATCAACTAGCCCTAACACTGACTGAGAATGGTTAATGTTTGCAGCACAGCCCCTTTACTGTCCTCGAGCCTTGCCTTCTTTGGTCCTCACTCACTCAGTCTCATTCAAACTGACATGGAGAGCAAGGTCTCCAACCCATTTTTTCTCCTGGCTTCTAAGTTCGACTGTAAACCACCAAAACACCCTCCCTTCCTGTTAGGGGTATTCCTCCTTTCCCCCGTCTCCATGGTCTGGAGAGTTTCTGTGTTGGCTCTGGACATTGTTCCCTTTAAGGCAGGAAAGGTACATGATTATGGGCCATTTCTGAAGAAATATCACGGCTCTCCTTACAGGCACCATTTACCAGGAAACCTTATTGAAGGCACTGATCCCAGAATGGCAGGGAATCTGGACTGTCCAGCTGAATGGTTCCCAAGCTGTGGTCCAAGGATGCCACACCAAGACCTCAAATTCAGATCACTTCTACTGCATTGTCCAGTAACATTTTGGTACTAAGGCTGTGGTGGTCTGTGCAACAAGGTAAACACTAGCAGTAGCTTTTGTTTCCCTAATGCTTAGGAGACACTACTTTAGGTAAGCCTTTAGTACAGCAATTGGATGACAACTTTGGCAACAATTTAGAGACATCTTTGAGGGATTTTTGGTGTTGATGGGTGCTACAGAAAGAGAGATAGAATGGTGCAAAATCTGATGTCTCTTCTGAGCTTTAGGGTAAAGCAAGAGGGGAAAAAACCCTTTGATGTTTGGCATCTTTGTCCCTTCTAAGCAGCTTTACTTTCATCTTTGTATTTTATCTCTTTTCTTTAATGAGATTGTCCAAAGTCTTTGAAACTTACACAGTTCTCTTGCTGCTCTCCCTGGGATATGGGAAGGTTTTACAGAAACAGATTAAAAATATCTTTCGATGAAATACAGTTTGTCTAGTGAGACTCCTGACCCCTGGCACATGATCTGTGCCTGAAAGGAAAGGGGACTGCGGGACTTGCCAGCCAGGTCTGCTCCATGAGCACACCCTGGCACCCTCCCTCCTTCCCCCAGAGGCAGCAGATACAGACATACTTGTTCCCATGGTTCCTGGGCCCAATGCTCAGGGAGAGTTGTGTACAGAAATGATTTACAGGTGCACAATCTGTCACACTTCTTTCACTATGCATCATTTCTGCATCAGCCACTATCTAGTCCTAACTTGGAAATGAGAAGACCAGGATATACCTGCTGGGAACAACTACATTTTTGGAGGATTTGTTCACAGGGAGCACCATCTTGAAACCTACCAACAGGACAAAACTCTGTGCACCCAGGCTGCTGGCATCTGCCAGAAAAGAGCACTATTTTTTGCCAGGTACAAACACCAATTTCCATCATACAAAGATGCCCTTGCAATTTACTCCTAACTCTTGAAAAGAAAAAAAGTTTTCTTGCTGGATAGTCATTGGCTTCAAAATTTCTCCATTGTCTGCTCATGTGCAAATTTTCCCTCCCTTGCTCTTCCTGTTTTCCTTACTCAGTGCTGTGTCCTGTAGTAAAACAGGCTGTTTGTTTCCTAGGCACTGTTAGCCAAGTAAGAAAGAGTCCCTCCAGAATCCATCCAGAAAAAATTAAATCAAACATAAACCAGCAAATACTTGGAACACCTGGCTACTTTTGTTTAATGCTGATTTGATGCTGAACAGTATCGGTGAAATGCTTCACCTATTTCCAAGAAATTCATCCTGAATTCTTGTTTTTATTACCCACCATCTGAATCACAGTTGGAAAGAGTGTGGGAGGTGCTGCTGGGAAGCCTCTTGGCATTACAGCCAGCTTTTGCAGTGTGGGAAGAATGCATTTGTTAGCAAACTTGTTCTTGTAGATATCCAACAACCCTCCTCTGCCTGAGCTCACCCTGTCGGCTCAGGCCAAGGGTCTTTTGGGGCCACATTGGTCACACTATGGGATGCTCAGACTGGGTTACATCATGGGCTTAGCCTGATCACTGCTGTGTCTGCCACCGTGACAATACCAGAAGTCACTCACACATTTAAACAGTGGTTTGGGCACTGTGAGGAACTTGCGTGGGGATGGGGAAGGGGGACACAAATTCCTGAGGGTGACTCAAGCTGGGAGGAAAATTATTCATCAACGTGTGGAAGATTTTGTTTCACTGAATCTGCCTACTTGCTGTTGTCAGTTAGAAAAACTCATGGAGGTACAAGCAGAAGTACCCTTCCTGGAGATACCTAAATGAATCATACTCAAAATGAAGAGTGCATTAGATGTATCATGTATTCACCTTGCTTTTACTTGTAGATAATGTCTGCTAGTAATTGTGCTTCATCCTATGAAGCTTGTAGCTCTGATTATTCCCTGTAGACCAGCTCTATATAACCACTTGGAGTTTCAGTCTTCAAAACATTAAAACAAACTGAGGCTGTTACGCTTCATTCCTCAGCTTTTCCACTGGAAAGCTGAAGTGACAGCTTTTCTCCAGCCCTATTACTCTGCAGACCCCTGCCACCACCCAACGGTCTTTTAGGGCTTCTCCTGACACCTTCACTGCATCTATATGCAATATTTTATACCATATGATTCTGATCTCACATGATAACCCTGTAATTATATACTGCTCTATGTTGTCCTTTTTTTAAAAAAAAAATGTCTGTGATCTTCATTTAATTTCTTTCCCCTTGTCTTTTAAATAAAGTAAAATCATGAGACCATAACATCTGCTTCTGCCTGCTTCACTCCAGCAAGACAATGCTGAAATTAAAGCATTAAAGGCAGGAGGAATTATTTTGACCTCATCTTCTACATAGGGGGAATTGAAGAAAACCGTACTGACTGGGAACTTCATCCCTCACCTCATGCTGCTGTTCACCGCATCCTTTCCTAGCAGGGCAGAAAGGTTTCTTCAAAAGTTTTCTCAGGGATTAACATCAGCTACGTGCATAAAAACAGTGAGTGCATAAGCTTTGACAAGAACAGAGTCGTGTCCTGTTATGCTGTCTTCTACCTACGCTGCAAATATTTGGCAGAAGAGCCAGGCCATTTTTAATTGCCTTCAGAGCATCCAGCAGCATGCTCCAAGAATGAGAAAGCATCAGCTTGACTTTCCTGGGTAGCAGGAAATAAGTCATGACTCAGTTTTACTCTTACACCTGTGATAAACATGGCAATATTTTTTTATAATCTTCTTTATTTCAGTGAGAAGCTCTGCACAAGTGTCAATAAAAATAAAAAAATATATATAAATCCTGGAAATAATGTCTTTGAGCAGATGTGCATAGTAGGAAAGAAGGAAGAATCTGGGACAGAAAGTGAAGAGGCAACATTTAATGCACTTGGCTTTCTAATAGCATTTCTGGATTCCTAGCACATGGCTTTGCCCATCTCATTTTAATTTGGTTCTGTGCCTAAATTTTTAATGCTGACATGGCCTCCAAGTACTACACTGAATTCCACTCACAACAGCCCCATGCCAAAGCGACATGTTAACCAATTCAGAGTTCAAATATATGCACCCCAAGATCTTAATTTCATTGAAGCAGTAAATGTGGATTTTGAAACTACATTTCTGTGCCCCATTTAGTGCCAGCATTGCAGGACAACCACTTTTAGAGTCTTTTAGATCTGCAGATCTAACTATAGGTCTATAGATATATGGTTTGTTACTATAGACTTTGAGTCTCCATTTAAAAAATGTAATCACGTCCTCCATCTTGCAGATTGTTCTAGTTACAAGATTAATGACCCTCCCTTTGAGAACTTCCAGGATTTATTTTCTTACTTTTTTTAATGATGCTACTAGTGCAGGACTGGTCAAGTGTCTTCACTCCTGGCTGCCACAGAACTTCCACCTAGGAGGAAAATGGTATCAGTATCTGCAGCTGGACAGGGCAAGGAGGCCCACTGAAGTATTGCCTGTGCACCCAGAATGCCCTAAACTACAATCTTAACACCAAAACTGGCAGGTAGAAGACTCTCTGGGAATTGCCAGTTTCCTTTAAAAAAAAAAAAAAAAAAAAAAGACTATTTATTTTAGCAAAGGACTGGAGTTGATGGTATAAAAGGCCCCTTCTGGGTCTCTGTTCTTGTGACAAGGAAGTACCTGACATGAAGAAGGAATCTATAAATTAGATTCCCTGAATTTTCCATAAGGTGCTGGTCATTATTTATTGTACCAGTACAAGTACTGGGTATCTCTTCAGAATGCAAACCAGTCTGGAAGAAAAATACTGTAATAATTTGCACTTCATTCGTTCTCATCCTCTGTTTTTTGTATGAGACACCTTTTTAATGAAAATTCTGTGATAATGAAATTTTGGTCAGGGAGAATTGATTTTGCTATTAAAAAGTTACTCTAAAGTAACTAGGATTTGGAACAGTAATAGGTGTGAAAGACCAGAGCAGAAAATAAAGTGTATCTGAATATAATCATATTATGGTTTTCTATTAGAACTTAAATTATGTGTTGGATATAGTAGCTTTGAAAGATGTACTTCCCAATCCTCAACCTGAAAAAGACCGTTGTCTGGGAGCGTGATATTTAATGAACTACCTTAACAACTTGGAACTTCTGTACTCATAAGCTGACACCTAAAATCTAGGACACAACATCTTCCCACTATTAATTTAAAATGAATGCTAATAGAACTCTAGAGGACACAAATCACATCTAGGAAGAGCCATTGTGCCTGAGGGCAAACAGGGCGTGCGCTGCTGCTCATGAAACCCACCCGGTCCAAAGGCGAGGTGAAGGTGAAGGGCCAGGCTGCTCACAGCACCCAGGGTGCACGTGTTCACAGGGAGGGAAGTGAGAAGAGGGCAGATGCACACAAGGCCATGCAGGAGCCAGAAAATGTTTTTTGTTGTTTTTTTTTTTTTTCCCAGAAATTTTCCTTCCTTGTTTTGGAGATTTTTTCTTGGTCAGCTCATGGGAGCAACCGCTGCATTACCTCCGATGTAGCTGGAGGAGTGTAAATGCCATGAGACCAACACTGCCTTTTTCTTTTTTTTTTAGAAGAAAGATTCATGGACTGACTATTTGCTTGCCTCACCCCATTAACTCCCTAACTGCCCAGCAAACTAGGAAGAGAATAACATCACTTACTCTTGCTGATGTTAACAGGAAAAATGTATTGTTGGCAAATAATAAATACTTCACATTTACGAGTTTGTTTTTGCACATAGATTAATGGGTCGTGGGTTGAAATTATGCATTTCTAATGCACCTTTCACCAAGGACATCAAAATGTTTTAAGGGAATGGATCTTTAGTGACCCCACCATGGTGTGTTAAGAAGGCAAGGAATGTCCCTTTCTTGCTAAATGCTTTATTTGGGTGTTGTTTTCTTTTTATTATTATTATTTTATTTTATTTTTATTTGGTGAAAGGGTGATTCCTAGCTCTTTTGCTCCTGCCCTCAAATGGAAGGTGCAGCTCAGTCAACACCTTAGTGCAGAACAACAGCAGGCTTCTGGAGCACATGCCCTGATTGTCACAGAGTGCATAATGCAGATTCCTTTCAGAAGAAACCGAACAGGAAAATGGGCTCTGGTGACTCCTGTAATGCATGATGGCTCCTACTGGGCGTGCAGTTAATGGGACCAGACTAGAACTGGCCTACATAAAACCCCTCAAGACTTGTAACATGGGTAGTGGGTCCTCAGCACCAGCTGCCTCGTGCTATGTATTGTCTGGTATTGGGCTGCAGTACTTGCTAATTAGACAGAGCCATAGTCTCTTCCTTGGCTCAGGTTCTTCTAAACAAGGTCTTTGACCTTTCTCAGGCTGGCAACTGTCAGTTAAGGGTGGGTCCCAGGGTCCTTACACACCAGGTGCCCATAATCAGGCAGTTTCCTATTGCCCACTGCTCCCCTCTGAAGAACAGTCGATTGAATCTTCCACACGTACACCCTAAATACAGCCACCATGAAATGAACACGCTCTCTAACTATGGTCACAATAAATATAGTCACATATTTTGGCTCCTCCCAAGTCAGCCTGGTCATTTTGATTTAATCTTTCTGAAGTTTATTTATCCATCCCACATACAAGCACATACCTCGATTTTGGAAATCGATGCTTTAAACTGGAAAGATGTCATTTATCTAGACAGCATTGCGGCGTATTCCTTGTAAAGATTCCAATAGATTTGTAAGCCCCCAAGTTTATTGGTATAGATGGCCACATAACTGAAGTATTATCTTAGCAGAAACTGCTTCAGGTACATAGATGGATTTCTGCGCAATGAAATTGTATGATCAATCATAGGATTCAGCTGCAGAAAGCAAAGCCTTGTTGATGTATCTCTGCCATTAGAAAGATATTTTAAACAGTTGCTTTCTATCTTGACTGTCATGAGTCTGGAAATCCTGATGCAAGCACTCTCCTAGGCCAGCCAGATGAGGGCTAATGAGGACTAATGCTGATGAGGACACCATTTTCGGG
>VXAA01000274.1:725456-806502 GCA_013399115.1 Anseranas semipalmata | reverse complement strand
GCTAGGGCTCCCTGTGCAAATGTGCACAACACAGAAAAGTGTATTTTCTGCTAGAAACAGTTATTCAGGCAACTGTTGCTTGTGGGTAAAAGACTTTGGCCCAGAAATTGGTCCAGAGGAAATAAAGTGCTTAAGTTTGAGTTGATTCATCATGTTTCAGCTCCCCTGGTAGATGCTGGTGCTCTGCACTCAGTTCCAGCTTTGGGAACAGTAAGATGAGAGAGGTCATAATAACTCACTCTGACCTGTGGGATGACAGCATGTCCTTGTCTTCTTGCAGAGGGTGGGTTTGGTCCCGCTACTCTTAACCTTGCTATCTTTCCATCCCTTGTAAATATCGATCTAAATAGCCCTGGCAGGGCAGAATTCCACAAGAAACCATGCTTTGAATCAGCGAAATATGAAAGGTGTCAGGACTCAATACTTGGATTATTCCCCACTTCCTCAGGCCAGAATTTCCACATGAGGCATAAAGAGCTGTGAAACAAGGGAGAGATGGTGGAATTTGGTAATGCAGCACCTACTTGATAACATATGTGAAAAATATGGTAAAAAGAGATTCATTTTGATGACATGTGCAAAGTAGTGAGAATAGGGGTAATCTGAAAGAGAATACCCTGTCCTCTAGTACTAATACCCCAGAAAAATAAATAAATAAATAAATAAAAATAAACAGCTCATCCTTTTAAGTGGCTGTCACTTGATTTTAACAGGGCCAAAGCACATAAAAGTTCTCACAGGGATGAGGCAGACATACTTAAATCAATCAAACAGAACACTTCCCCATCCCTTCCCCTGACCCTATAGGAGTACATTTATGGTCTAATATATTATTGACTAGGCTGACTTTTATAAAAGTGCTCTGGCATAAGTGGTTATAAATGTGTATCATCTGCTCTTTATCATCCATTAACTCATTAAAATAATTGTCTTAATTTGATTGTTAAAGTGATTAATAGGGCAAGTGTTAAAGGAAATTAATACTCCAAATTGAAGCATAACTGCAGCCGAAAAATAACTCCACTGAACTGACGTGGTAAAAAGGTATGGGCTTGTGGTTAATGAGCCTTGGGAAGTTATACATATAATGGCAGGCGGAAGATAGGAAGAAGACAGTTCCTCTGTGAAACATGCCTGGGATGGCTTTGTGACCTGACCCTGGAGCCCTCTGTCCAGCTCAAACCTTTGCCCAAACTTGACCAGACTGGGGGCTCTGCTGCCTGTGCCCACAGGTCAAGCTAGCTGGGGAGAAAATACCAAGGCTGATTTTATCTCCTCTGATGTGAGGGAGCGACCAGCCAGGAACCATTCAGAGAAGCTGGTTGTATTCAAATTCACAGGGCTGGGTGGGAGGCACCTAGGGTGCTGAGGAAATAGGCCAGCATGATAGTAAGGATAAAGGAAGAGAAGTAGATGCAATTTAGTAAGACTTTTTACACTGTCTCCTGCAGTATTTGTATTTTGAAGCTAGGGAAGGATGGGTCCCGTAATCAGGCTATTAGGTGCATCAAAAGTGGGCTGGCTCACCAGGCTTAAAGGATAATGAAAAATGACTAATGTCTGGGAATCCATATTAAGGCCCATGTCATCCAACATTTTCATCACTGACCTGGATGATGGCACGGAATATATACCCGCAGCAAAGATGAGGATGATGCAGGACTAGGGAGGATAACACAAGAACAGGGATGTGGCCAACACGACTAATGGCAGAGCATCAGTCCAAAGGGACTATCCTACAGCATCAATCCTCAACCAAGTGAAGGCTGCAACAGGTTGTTTATAAAACATTTACTAAATACAGAAGATTTCTATTCCTTATGTATCACCTTTCTTTTACACAGGGTCTTCCATTGCTTTCAAATGTCATATCCAGTGCAAGACCCTATGTTGCAACTAAGAAATACACAATATCCCATGCATCAGCTAATAGACTGCATTTAATTCTTGCCTGTCGTGTCTGCCTTTTAATACAACTTTGGATGGAAAAGAAAGAAAGTAAAATAGTCAACTTGAAAAGCAATTCTTTCCCAGCAAAGCAGCTACTTCTTTTAATTCAAGATCTAACGTACTCACCCAGTAAGTTCTGTTCCTTTCCACAGGCTAAGAAAATCAGTGACTTTACACTCAGCACGCTATTTGATCCATGTAAAATAATAAAATATTAAATGTATACTCTTTAAAGATCCCCCCCCGTATAACTGGTTGCCAATCAGTTTCTTCAGCAAATCCATGACAGCGACAGAGATGAGCTCCTTGCAGAATTTATTCTTTCACATATGTTAGAAATTGGAAAGATGCCACAGCCTCTTGCATTGAGTAACTGAGTTATACAGTGTGTATTGTAATATCAAGCCATATATAGTAACACCGAAGAATGTCAAACAGCCATTTATTACTGAGATAATAGAAATCAGAGCTGTTTTCTCCCTGTGTGTGATACTCATTTACTGCTCTCTCTCCTCCACTGTCATTACACTCACACCTCCCTTTCCAGCTAAGCAATCATTCATATTAAGGCTTATTATGCACTATCTCTATTTGGAAATAGTTTATATTCAAGCTTAGAAATTAAGGGAACTATTCAGCCACTGATGTAACAGGCCTTGGAAAAGTCTCTTCAAATGGCAAAAGCAAAACTACACCATGGAGGGAGCTGTAGCAATGGAAGAGGCTGGATTACTGAGCTTAAACGAAGCGATGAGAATCACTGACTCCTAAGAGAGCTGGCTGTGTGATGCCCACCTCTAAGGGAACAGACCGCAGCCGTGCGGGAGCAGGGAGCCGAGCAGCTCCGGGCAGCTCCAGGCCGCGATCGGCTGCAAGGGGCCGTGCTGGCCCAGAGAGGGGTCAGAGTGCAGTGGAAACCCTGGGCTTGGCAGAGACGGGGACGTGAGAGCGAAGGAAACAACTGATGGGCTAGACGGCACTCTTGGCTACTTGGCACTCTGGTAATCGCTCTGTCCTGAAGGACAGAAAAGCAGTTTTCTGTGCCACTGACCGACAACTGGGGTAACTTCTCCTGGCAAAGCTCAGGCCCTGTGCCCTGGCTCGTGAAGCACGGAGCAGTGGCATCGCTGACACCGATGCATAGAGTATGAAACCACCGGAGTCTGCCAGCTCTGGGAGATTCACGTGAACATAAATAATTCTTTGATTCTGAGTGAAATTTGCCATTTTCTTTTTGGCTTTTTCAAACCTTTGAAAGAAAGCGCTTTCCCCCTTGGCAATGGTATGAACTTGCACTGAAAAGTCACTTCACATTTTTCGCAGCAGAGCCAACTTTACACGGCTGTAGTGGTTTAGCACTCATGTGAACTCCAGCATTTGTGTCTGTGGGGAGAAAAGTCATTGCTGGAATGCAAATCATTTCACATTTGCTGTCTTCAAAGAGACTTTTTTGCTCCCTTACCTATTCTGCTTCTCTGACAGCGCTTCCCACTTTCATCACTTGTGCCATCTAGAAATTGTTGTTCTGTTCGTTCCAGCACTGGTAGACCAGAGGGTGAGAAGAGGAAGGCTTAATACCTGTTCTTGCTTAATTTCCAGGAGCTATGGAAATGAACAGACAAATGCTTGTGATTGAAGGACCATTGAATATTACCATAAGCAGTAAATTCTTAGGAAAGTGGGTACGAATACTGATCGCGCTGCAGCTGCAAGAGGTAGTTTCTGGAATAGAAATGAAAGGCTGGAATTTTATGCAGTTTGCTTTCAATTCCATTTACAGTTATTTCTTGTTTTTATATCCTTTTTTATTGAAATACATTTTTTACTTTAATGTTTTTGACTTGGGGATAGTTTTTTTTCCTTGAGAGCATGAATGAAATGCCACACTGTAAAGTGCCAGTTAAAATTATCAATGCAAATACTGCAGCAATGGTTTTATGAGTCTCTTGGCATTTTTTTCCCTGTTTCTGGGTTAAGAGTATTTGTTTTGCTTAGTTCAAACAGAAACTCAAGCCTCATAATTTGATTAGTGTGTCAAAAGGTAGTTACTGTTTTTGCACCTGTCTCAGTGCTGTTCTGCTGTTTATTTGCTCCTTGAATTTTCTTTCATTAGCATATTCTCAAGGAATTTTGTGATGGATTAATCAGTCTTAGAGATTAAAATGTTCTGCTTGACCCCCAGATAAGATGAATCTAGGCAAAAGCAGCGCGTATTTCTCCTGGGCACGTAGTCCATGACACCTAGCCAGTGGACCTGCTATGAAGGCAGGTTTTGCCTTTAACAAGAATTTTTAAATGTCTCTTCCATTCTCTGTGTCTGCTGAACCTGCCAGTGCTAGGCATACACGGCTGTGCGGTGGGTGAAGGACAGAAAAAAAAAAAAAAAAAAACCCTAAGGATGTGAGGCAGGGTCCTCCAAAGCCACTGACTGGACCTCACAATGTAATAAGATGCAGCCCTGGAAACCCCCGGCACTGTCTGCCACAAGCCTTCCTGGAGCTTCACCAGCACCAAGTACTTCAGGCTTTGCAGAGAAGCCTGCAGATGATTTGGAAGGACTTCCCTGCTTTTGTTTCAAGAAGGGACTCCCTTGGTATAGCAGGGGAATCCAGGGGACTGGAAAAATGGCAGAAAGGGCCCTAGAATAGGGTTAAGATCTGTGGTAATAAGCTGCAAGGTATGCCTATAACAACAGGAAGAAATCAGGAGAGATTTCTTGGAAAGAACTGAAAAATCTTAAGATCAATAGACCATTTACTTCAGAATGCATCTTAGCATGTTTCAGATATAATTCCCTGTGGCTTATGATATGGTTTCAGTGCTTCATTACTATTCTACTCCAAATAGATTTAATAGAGTGCAGAAAGTACACTTTTCTTGTAAACCATCTTGCTATCTAAGGATTAAGAGGGCAGAACAAAAAGGGCATGGAAATAAACATTGGATTAATTTAATATTTTGAGAAATTGCTCTACACGGGTAAGTCTTAACAGTGTGTACCAGGGTTTTGCAGCCCTTGGCAAATGGAGCAGAAAATGTTACACAGCTCATAGCCAACTAACACTCGTGAACCCTAAAGTAGTTGAAGATTTTATAACTCAGTTTGGACAAGCCCATCTGAACAAAAGCCCATCTGAACAAGTATATTGGATTCTAAAGGGAAAAAAAAAATGAGAATAAGAGAAAAGCAGCAAAACGGGGGAAGAAGGAAGGATGGCAACAAGACAGAGAATGAGTCTTTTCACTATTTGTTCACGTAAGGTCCCAGCTAGCCATTGAGATCCCCTTGCTATAAGCTCTATGTAAACATACGGGCAGAGCACGAGTGAGTTCCAGGATTACAGCATTTACAGGACTTCTCTCCAGTTAATCAGACCAGTACCTGGCTGGAACGTGCACTGGGAGAAGGAGAGCAGCGCGGGGGGGCAGGAAAGGGGACTAGAAGACAGCACTGAACTCTTCACTCTCTAAGTATTTCCATGAGCTCCTTACAGAAAAATTCAATACACTGAAGGAAGGTATTGCCTGTGTAACAGCACGTGTAAGTAAAACAGAGATGTTCTTGGCCAAAATTCAAAGTGTAGGCAAGAAGCACAGTCTGTTTCTTCTTCTTTTTTTCTCTCCTGCCTTTCAGTCCAGATATTACTGTAATTATGTACTCTGGGCAGGCAGAACTGGCTCCAGCAAACCCCCAGGAGTGGTCACTAAATGTGTGTTAGTTCCTGTGGAACATTTAGATGAAAATTGACATTTTTAATTGCCATCTCTTTCTTTTTTTGCAAACATTTTTGGCCTTTTCAATGAAAACATCCTATGATCAAATCAAAACAAAGCTGATTTTGACTAACAAAAATAAACATAAGTTTATATGTGGTGGGGACAAAGGTCGTCTCCCTCTTGGATGGATCTAACCACCCGTCAGTGTTTGCTGGCCAACCTCCAGCGTTCCAGCCGCTCTTGCTCCCTGGTTTTCATTCATGCCTTTGGTAGTTTGTTTCTCTTGATGTATTTCCAGGCTCTCTCTGGCTCACTGGGGTTTCCCGAGGATGGCGGCATGCTTCTTTCAGAGTGTGCTGGAAGACACTTTGCAGCAACTCAGCCATTCTTAGGAGGCAGCTGCAACCTTGATTCCAGGTACAGGTTCATGGAAGCGAACTGGCCAGCCCGCAGTGCTCTGATGAAATACGCTTCTCATCAGCAGTGGATAAACCGAGAGCCAGACCTGGGAAGGAAGACGCTGGCTAATGCACCTCCCTGGGTGCTGCAGCATCTCATTAGCTAAAGCGAGGCCAAGTGCTCCTCCTTGTGCCTGAGACAGATGTTGCCAGCGATGAGGCACTGCAGAGCCAGCAGGTCACCCGCCATGGCTGACACACACTGCATTGTCCCCAGAGCTCTGTGCTTCCCGAGCTGGCTGCTGTAAAGTGAGGGTCTAGGCTTTACCTTGAACATCCTAACGTGTGAGTGAGAACACAGTGTGTGTGCATGCTCACTGTGCTCACCTGCATCTCTGGCATCAACTCTTTTTCTTGCAGAACAACTTCACAGAGCAGCTATGTTAAACAAATTACAATCTGTATTTTCTTTTTCCCCTTTAAAGGATTGCTTCTGGGGCAAAAGAGAAGGGCAGTAAAATATTATCTCCTGAAACAAACTCAGCTTGCCCAGCGTGTAGCAGCTTTCTAAATGCTTGCCTGTGGTAAGGAATGATTTTAAAAGATGGGAGACTGGTGGCTGGATGTGCTTTTGTGAAAGTTTTATATAGCAAGAACTTCATTTTTCAAAAGCTTTTTCATTACGTTCAGAGTGGTGGCAGACCAGAGAGGAGGCAACAAGAGAAACATGATGAATGACAGCAGCTAGACACTGGGTAGGCAGGAGAAATGGGTTAGCTACAGTCTGTAGCACCCTGACCTCCTGACTCCTATGACGTTGACCTTGCAATGAGAGCATCTGGCTGCATGCCCTATTGGAAGTACGTTTCCTGCTCTACCAATTTAATTCCGCTTGTCTTCAGCGTCTATGCTTTAAGTAAAGACACTTTCATAATATTCCCCCACATTCAATCAGGCCATTCAGAGGAAAAGATGTAAAGAAACTGCATTGCCCTGATAGTCCTAATTCATCCCCCCCCCCCCCAAAAAAAAAAAAATTAGGTGGTCTAAGAGTAGCAGCTGTGATGTGTGAACTTCAAAGGCAGCAAAGCCTCCTCTCTTCATGTCTAACTAGCTGCTCTGAGATGCAGCAGGCACTGGCTGGGGGCTACAGCGGGGTGATGGTAACTGAGCCGTGGAGCTTGTGTGAGTGAGCTCATCGTTAATTAGGCAGCTCTCTAGGGACCGTGGATTCCTAGGTGCTGGAAATGCACACATTAGCTTTGCACAGACCTTGAAGAAGCATTTATTTTCCCTCCAAACACAAAGAGAGAAGGGAGAAAGATGCTGACCTCAAAAAAGAACAAGTGTTAGAAGACTTCCTGGCATGGGTGATAAAGAGTGGAAGCAAAGCAGGGACAGGCTTTCAGTTTGGTTTCGGAGGATGGCATAAACACTGTGGATGAGACAGTCTTCGTAAGTGCCCCCTCTCTGAGAAACTAAATGCTCCAGGAGAGAGTCATAAATTACAACTTTGACTAACAGACAATTACCCTTGATTATAAGCAAGGGTGCCTAGTGAGCCCTGAAAAGCTCAGGGCTGAAAACCTAGCCTCCTTAGTTCTGCTCCCTGCTCCAGCAGGGCACTGCAGTTTCCGACTGAAACAAAGACTGCAAGTGTTTTAATCTTGATTATGCTGCTGAGCCTCGGTGCAGCCCCGAGGGAGTCCCTGAAAGGTCTCACTCTATCCTACCCATCTGCAAAACCGAGATAAACGAGGGGTGTCTTGAGCCTTCATTAATATTTGCAGGAGTACTTAGAAGTGCACGGTGCACTGTACTGAGAGCGACTGATGCTGAGGCAAAGCCATTTGTGGCCCCAGATGCCAGCAGCAGCCCCTTCACTGCACAGCCCCTTGCAGAGGGGACAGCCCGTCCCGCTGTAAAGCCTGGCAGCAGCCGATGACTGGTGCTGGGGTTCAGTCTCTGCCTTAGACATTTGTTCTGCACCTTTGCTGTGCAACCAGAGCTCATTCCGCAGAAAGGTGCTTAATCGTTTTTGATGCCTCTGGCTTTTGTTGCTCTTGGACACTCAGCTGGGGAATGGGATTTAAATCTGCAAAAGTGAGTGCTGCAACCTCGGCACCAAGGAGTCCTTGGTGATGGGAACAAGCCCGACAGCAAAGAAAACAGATAAATCCACTGAGCCAGCTGCTTGGGCGGCAGTCATTTGCACCTGGCTGCTGTGCCCCTAAGCAGCATCTCTTGCACAGAGCTGAAAGGCAGCCAGATGGGTAAAGGGCCAAAGCACTGAGGAGTCAGGAGACACGGGCATGCAGCAGACAATAACAATAAAATCTGGGTTCCCAGGTGTGTGATGAAAAACAGAGAGGGAATAAAAGTGATTAGCAGGGCTGCAAATTCTAACGGTAGCTTAGGCCCAGATTTTAAACAGACTCTGGGCTTCCAGAGGACTGTATGAAGTAGGTGCAGACACTGCTTACAGACCTGCGTGAAATCACCCTGGGAGCAGAATCCGGCTGCATCTCGGGCCGGGGTACTGGGTCCCCTGCAGGGGAAGGGTTTGCCCTGGCTCTTTGAAAACTGAGCAGCAGTGATTTCTCTGTTTTAATTTTCTAACAAGGAAATAAGAGTTGAAGGTTTAAGAGCATCTCTGTGTTGATTTAACTAGGAAAGCCTAAGTTAAATTAGTTGTAGCAGGTGTTTATGGACTGGGCTCCTGTACCATGCAGGCCTTTTGCTGGAACTCTGAATGGGATTGAGTCTCAGTTGGAGTGAACTGCTTTGTTGCATATAGCAAAATGGTAAAGTGTGAAGGGAGAGAGTATAATTCACATGTGGGTATTCAGTCAGTAACCAGAGTAGCCCAATTAATCAGCAAATGATGTATTTACATTATTGCCCTAGTGGACAGGGAACGCAAGCTGAGGTTTAGAGAAAGAACAACTTGTCTCTAGTTCTTCTAAAGCCAGAATAAGGTTTCAGAAATTTTACTGGTTTCCTTTGTAGGAAATTTCTCAGGCATCTACCAAAAAGAGACATGTCAAGTTTCTTCTACTCATCAGAACAATTTGCCTTCCTAAAAGAGGGCAAATAGGAAAGGAGAGCTCATCGGTCATAATACTGCGCTGGGGCTGTTAATTCCATTTCTGTTCTTATCTCAGCTGCCCTGTGTTGCTGTGGGTGGGCTGCCCGCTGTCTGTATGCTTCAGGTACCAGTACTGTCCCCAGGGTGTTGGTACTGCCTGGCTCAGGGAGAGCAGCCTGAGCGCAGGGGTGCCAGTCCTGCGCTGCTGGAGCCCTTCCGCCCGCTACTGATGAATGTGCAGCTCTGAAGATATTCTTGAGTGTTTTTAAATGTAGTGCAAAAGGAACGGAGCTGAAGTTAAACAAAGCAATTATTCCCAAACTTGAGCTTTCACAATAGCGACAAATTGTAATCACACCCTTTGAAACCTGCAATTACAAGCAGTTCCCACTAACCCTTTGCCCTCCTCTGTTGTTATAGATGGAAAATGAGCCACAAGGCATTAGCCATCACTTCTCTTTTGTTTCTTGATACTCAGCAGAACTTCCCTGAACTTGCCAGGAGCATTATTTTTTTTACTCCCCAAAGTGTTTGGAGACCCTTGAAAAGCCTGGATAAAATGTCCCTGGCTGAGATGTCTCAGCACTTCCCTGGTTAAAACGGGTTCTCCAGGAAAAGGAAACAGGGAGAAGTAGATGGTACTACCCTTGTCACAAAGTCATTTCTGGAAACTTATTCCTGTCCCAGTGCCCATGCTTTGTTTCAAAAATGCATGAAAAATAGGGTGGGCTTGGGAAACTGCCAAGGCTAAATCACGGCATAGAAATAGTCCTCATCTGGGCTTAACAAGGTGCAAACACAAACAGGAAAGGGAAAAGGTGGTCTAACCACAGCCTGTAAGTACTGGAGTGGAAGATCTCAGATATGAGAAAGCTTTTTAGTTTAATAGACAGAGGCACAAGAATTTTCAAGTGTAAGAGTAATTAAGCAAAGGTAACTATTATCAAGGGATGTGGTACATTCCCCATCTCCTGGAGTATGCCCATCAGGGCTAGATGTCTTTCCGAGACAAAACAGTCATTTCCACAGTGCCTTCATAAAGCAGGTGATATTTGGCTGAGCACCAGTGGGTCAGGATTCCTCACACATCCAGCTCAGCTCACCTCTTCCCCTTCCCCTCCCTCGTTCCTATGCTAGGCTTCAATGCCAGATGCTTTCAGAGTGGAAGCTCCTCTGCCAGTTATCCCAGAAGCTCTTGTGATGCACAGAATGTGCTGCTTAACCAGACAGGAACACGTAGGACACAAGCTGCCTATTTAAACCATGTCTGGGATGGGAATAAGTGAGCAGCGATGGCAGTGGAGAGGAAAGAGCCCGTTGCTCAGCTTTGTTACCTGCATGCTCAGGAAGCAAAATGTCTGCACAGGTCTAAGGAGGTCTCTGCCTCCCAGACAGGTGGGGAACATCCCACCTCTGTCTATCCTGCTTCCCCGGAGCATTTAGTGAAACACAAGCTATTCAAGGGGGGATTCATTCTGCTTTGTGCAGAGCTACAGTCATTTCTAGGTTTTGGAGAGGAGATACTGGCCAGGGTAGTGAGGTTGTCCTCTGACATTTCTAACAGCTCCCTGTCAATTTTACTTTCAGCTGAAACAACAATCAGAGGTGTTCTTAAACCCAGGCAGTCCTTAAACTGAGATGTGGATGTCTTAAAACGACAGAGATGAGGAAGGGGATAATCTACTACTGCAACTGCAAGAGCCTCCTCTGGTAGAAATACCAAATAACTGCAATAGGTTCATTAATCTTGTGATTATTTCTGCTGTAGATATGTCAGACACAGCAGCACAGCTTCCAGCTGTTGTGGTCAGTGTGCAGCTCACACCAATTGAGTGGCACTGGAGTATCTTTAAAGAGGCCTCTGCCCAAATACCCACATGTGCTTAAAACAATTCTCCAAATTGGCTTTGATTCCCAGTGCTTGTGGTCTGCCGTAAATCTCGTGGTTACCTTGGCCCACATCACAGAACCAGGCTTGGAAAGACATGGAACCTTGAGGCATTGCAGAGTTCTCTGGAAATAAGGGAATTAATGCTGCAAGGGTCTAGTTTTGTGGAAGCTGGCAGTTTGGTGCTGGGAAGCTGGCTGCTGGCAAGAGCAGCCCCTCCGAAGGCTCTGGCGGTGCCACAGGCGAGTGTCCATGTGCGCGTCTCCGCGGGCACATGCAAGCGCGTGCACCCTGTGAAAGCGTCGCTTGTTAATACAGGCTCAGGGAACCCTTGTGTGGGGCAAATCTTCCGACTCTTTTAGGTTGGTAGTGACAAAAGTTTATTAACACTGAAGATTTTCTGTGATTGACTGACAACAATAATATTTTTTTTCCAGAGTGTACTGAAAGCCCCTGCCATCCGTATAGCAGCAAAAGGGGAGGCAAATGCAGTGCCTGCAGCCCAGCTGTGCTAGCTCTGTTTAAACCAACAGATTTATTTATGAGCCCAAAATGGAAACTCCTACCTATCTTAAGAGCAAAACCTCACTCTGAGGAGAGTAGAAATGTCATCTTCTTCCAAGTGCCATCCAGAGAGATAATAATACAGATAATAATCCAATCCTGTTTTAAATTACCCATCATACCTAATGCTCCTGCTAGGGTTTTTTCTGAAGCTAGCATTTGACTTGACATTTGGATTCGGCTATAACTGTCTTTTGCTGCAGGTACAAGCACTGTGTCATCAGCTCGCTGCAATCCACCTCGTGCTGCTCTAACGACACCAGCAACTGGGAGCAGTCCTGCAGCGGTGGGCGGAGGACGGGGCTGCGGAGCCGGCAGGCACTGGCCTGGCCGCGGATCACCCTCGTGCTGGGAGCGAGCTCCATCTGCAAGGACCGAGCAGCCCCATGGTGCAGGGGCTCGGCTGGCACACAGCTCTCAGCTGCTTCACATTCGCTCAGGCTAGAGCAAACTCGCACGTTGGTCTCTGTACATAAATTATACCCTCACAGTTACATCTTAACAGCTACAGTCTCGGTCTCATCCTGCAGTTTTGCTGCTGTCCCTGTACTGGATTTCCTCTGGCTGAGTAACTCATGGGAAAAAAGTTTTGAACTGGAATGACAGAAAGGCTGTACGAGTGGCTCAGCCGACTCCTAATTTACGTCGCATTAATTGACTCACATAATCTGTGGCTATCATATCTGCTGAAACAAGCCTGAGTATATGTGACAGAGGAGACGTCACGGGCTGGGACCTAGCTTGCAGAGGAAACCTGTGAGCAGTGCACCTGTGCTAGCTGCAGCCCAGCCCAGCTTGCTTTGGGGTCTGAAATCTCACGTGTCTGAGGCAAGGCGAGTGCTTTCTGCAAATCCCCCAGGAAAGAGGGGAGGAAAAACGATCGCTCTCCCTTGCTTCAAGAAGCAATGTTACATCAGTAATTACATCATGTAGCTTTCAAGCATAACTTGGTTAGAACCTTATCTTCTCTGTAACGACTACGGTAACAGACTGCGCTGGGCAGAGATATGATTATGGGGTGATCTCAGTCCATTTACTGGGAACAACATGGATTTGGGGTGCAGACAAGAGGTTTTAAACCACCTGTGCTAGGCTGTAAGAATTAGATTTGCCAAAGCATGATCGGGTCTGTGCCTTTCTGACAGAGTTGTCAGTAAATCACACTGTACACCCACTGTCTTCCCATCTCCCCATGATCTGTGCAGGATGACGTGCCTTGGATAGTTACTTTTCTAGTCCAGGTATACACTGAAGTTGCTGTTTAGGCATTACAGTGCTGCCTCATTAAAATATAAATATCTGCATGTTTTGTGCTAGTTAGATTAGCTGAAAGCAATTGCCAAAAGCAGTCAGCAACCCTCCTCTTTTCTTGTCTTGCTGTTGCTCCAGACCAGCAGCTACAGTTTTTAGGAAACACTCTTCCTGAAAAACCAGCCTAGCAAGCTAGTCTTGTCAATAAACGATAAAAATGAAACTTCCTCCATTTGCTCTCCAGCAATTAACTAACAAACCATTGCTCCAAGCAAACAGTTTCTTAGGGATTACTGTTTAATAAAAGGATAGCAGTGGGAAAATGATCCACTGGAAGAAACATAAATTGCAGAAGATGCTGTAACACAGTTTCTGTGTGCAGCTACCCTTAAAATAAATGTAATTAAAGGAAATGGGGGAGGCTGAAATTTATTTAATTTTTCAAGTGGTGAAGATAAAACAGAATAACAACTTGTTTAACCTGACCCAGGCTCAATGGAAAGTAGAGTTTTCTAAACCCAGACAAATCCTCTTCCTATAGGGAATTCTCATCTCTGGCCTTCTCTATACATTTCTGTGCTTGGCCAGTCACTCGCACACCCTTCATTTCCCCTCCTGCGACCAGAGCTAAGGCTGGCACACGAGGGTTTCCCGGAGCACACCCGAGGGCACTGCCCCAGCCTCTGCTCACGGTCAAGCAGCAGAGGCAGCCTGGGCAGAGACGGCCGCCTAACAGCGCAGAAACATCCATTCATAGAAAGGATCCAGGACTTGTGATCAACGGCAGGATCTCGGCAAAGCTTTCAGAAGCAGGAGGTAAGCAGAACTGACATAAGCAGGGACAAATGCATTTTCCCAGCATGCACACACACAGAAAACAAGGGTCCAGATCCATGTCTGTGTGGTGGTTCGGAGCAAATAATAGACCTTACTGATAGAAATCCCACCAAAGAAAACCAAGAAGAAGCCTGATTTGCCTCTAAATGCCCCAAAGAAAACTGTCGGTGGCAGCTGCAGCCAGCTGCTGCCACCCCTATGAACTTCACTGCTGCTGTAAGGAAGCTGTTTGTCACCTGGCACAAAAAACACATGCCCTATATTTCTTAAATTGCCCCATAATCCAAAGGCCAGCTCATTTTCAGCTTCTGTTAAAGATAACATTTTTAGCATTTCCCTGACAGTTTTGTGGCATCCCATGTAATACTAGACAAGGCAATTTGTTAATCTGCCAACACTGGCATTAAATATCCCCTTTTGTGTGCTGACAACACATTAACAAGAAGTCAGACCTATAGACTGTTTTGCTACTGCAACTATGACATTTTTTGTATACTTCATTTACCCATGTAATGGAAACTTAATAGCATATGAAAAGCATAAAATAGAATTTGTGGTAAATGTCTTCTTTAAGTCTTAAAGATATATTTGTAACCACCCAAAGCCCACTTTGGCTCTAAAACAGCTGCACAAAGAACAGTGCTCAACTTCAAAGCTGCAGAGGGTCTGCTTTCAATCTCTGGGAGCTGGAGGAGGGACCTGTGCAAAAGCGCAATTTCCCTCTGTGCACCCGCAGGCTCACTCTGTGCCAGACCTCACTCGCTGAGAACAGCGCCCTGGCCCCGTGTGGATGGGGGAGAAATGCTTAGCTGTGTCATCTGGATACCTTTGATGTTTCCATTAGTGTGAACAGGTAATTATGAAATAGCGAGAAGTGGTAAATAATGCAATAGGGAGCGTCTGTGTGCTGAGACAAAAGCGATTTCCAGGCTGCCACACTTTCTGCTTTCCTTGCAATTCCTGTAAATTTCCTGTCTGGTTTGAGATAAGGAGGGGTTTTACCAGCATCATTTCTTATACTTAAATAGTATATTGTTCTTGCTTTGTAAACTGCACAAAAAATGGGTTGAGACATTGGTCTGGAATAAAGACAGTTCAGTTTCTGTCTGAGATTAGATACAAGCCTGGATAAGTTCTTGGGCATACTGGCCATCAGCTAGTAAACGCTTTTGCTTTATGCATCCACCCTCTGCCTGCAGCTGTAGGAAGAACCTGGCATCGCAGTGTAACGTCAGACCTCATGGACCAAGAGGTCCCTGCGTCAGGTGAGAGACAGCTGCAGCTCTCTCCCAGGCTGCCTGACAGGCTCTGTCTGTCCTTCTTGTACTGACTGCTGCTGAAAACCTTTTTGCATTGTTTTACAGCTACAATAAACTAGAGAAGTGCATTTGAATCTTACGTACATTTTTCTTTCTTTATTCCTTATCTGCCTAGCTATTTCAATGTAGTGAATTGCTGTCTTCTGATATCCCTTTCCTCCTTCTTGTTTTGTCCAAACTGTAAAGCTCAGAACTTAGGATATCCAGTATCCAGAGATTCCTCAGAAGTGCATAGGCACTACAAATACCCGGAGCATTTGCAGCCCGGGGATGGTACACTATTACTCTTCCAAAGTCACTGACTGCAGTGCTCATAGCCTTTTGCAGAGGAAGGAGGGATTCTTCTGCCTATGGAGACTTATCCAGCCAAAACTCTGAATCTGGTTTGAGGTTAGGCACATAGAAGCAATTTAGTAGCAAAGGTTCTAGTTTCATACCCTGTTCTAGGAATATCCTTGAGAGAATAATGTCTCGACCTATATTGTTCCTGCAGATTCTCTGAGGCCCATAAAGCAAGCTAGCATTGGATTTATTATGATTAGCTAATCCTGTTTCATGATGTGGTCAATATTAATGAATCAACATCCACATGTACCTGATACACAGTGAGACATCAATAGAGCTGGAAGATTACAAATACTGGAGTATTACTTTACTTTGAAAGTTTAGATCCAATTGTTTTCTACATCTTCATAGAGTTTTCTATGTTTGCATTGCAAAGCACTGGAGTCTGGTATTTCTGATAAAGTTTCTGTTGGTCAGAAGTGCACTTAACCCTGACATTTCTCAGGTTCACTCTCCAGGCGTGGGCAGGCGTCTGTGCAGTACTCTCATCACAGAAGCCAGACCCTTTGCCCCTGGGCCTTCTCTGCCACGATCTGTGCACAGGAATGGAGAAGATGAAAACTGGGTCTCATGCAGCATCCCAGACAGGGAGCTCAGGAATTGTTGTGTCAGGGACTGTGTCCAGCAATGCCGTGGTTAAGGTGCTGAGAACAAAAACTGTGTTAGCTCTGCTACCCAAAAAAGCTTTCCTGAGAATTGCCCAGCCTTTCTTTCTGCCTTAATTGCCTCACCACAGACCACTAGCCAGAGATTTTTCTCTCCCTTTGTTTGCTGATTCCCAACTACTTTTGCAGAAGTCAGCAAGCCGTTGTTCAAGCTTCTGGGCTACAAAGTCGATACGTTCCACTGCTTCCCACCTGTCGTTCTGCGCACTGAGAGTTTGGTTCTTGGATTGCTGTGCGAGGAGCAGCCAAGGGAAGGAGGGAGAAGCCTGACCACCAAACCATTTTTCCAGCTGGGGTTTTACATACTCGCTTCCCCCAGTACAACCGTTCAGGTGCAACTTTTCCCAGCCAGTCGGCTCTTTGCAGATGATGGAGATGTGCCTCCTGCTGCCCCACTCTTTTGTTTCCCTCTTTCCCTTCTGGACTAAGCTTCCCCCTGTGCTCCAGCCCCTGCCCAGGTTATGTGTTTTACCGAACAAAGCGGCCTTTCTGAACAATCCTTTAGCCCGTTTGGTCAATTGCTTTGAAGTTGTTTGCAACTGCATTCAGCTTGCAGCTTAAAAAAGAAGAAAGAAAAAAAACAATAGAGAGATGACTTGGCTCCTATCTGACTTAATGCTGCAAGCAGCTTCCTTGTCAATACTATTTTCTATTGAATGGTAGCTATCATCTGTTTTAAAGCAGACAGAAGACAAACTGGTTTAATAAAGGAAACCTCTTGGAGAAGAACCTTTTTCTTTCTTGTTGCCTCTGGACCAGATTCAAGACTCCCTACCGGCATCGATGGATTTTGTTCTCTTTCTTTCTCTCCTTGGCTCACTCCTCCTTACCTCCAGCCTGCCTTGCCGTAGCTCTGTCTTGATACATTGGCCAGACTGGGGGAGTTTTTACTCAGTATTACAGAGGTGATTTAAAGCCTCGACTTGGAGAGGGACACTGGGGTAGTAATTGGTGTCCAAACACATCGGGATAGGCCAGGGCAAAGCATCTCAGCAATTTAAGCAGAAAACTACATGAGAAAGTACGAAAAAGGAGAGGTTGTTTGCTCTGTTTTGGAACTGATCAGAGAGATTTCCACAATTTTACAGGGAACAGCCGACATAGAGGCAGGGTTTCGTCCACTGGACTCCTGAGCACCAGATTGGTGCCTTCGGTCACAAGAGCATCCCCTCGCTCCACCTGCAGCGCAGCTGGGTTTTCAGAGGGATGACTTATGGCAAGGAGGCTGCTTGCAGCATCGTCCTCCCCAGTGACATTGCTGCCCAGCTCAGAGGGACAAACCATGGTGGGTCAATGCAAAGGTTCCTCTTGCCTAGCTGTCTGGAAAGCAAGCTCATATATAAAATGTTCGTGTGTGCATTCCAGAAAGAAAATTTTGTTCTTCAGATATTTGGAAAGGCTGGAAATGTCTCTTGTCCCTTCTCAGGATTTTTTTTCCCTTTGCTTTGAAATCAACACCTCAAACACAGAAGAAAACCAGAGGAAATGAAATTCAGGGGTAGTCTAATCTGTGCTGCTCTCCTGATCTGATGCAGAAATGGACCGGCAAAATTGTTGCCATTTGCAGGCAACACATGTTTTTATTTCTTTAAATATCACTTCAAGATCATAAACTGTGCTCTGTCCTCAGCCACCAAAAAACCTGCAAATGTGGCTACCTCTGGAGAAAGCTGCTACTGGGCACACACAGAAAAGAATCTTCCATTTATTTTTGTTTCTACTTCATATGTTATTTATTATCAGTTGCTTCCAGGTATATTTGCAGCCTCCCCAGGGGCCATTGCTGGAGTGACATTAAATGAATTTACTCAGATGCTGCTGTTTGTGATGCACTCTAATTTTAGACTTTGTCTCCCTGGATTCTCTATTTGGATGCAAAGAAGTGACAAGCACTCTCTCTTTTCTGTATTATCTACATGTAGAGGGTGGGAGCGGCTCGGGTTTTTCACAGGAATGGGAGAAAGATGGAGGCAAAAAAAATGCTTTTTAGGGTCACAGTTGCCAGCTTCATCACCTGCAGGGGCTGCCACAGGCAGAGCGGCTCTGGGTTGGACTCTCAGCCAGCCCCAGCTTCCAGGTGCTGCAGCAGGAGGCCTGTGGAGCTCCCCCATCCTCTCAGAGGAACCCAAGCCACCATCAGTCCGTTCCCATGGGAGAGGATAGTAATAAACGGGGAGTGAAATAAACGCTGAGCACAGGGGAGGGTGAAAGCATGCTGGTGAGGAAAGATAAATGGAGCAGCAGCAAGAATTGCTGCTGGGGGAAGAGTGCGGAAGGAGCATGGTGGGAAGAGAGGGCTCGCTGGCTGGGAGTTTCTCATTTAGGGAAAACATCCATCCCTGATGACAAGCAGCCCAGCTGACTGGGAGGGTCTTAGTAGCTGGTTTTCAGAAAAGACCAGCTTCTCCCTTTCACTGCCTTTCCATGCAGTGGTGCCCAGAACAATACTGACTCTCCTGTTACTTTGTCACTACGTTGTTCATCTTCCCTTTCCTTCCAGAAGGCTGCCCAGGGCTTGGGAAGGAGCTAGTATCATTAGGAATAATCACACTGGGTGCAAATTCCTATTAGCTTTATTGCAAAATAACCAGGCTGGACCCTATGTGAATTACATCTGGGAAGCTGAGCCCTTTCCCCAGGTCTGTCTGTTCCACTTAATGTCTGTTTCCAACAATGTTATTCCATTACAGGAAACTAGAGTTAGGAGCCCTTTTGTTTACTGTGTTATACAAATTCAATTTGTCACAGAGCTGGGTGTATAAATTAGAAATGAAGGATGTTAGCAAAATTAAATGATAAGGCCTTTGCCAGCTCCCTTTGCCACTAAGATTCAGCTGATAAATCAGAGCCCCCAAGCAATATTAGGTAAACCAAAATATAGCCATGATGTAAATAGGTAGATAAAGCAGTCAATAATATAGTGTGCAGATAGGCATGAACATCTTGGATCACCTTTTTCCTTGCCCTTGTGTTACAGAAAACTGGGAGGAACGTATTAAGCAATCAGGATTTTCTCCTTTGGCGTATGCTGGCTTCAGCCTGAGCAGCTGCAGAAGGCACCAGCCTCAAGTCCCTGCTCAGCCTTGTCTGCCCTCCACGCCCTGCGCAGGGGACCCTGCGCCCGCCGAGCTGGAGATGCCTTCTTGCTGCTGAAGCATCCCACGGGTCTCCATGCGGATGGCTTTGGTGTGTTGCAACAAGCACTGGGGAGAGGGCAGCGCTACTTGTCACAAAACGCTCTCACTCCTTTTCCTACTAGAAGAAATCAGAATATACTGGACATCTATTTCCCTCTTCAGCCAGGTGTTTACTGCCTTTATCATGAAGCAGTCATGCTGTATGCTGTCCCTAATAAACACAAATAAGGAAAAGGCATTTCTCCAGCTGCTACATTATTAAAGTACTCTTAAATCTTAAAATTCACAGATACTTTCCTCACAAGATTTTGTTATACTTTATCAGTGACATCCTTTATAATACAGTATTGTAACTAGGAGATAAAAACAGAGATTTGTACCTACTCTGTATTACTCAAGCTACTCATTGCAATTTTAGAACGTCAGTAAATTGAAACTCATTTGAAGTAATGGTAGAAGCACTGTAGAGAAGAGTGGTTGATTTTCTGCTGAAGTTCAGACTTTTTTTGCATTGCAGGGGATGCTAATAGTTCTCTGCTCCAAAAGCACATGCTGGTGGAAACAAAGCATCACAAAAAGGGTGATGGAAGAAAATAGACTTGATGTGGCTGTTATGGGAGGTTGTCACATTGACTGAGACCCTTAAACTCAGCCTATGTTTAAGGGAGAAGGGGCAGAAGGAAACACGCTTCATTGTCTCCAGGTCTGGAGAAACAAGTCTGGTGCTTTCTTCCACTGAAGGTTCCTTACTCAGAAGAGGATCACAATATGTGGAGGAAGAGATTTTCCTCATCTCTTTGTATTAGCTAGGGATATCACAAGACATCCGAACTTCAGATATTCCACAGCCAATGAAGCTTTCTCTTAACCATCAGTCTCTCTGAAGTAATAGCCATCAGCAAGACTTGGAGGCAGTTCTCTACAGCCTCAGCCTGTGTTTGTTACCGCCTGGCACACTGACCGCATGACACCTGACCACCCTCCTCCTCTCTCGGGAAGCTTGGCCGAGCTCCAAGAGGATGCAGCATCTTTGGTGGTTGCTAACCCCGCAGGGAGGGGCTGCACGGAGCCAGGGGAATACAAGGAAATAAGCTTCGATCTGTAACACAGGAAGCTGTGCAGAATGAATTCCTTATAACACGAGGGGGTGGGGAAGAACTAGCAAGCAGGACTCTGGTCCTGAAGCTCTGTCATGTACACTAATGATTACCAGACACATTTTATAATGCAAAGCAGCAGCTGCCTCACAGAGCTGTACATTTTGCCTTTGTATGTTGCAGTTCTGTTCCAGGGTAAAACTGGAGCTAAAAATTCCAGTGGCAGGATTGTAATCTTTTTCCATAAAAAGATTTAGTCTCTTCCTTCCCGAGTATTTGGATTAAAGGTGAATATAAGAAGAAAAGAGCAATGCTCTGTTTAGCTTCTGGTGACAGAAGAATGGAAATTGCAGAAGCATTTACATGTCTCCAACTATTGTATCCTGCATGGGCTTGATCTTTCACGTGTCAGTTTTTCGCTGACCCAGACATTTATGAAGCTGAAGGTACCTGGCTCTTGAAGGATTGTTCCTTCTGAGAGCAAAATTTATTGCTTCACATCGTTTGGCCTTCTTCAGAAAAGCTTGGAAGTTTTCTTTTTAAAATTCTATTCCCAACTATTTTCATTACAAAAAAAAAGACTAAAACTTGCCTTCAGTACTGGGGCATTAAGTGGAGGAGGAAAAATAAACTAGGAAAGAATTGTTGCAAAAGACAGACCAAATTATTCAGCTGCTGTGACATGACCAGAGGGGAAAGTGGAAGTTTCCTGGCCTGACTCCGATTGAAAACTTCATGTGTCATTTGACAGAGAAAAATATCAGATAATTTACATTAACTGTCAATTATGAAAATTTCATCCTTTCTAGAAAGAAAGTAACCCTGCAAATGCCTCACGCTTACTTATTTTGACTTAGTAAAGTTACACATTTACTAGGGATATCTGACACCTGAACCTGCCCTGAAAGCGGAGCCCTCGTCTGTGAGTGTGATGAGAAGAGATTAAGATAAATTATTTTTCTTCTTACTCCTCTCCCTCCCACCTTCCCATTTACACATCTCCACAGGCTCAGTAGCTATGACAGAGATCCTGGCAGACAGATGCTAAGTGGGGAGGGGAGGAATCAAAACCCACCAGCGAGGAAGGAAGCAACAAATGCTACCCGAAGGGTCAGATTCAGCAGCGCTTTTCCTGAAGGAGCTATGAGCAGGCTGAGAAGGTCCCCACGTACCTCACAGCACACCTCTCTTCTGGTGCTTGGTTACCTGGGGTAGCACTGATTCAGGACCTTGTACACTGCCACAGCCACATGCAACACCTGTTGCATGGGCTAAACTCTACAGACTCAACACAAACCTCTGTTAAGATCTTGCTTTTAGGCCCAGCCCCAGAAAAAGACTTGGAGCAAGCTCCAGGGAGCAACCCCTAGGTACAGGCACTGCTCTGAACTAGAAGCATCCCAGAGACAAGTGGTCATTGGACTCCTGCTGAGTACCTTTGCTTTTTGTTTCTGTAGCAGCTGCTGTCGCTGTTATAACACCTCCTAGGTCATGTTTCCTGAGGGATAAGAATATTCTTCATCTGTCTCTGTAAAGATGGGATTGAAGAGGGGAAGGGGGAGTGAGCCGGAGGATGTACCTTCGTGTGGTACCCTACAGATAAATTCAGAAAGCTCACCAAGCCATGAAAGCTACAAGGATTAAGAAAGGGCTTTGCATATAACCAGCATCACAGGGCAGGAAGAAGATTTGAGACAAGACTGGGGTCATGCAGAGGGAAACATTAAGATGTATATGCTTTAGACAGCTTGCTGGGAAAACTAGCGCAAGGCAAACACATGGCAGAACAAAGAGGGAGACTGGGGAGCTGCATCAGAGCACTGATTGCTGTGAATAGAAGGGCTTAGATCAAAATAATAAGGCAAAGGGAAGAGGCTGAAGCTGTGAAGGTGAGAAATGAGCTTTCCTTTGGCCTCTCCAGCACACAGCTTGGTCCTGTAACTTAGAAGTCATTGTGGTTGCTTAACATGAAAATGGTCCCAAATTTGAAACAGTGCAAAAAGATCACACGAGGATCCTGAGCTCTTTTTCCTTACAGGGCTGAATGGCAGGCTGTCAAAGGGTTTGCCTGGGTCCTGAAATCTACCAGGGCATGACCAGCATTTCTACTTCTTCCACCAGAGAACAAAGGGAGCAGAACACACCCATTGGGGACCAAACAGCATCCAAACAAAGGTTGGCATAACTTTTCCAGTTGATGGCATACATCAATTTCTCTGACAATATTCTATTTCACTATTTATTTTTAAAACAGCACTACACCATTTCCAGCAGCAGCAGAAAGGAATAAAAGATCCTTGAGTACGCAGTGTAGTTCATTTACAGCTGCTTTATCTCCTTCCTTGTTTTAAAGCAGTCTCTTGAAATCTCTCCAACTCAGCCCCATGTTTAAGCACCTTTGCCGAGCTGAGGCCCTAATCACCTCGGGTTCCTCAGGCTATCACAAGGTAAGTGATGTAAATTTTACCTTGCTTGGATGATGTTGGAATAAGCTCATTAAATTAATAGTCACGAAGTGCCATCCACATCCCTTCAAACTATGAATGTGCTTCAGAGGGGAAACTCCTCTAGATGAGCAGGCGGAGCAGCTCTCATTCACAGGAACAAAGCGCTTCTCCACTTAAACGGCTAGGTACGCCAGCTGCATGAGCATGGGGGCCCTTGAAGTGACAGGCTGCAATGGAGCAGGCAAGGGCAGGACGCCAGTACAGGGATGCAGTACTTATCAGGCATGTCTACAGGCTTTATTAATCAGCCTAATTGTTGTTAAAGTGATCATCTTTTACCCCTCTCACTGCACTTGGAGTTAAATATGTTTCAACTGGCACTGTGCTCTGAGATTAATATCCTGACACTGTGGTTTTCCAAGAGCCTAGGATGCAGGTGGAGTTCCCTGACCTGCTTGCAGTAGTAATGGAGTTTGTAACTCCTTGGAATATATTTGGATGTTCCAGCCAAAGTCCTCAGGACCAAGCACAGTATTTTGCCACATGTTTATATTTCATGCACTGAAGGCCCTGGCAATTTTCCCCATTGCAGTTGTTCCAAAACCATGCTTTTTAGAGAACAGAGTAGCTCTATTTTTCTTCTGTATGCAAGTTGAAAAGAACTTGTTTTAAGTAGTTAGAGACATCTAGCATTTCTGTTATGCTTTTTATCCATAGGGATGCAAGGGGGATGTGATGGCTGATGGTTTGCAGATGCCCAGAGCAGTGAACCTGTAAGACCTGGGTGTTGCTGGTTGTGTGGCAGTGGTGTGCAGGGGGTACAGAGCCACCAGCCCTGTCTCAGGCTGTCTCTCTGCTCCTCAGGGACCTGCAGTTATCTATGTGGTCATGTGTGCCTGTGGTTTTTAAGACAAATGTGCAGATTATATTTATTATTCATCAGTGGCAGACAGCAGTGGCCAGATGGCCAGGAAGCCGCGTGTATGCCGCTTCCAGAGGGCCCTGCACAGAGCAGTATTTCATAAAGAATTAGAAGTCCCTGCGGCGACGTGAAGTGTGTCGCATTTAATTCTGGGCGTAGCTGCTGACCTGGCTTGAACTCCATTAGGGAGGATAAAACAAATTAAGTACAGTGCCGTGCCGAACTTGGAGGCCAACGTCCGCTGAATCACGGAGCGTCTCAGACAGCAGACAGGCCTGGAGCCTGGTGTTGTTTGAGAGCACTGGGGGAGAGAGCAAGAGTGCCGGGAACAAAGACAGACAAAGGAGTTAGGAACCGGAGCCAAGTGAAATGAGAAGGTGATGGAGCTTCCTTGGCCACCAGCTGTACTGCCCACCTCCATGCACTCAGCCAGAGCGATGCAGCCCTGCCCTGCATGGCCAAAAAAAACCAGAGATAGGAAGAAGCCTGATTTGCTCCTCCTTAAAAGCTGCCTCTGGCATGACATCTACAAAATGCTGACAGCTTTTCCTCCTTTGGCTCTTGCTTTTCAGTATCACAGCTCTGCTAATGTCTAATACACTTAGAGATTCACATTACTTCAAAGCACCTTTCTTCTGTCAATAACTTTTGAGGTCTCTACCATACCAACACACCTAAATAAACAAGAAACCTGCAAGGCAGGTTTTATAGAGGTATCTTTGGATATACCTATAACATCTGAAGCCTGTTAGTCTCTTTACAGGGGGGCAGGATCTGCACATCTTTTCCTTCTGTGGGTATGAAGCTGCTCATACCACGCACTCCCAGGTCAGAGCTGCTAGTGTGAGGTCCTACTACATAGAAAATGAGTAAATTAACAAATAAAATGCTTTGCTCAACTTTGGTGCCTTCCATTCTTTCTGTACACAGAAAATTTTAAGGATTGCAATTTTTGCTGTTATCAAACTTTGTATATAATATGAAATGTTTTAGTCTAGGTAGAAAACCCCAGGAAAAGGTCTAGGAAAAAAATGCCTTGAAAAGCTATATATATATAATTATATATAATGTATATAAAATACATTTTCCTAAGCTAAAATGGAATAAATTGTTGTGATATTCAGGATAGAACTGTTATTTTCATCTAGAAATTGACATCAAACAACCTTAACAATGAAGTTCCAGACACCTAATTAAAAATAAAATTAAAAACAAGGAACATGCAGATCTAATTACATTTTTAAATGGAAAGACATTGAGAGGAAGGGAGAGAATAAATGATTTACATTTTTTTTTCTGGTGATGACTCTGCAGTTAAAGCAGAGATATCCCCTGAGGATTCCCAAATCACTTAATATTTGGCTTTTTTCTTAGGCTGCTTTCTATTATATTTTCTCCATAGAGGGGTGTACATGTAACAGTGAAGAGGAGAGCAGATCCTGGACAAAACATCAAGAAAGAAAATTAAATGATCTGTGCAACTCCCAAATGACTTCCTATAAGAAAGGAACCACATTATCTTCAGAAAACCGGGACAGGCATTGCCTCCATGTCCTCATACAGCCCTATTTGAATGGCTATAAAGACAAAATGCACTTGCTTATCTCTTTAGGAAGAGGACATTGCCGTTCTAGAGCAGTTAAATGCTGGAGTGTGGGGTTTTGATAAGGCAAACATCGAAACCAGGGTTATCCTGACAGTTACTAGAACAGCTGATAAGAGGGGAGTAATACTGAACAGAGATTTGGTTAAAACAAGAAATATTCTTATCAAGGTTTGAACCTGGCCCAACTGGATAAAACACAACATCTGCTCCTGCCGACACTCCCTGAACCGTGGGCGAGAAGGAAAGACTACGAAAGCAAAATGACCCCACTGGGCACGAAAACAGGCAGAGTGGAAGTCTTACTGCAGATGTTTTAGTTTCCAAAGACAGATACAACCCAGCCAAGGCCAATCCCATGGCACTGGCTCCGTTGGAGTTAGATTTCTGCCTCCTCATGCGATCTGGGGGCAGAGTCCTGAGCACAGGATGTTTCCCTCCTAGAAAAGCTGTTACATGGTCTGCTCATCACTTTCAGGCTGCCACCTCTGTTCATATTTGTCACCATCACTGCCAGTGTTCTTTCGAAGGACTACCTTTGCTGGACACTTCTCTCTGTGGGAAAACTGGGAGCAGACAGATTATGGCCAGACTGAAAGAAGAACAATGCTGCTTCTGGTTATCTGTGTACACTTGATATATTCTGAAGAATGATTTACAAACTCAACATCTCTATTTTGCAAACATCATAAGGTGTACATGAGAAACAAATGGGAAAAAGAATGAATCTGTGAATTTCCTATTGTAAACTCCACCTTTGAACTCCTAACCTCATAGCAGCTCCAGAACATCCTCTCTCCAGTTGCTGCTGTAGCCATAATGTAATGATGTCCAAAGCAGAACCACAGCAGGAGAGCCTGCAATCTTCAGCAATGCACCATGAGAAGCACTTCAGATCCTGCTGGGTGCAAGCATGAAGGAGGCTGCCTCCCAGAGGGAAATGGAGGATCCCATTCCCAATGAATTTGTCAGAGAAAAGTCCTCCCTCAGTGCTTCCTGAGTTACCCTGTGCAGTAAACAGCCTTGTTACATTAGGCTCAGCTATTTATAACTTAATCCTGGGTTGCCAAGGAATGTCTGACTGATGAATATTGCCAGCAGAAAGATTTATTTTATCCTGAGAGCACATGCAAGCCGCTTCCCTGCTTGGTGCCATATTTCTCTGGGGCAGGAAGGATGTGTAGCATTGCATTTGTTTTACACTGGTGTTCCCACGGATGGATGCATGGGACAGCTGAACAAGCAGGTCAAATGGAGTTGGGAAAGAGCAAGCCCTTTTGCTCCAGTCAGTGCAGTGAACACTTGAAAGCACAATGTCCTTGGTGGCCACAGCAGCAGTGCTGTGCAGGCTGCCCCTTCAGTCCAGGTACATCTCTGTCAAAGCACTGCTTCCCACACAGAGCCAGGCAGCCTGACAAGGAAGACACTACCAAATTTTCTAGGCCTAGTTTAGGAGGCTCAGTATAACCACTGGAAAGAAACACATGCTTGGAGTTGCCCTTCACAGGCAGCACAGCACGGGTGCTCCGCTCACATCCCTCGCCGCACGCTGGGCACGAGGGCTGGTGCGTCCCTCGCTGCCCCCAGCACCAGCCCCTGCTGCAGCCCTTAACTCGGTGCCTGCTGGAGGTGTCTGCTGGCCAGCACTGCAGAGCAGCCTACACACAGCAAAAAGCAGCACAGGCAGGAAGGCAAGGTGGCACACAGGGAGACATTAGGAAGAGAAAATCCAGTTCCTCTTCCTCCAGGCAAGAACCGGGCTGAAGCCAAACTGCCATGTCTTGGTAGCCTCATTCATTACATAGAATGTTATCTGCCATCCAGCTCTGACCAGCTGTGTGTGCACATGTGTAACAGGCAAAGGACAGCCGTATTGTGAAAGGGCCAACTGCTCTGATGGCTCTGTACAAAGCGCTGAGCAGAGCCTGAGCTGCCTGCTGGCCCCACACCACAGGGCTGGCAGTGGCCATTCATCAGCACCAGCAGGTTGGCAGGCAGCAGATAAATCTCCATGGTGCCTGTGTCTGCAAATAATGAACACTGCCTTCATGTACTGCCTCTGCTGTGTAATCATCTATTAACACTAATTGCAAGAGCCCAGAGCCGAAGTGGCCTTTCACATTAAATAATATGATAAATAATAAAAATCTGTTAAAAGGGCAGCTGCAGGAGAAAGCTCTCCCTTAGCTTACCCCAGTGCCCCTTCTCCCCAGGGGAGCTGGTTTTGAAGCAGGGGTTTGGAGGGAGGAAGGAAGGAGAGGGCTCCTGCAGAGCATAGAGGGCACTGCCGACACTTCAGTATTTACCTCCTCGCCCTGATGCCAGCTGCATCTGCATCCACAGCTCGGGGTTTCCCAGATATTGACACATCTCCTGCACTGTATGGGGACACAGGCCACCAGCACCTGTGGCACAGCCCCGCTCCACCAGAGAGCATAACAGAGGTGAAGGATGGGAGTTCTCCATAAACAGCTCTTAAACATACCTCGCTGCAGGGCATGATGCATTAAATGGTTATCATTCTGACTTGCCTTATGAGGCTCTGATGAGGGAGGAGGGACCTTACCCAGCATGTTTATCACCTGGTGCTTAACTGTGGCAATGCCACGGAAACAAATCCAGATGCTAAGTGTGCCAAGGGACAGGTTAGTGACTCGTGCTGTATTTTAGGAGCCATACCTGAACAGGGCTTGTTCGAAGGATGCAAGCACTCTCCCAAAAACCCATTGCCTGTGCCTCCTCTGAGCCCAGCAACCAAACCGACCTCAGGATTGCAGCTCCTTCAGCTATTCTGTCCACAAACTCTGCAGATGATTGCCCCCACAGATGATTGCAGTGGAGGTGACTATAACATGAGGGGGCACCTTAGATCCTGCTCAGCAATAAACAGAAGAAGGAATGTAAACCACTCTGCAGGTGGCCAGAAGTGTTCCTGTGTTAAGAAGAAAGGTGTTTCTGCAGGCGCAGCTCAGAGCACTGGTCTGAGCTGTGGCTGAGACATGACATCCCGAGAACATCAAGGTCAGATCAAAATTAAACTGGAAAGATCAAGGTAATGGAACTTCAGTTAAGCCCAGGTCTGCAACAGGGAAGAGTTCAGCACTTTGAACAAAAAACTAATTAAACAATAGACGTGATCCCTTTAAAATTGGAGACTGACTTCCTTTAACCAAGGTTTTAAAACAACGAATCACCATTATGTTCTAAAATTGTAGGTTACAAAATCAGAGGACCGCATCCCCATCATGGGGGTAAGTGGGTGCGGGGAGTGCACAGGTGTGCTGAAATAGTATTTCAGTCCTCGGGTTTATGTCCTTCACTTGGCCAAGAAATCTCAAGGCAGAACCGGCTTCAGGAGTCCCTGCATGACAGGCACGGCTGTGTAATGGATTGTGGTGCCAGAAGGGATGGGTGTGATGCATAGCACAGGCCAGGGAGCTTCACCTTCTTGGTAATTTTAGACTGTGACAGAAGTAAGATTTGAACCCACATCATTCTTTGGGGAGCAAAATTAACATACCCATGCCTAGTGTTTGCCCACCAAGGCTTCTTAACAGTTGTGCTGTTTATTTCATATTAAAGATAACACTGCAGGAAAAAGAAAGCCATAAATTAGTGCTGCACCACTTTCAAGCAGACAGTTTTTAATCAAATTTGTATTCCGTGCCATCAGAATAGAGGCCCAGTTTTGTAAAGATCTCAATTTTAAAGCTCGTCAATATACAGATTAATTTTATTTCTGAAGAGCCAATCGCTCTTTATAGGCCTCTCAATGGGACCTGAACTCATGTTCTCATCCATACCCAAAGGGCATTCATTTTTCCTCCATTCAGAACATGCTCCTGCACCCTTCTCATGCACAAACGCTACACGCGCTCCTCATGACTGCCTTTCAACAGGGATTGGTTCGTGCAGCTCTCCTCTGGAGTGGTTTCTGGTGACAGCCTCAGCACCTGACCTTCCTCTCCCTGTTGCGGTGTTCAGCCAAACACCCTGCCATGCCACGAGGGACACAGAGCAGTTGTCTGCTGCCGAGTCCATCTCCTCTCATAAGAGACCTCACGAGCAGTGTGAAGTAGTGTGGGTTTTGTAAGCTGGTGTTCCATGGAAGAATGAGGGTAGAAATGGATGCGATGCTAAATTCTTGCCAGGATAAGCAAGGTATGATGTTGCTATCAGGTTTGACCTCATTCACTTTTCCTATATGTGCTTCATATTTCTATTTTTCTTCTTGGCTGGATGAACAGACAAAGGGTTGCACAGCTTGCACACAGGATTGCTGCACACACCTGCAGTTAAAAGCTCCAGAACCAGAAATCTAGAAAGCCTGGAAAAGAGAAGCTTTTGCAATCAAGAAATTGCAAAGCTGGCACAAACCACAAACCACTGACATTGTCCTTGGACTCATTCTTGATATGGAAACAAGTGCTGATTCTAATTTAAGATGTTCACAAAAGCAAATAGAAGGAAAAGGAAAAACCTTGTCTAGATTTGTCTGAGGTGTCAGAATTCATCTCCATCCCTCCCAGTGGAGATATCCTTCAAGGCACTGCCATTGGAGACATCTGCTGTTGTAATGGATATTGTAGTTCTGCCAGCCCTCATGATTAAACCATGAGGAACCCAATTTATGCTTTTAATTTGACTTTTTCATGATCTCAATACTTTGTATGCAAATTGCTGTTTCTGCCTGCCCTTCACCACCTTGTTAAAATCACTTGTCAGTGGTATGGCTTTGCTGCACGCCTGGTGGGAGCAGCACGGGACACTACCAGCAGCCGCTCCTCACGTGTATTTACAGCTCTCCCTGGCTCACTCTCAAAGAGGAGGTCGGATGCTTTCTTGCTTTGTAGTTTTCCCTGAGAGACATTAGCTAGAAGAGCAACTGCAATCATTTTGTTCTGATCTCTTGACCTGCAGTGGCTCAGGCCAGAAAATTCTACCCTGCAGTTTTCCTGACGAGTTCAGCAACATGTGGTTAAAGCCATGAAATTTCTCCTCAGCAGGGACCTTCTCTAACCCAGAGGTGTGCAGCTGTGCAGGGTGCCTTCCCTCTTTCCCACTTCCAAAGGTTTGTGTTGTCAGAAATTTTCCCCTCCAGGTGCAAAGTTTATGCAAAGTGCCCTTGATACTGATACTTGCTTCCCAGAGTACCTCAAAGAGCAACAGCAAGGCTGGACCCAGGACACCCTCCTGCTCTGGGTATATTTACAGCATTTACCAGCAGGGCTTTGCCAGCTCAGCCTGGTTTCCACAGCACTCACACTGCTGCTCCCTTGGCACAGGGACAGGGAGAAGGCAAGCAGCGAGCCAGCGCTTTGGAAAACACTGAAGCGCCACAGTTGTCTGCAGATCGCCTGTGTCACAAAGCCTAGGTGCACACATGCAGATTGCGCTGAGCCATGTTGCTACAAAGCCTGTGTAGACTGTGGCTGGGACTTGCAGGTTGACTCAGAAAAGATCCCGATTCAGTGAGAGCTGTAAGGCACAGCTAGTGCTGGAACAATTAAGAGTTGCCTAACAGACATGACAAAAATACTAGAGATATGAAAAATGACTCTATTCTCTTTTGCTCTTGGCTGCTGTTTAAGATCTCCTCCTCTGCTTGCTGCTAGCTTGATATGTCATTAGAGATTAGAATAAGTCTTTTTGAGCTGTGTTTGTGTTGTCTCCTTCCCTGTCAAGCACTTGGTGGGGAAGGGAATGTTATTTACCAGGCTGATTTTTTTCATTCTTTTGTCCATGCACACATTCCCAGAAAAGTTTGAAAACCATAGGCTGACCCACAGCGATAAGGTAGAGACGAGAACTGGAGGCCTCCTGTCCCCTGGGTCACCCAGGGCCTCCACTGACAGGAGGCCAAATTGCTCTGAAAGGGCTTTTTATTGAGGCTCTGGGAAAGGCTAGCACCATGCTGCCCCGCACTAATTCCTGTCCACATTGTTTCTTAACCCACTGGAGCCTCTGCTGAGCTTTGCCTTAGCGTTATCCCCCACGAGCCAGTTCCCACTGGTATCCCAGGAGCAGCAGTGCTGTAGCTAACAGGAGCTGGCCCAGAGGCAGGGCATGCAGGAGCAGATTAAAGCTGGGGCCAGGAACAGGCTAAGGACAGAGCCCAAGAAAGGGGCTGAGAAAACAGCGCAAGTGGCAGTGGGGAGGGATGCTGGCCCTGGAGGGGGCTTTAGGCAGCTGTGACTACATCCAGTAGGGCAAATTATGTGCCTGTAATAATATATTTCAATAAAGACCTTCCACTGTAGAGGACAAACTCTTATGTCTGGCATCCAGGTGTGAGGACAGGTGGCTACAATGGTCACCATTTATTTCTACAGAGAATCAAGACATTTTGAGCAGAAGTTGTTGGGCCACAGAAATAGTTGCCAATGTTTGCCTTTGATTCTGGAGAGGACTGACGTAGTGAGAGGGGGAAGAAAGGGAGGCCCAGAGCTCTTGCCCTGAACATTTGGGTGCAGCAGAGAGCCCCTGGATGTTGGCAGGGCCAGCTGCCAGTCAGCAAGGGTAGGCTCCCTCTGCAGTTAGGGATATAATTTCTCAGGCTGGCAGGAAAATGTTTTGATTGCTTTTGGTGTGCATGTGTGATCAAACAAGCCAGCAAGTATGAGTGAAGGAGTTGGAGGGTGGAATAGCTAGAACACCTGAGAAAGAAGATGTAGTGAAAAGTGCCTAGAGGCAAGAAGAGATGAGGAAAGACTGGAAATAAGATGAGGGTGTATGCTATCAGTATACATCTACAGGGTCGGTTATTGATTTATCAAGAAAATATACATGCAGTGCTACCAAAAATACAAAAGAGAATTGAGCCTGATTAGGCTGAATAGATAAATGGTAACAGAACAATCAGAAGAGTCTGGCTGTGTTTTTAGCCTGATACTTGCAGGATCTTACTGTAGGCTATGCATATATATACTTATTCCAGCTCCTAGATCCTTTATAACAGTGAGAAACCAAGCTTGCCTTTCCTTTTCCCCATTTCCTAATAAGAGGATCCAGATAGGATTACAAGATTTTCATCTAACTTCCGTGTGAGAGGAGGAGAACTAAAACATCACTGGCTAACAAAGATACTCATTGAGGTGTCTTTTGCATCTCTCAACTCACTCGTGGAACATAATAGGTCATGAAGAGCACACAGAAAATAGGCACAGAATTTGTATGCATTCAAAAAAGACAACTCCTGGCCATTCCCTTTCATTTTGTGATTCAGCAGCAAGCTCAGAGTAGTGATAAAGCTGCAGTTCTTCAGAGATGAACAGCATCACACAGATGGCATTTAGTGTCCCAATATTCTGGCACAAAGCATGCTGACTGGGAGACAAGTCTGTTGTGCTCTTCAGGTCTTTTAGACCAGACACAGGAGATTGTTCATTCCATTCATAACCATTCACAGCTTATGTGGAGTTTATGGAGCAAAAATAATTGCAGTTGGATGCCTGTCACTTCATTGGTTTTATGCAGTCTCATCAGATCCACTTAGCTGCCCTGTTTTATTTCTGCTTGTTCTGGGCATCCTAGGAGTGCTGCTCCCTGTGCCTCACCATGACCAGAGTCCTCAGCTGGGAACAGGCTGCTCTGCTCATCAGCTCCAAGCTTTCCCACCTGGGTATCTTCCTGAAAGTCCTGCCTCTGGATGGCCCAAGCCACAGCATTCAGCTGTCTTTGGGCAGGGCTCTCCACCACTTGTTTGGGTCTCCCTCTACTTCATCTTATTTCAGTGAAATTGCCTGTTGCATGTTGGCACAATTATTTTAAACAAGTGCTCAGAAAATGCTGGAAGCAACCAAGTGGCAAATTTGAGGGTGACTTAAACTAGACAAACTAACAAATAAGCTACATCTGTGCTATGGGGTTGTCTCTTCTTGTTCCTCACGATTCTCCAAAACAAGCGAGTACCACCACCAAGACCAGGGGAAATTATCAGAGCACCAGCAACCTTTAAACTCAGTATCACCTGAAACTACAAGGTTTAAAATCCAGGTTTGCTCTCCTATGACAGTGCTTCTCTGACTGCACATCTGCTGTCAGACTCCCAGTTTTATGGGCTTTGGTTTATAGATGTTTATCATATATATACACACACATACACAAATATAAACCTTTTCCTCAAAATTTAAAGACAAGGGTATTTTTCACAGCAGCCAGGCTCCCATTTCTTATACTTTCACAGGAGTTGCAAGGCAGAACTTCTAAATCACTAGGAAGCTCTGACAATGCAGACCCTACTGTGCAAAATTGCTTTTAAAAAGCACTTACTTTTTATGGTCTAATTTAGGGCGACATTGAATGTTCTCAAGAATACTTTCCAGTTCCTCCTAGTGTTCTGCCCTGTTAAAATGTCTGAAAGTCCTTTCCTGCATTAATTCCAAGCCAAATGTACTGTGTGCCTCTTGGAACTATACCAAATGGCCAAACTTTCAGTCATCATTCCTAGGATAAATTACCTCTCCATCAGGCTAGGTATTAAATGAATTCTGTAGGGACACAGGGACCAGGACTGCTTTTATTTCACGTACATTAATGCTGCATTTATTGTTTGACCTTTAACTGCTACAGGAAGAGTTGCTGTGGTGGGGAGTGATGGGGAACTAAATGCTTTTAAGATCCAAAACTCAGCCAACAAGCCACAACAGTGTCACTGGCAGGCAACATTTTCAGCAGCATGTTTACACAGAAGACACCGATACGAACAGATTTTCAAAGCTACTCAGCTCTGAGATAAGCTTGTTTGTCAGAGGGACTGCATGCTGGCAGGGCCCTGGGCAGAACCTCTCCTGGGTGTTTGGGCTCTTCTGAAAGGAACCAATACTACTGGAAGCTGTGGTGGCTTCAGTGCAGCAGTTGGGCATTAACTCTTGTGAAAGTGAGGCCAGAATCTGCCCTGGACTCTATCCACAGGGGGACATCCCCTGAGCCTCTTGGTGGCTCTAGAGGGGGCCTACAGAGCACAGGCTTGAGAAAGTAAATAGACTTCACTGTAGGAGGGCTGTGGAGCAGGTTTCCTCTCTTCTCCTTCTGTCCCCCGTAACACATGCATGCTGACAGTCTCAGCTTGGGTTGATACCACGCTCTTGTTTGCAGAAGAAAGATTTCTCGCCCACCAGCCTGGCAGAGCTCCCTGCTCATCACCCATAAGGTGCAGCAGCAACTGACAGCCTGGAAAGAGCAGGCTGGGAGCAGACTTTCCTCCAGTAACCCTTCCCCACAGCACTGCGCCTGCACTGCTCTGCAATAGTTCAAGTCCATTAAATCCTCCTTTCTCCTTCTCGAAGAATTTCCCTGCCTCTGATTTATTTCTCTGGCAATCCACCTCGCAGCGGAGACCAATGGGTGGATCTGGGAGCTGACAGCCGCTGTTTACCCACTGGCCAAGGCATCACCTCCTTAGCATCTCTCCAGCATCCCATTTCAGCCCTTGCCAGACAAGCTGCCCCTGCAGGCCAGCAGCGGGAAGATCCCAAGTCTGCTTGGGACAAGAAGCCTTCCCATCACAAAGGAATTGCTAAAAGCAAATTCTGTGTTACTTTTCTGTGGGGTTTCCCCCCTAAATAATCATGTGTTGGGTAGGAAATGCAGCCCTCCCCCTTTCTTCATATAGCAGACAAATGCAGAGCTGCTACTTCACAGAAAAATAGAAGCTTCCCACAAAATAAAAAGTCTTCAGGCTGTCATCTCTTAAGATTTATACAGCCCTTCAAGCAAGGGCTTACACTTACAGTGCAAGGATACTTCAGACACTGCTTTTTTTTTTTTATGGTAAGGAAATAGAAATGTGTATTTGGGAAGTAAAAAATCTCCAATGGTGCTTGAAAGCAGTTCCTTTTACAGCACTCATTCTTGGCTTGCTCCAACTATCCTAGAGGGAGCTTGAATAGAATCACTGAAGACCTGGATTCACTGCAAGTGGTGCAGGGAAGGGAAATGAGGAGCTCATCTTGTTACTCTGTCACTAATTGCAAAATTGGAAGACACTCATCTCATTCATAAAGTGCTTTGAAATCTGTGACACATGTCAGAGATGGGGCCTGTGACAACAACATCCTTCACTACAGTTTGTAAAAAGAAGGAAAGTTGCATCTGGGGGACAGTTAAATTGAGAGGTTTTGTGCAGTAGGAAAACACATTGGCTGAGAAAGCAAACTCTCAAATTCTGTTGTGAAAAAATCCCATGAGATCTCTACAACATAAAAAGCAACATAGAGAAGAGCCAATAAATAAATCTACTTGACATCTCAGAGACCAGGCATGGTTACACATCACAGTCCTCAACCAAGCAAGGAAAGGCAGGTGTCCTGGGGAGAGCACAGAGGCAGCAGCCCAGCCTGCCCTCCCCAGCAGCAGCTTGCAGAAAAGGCTGCAGACACAGCCTCAGCTAACCAGAGCAAGCATTCTTAGAGCAAAAAGACAACAAAGCTAAGATAGTATCAATCACAAAATAGTGAATCCTCACCAGCAAAAAGCATGTCCTAAGGCCAGCCAAGTTTCACAACTGAGGGCAAGAGGTGCTTCACCCTAAGCTGTGCTTCCCTGTCCCTCCTCCCAGGAGGGAGAGTTAAAGGTAGTGATGCACATTCCCATAGACAGTGATCTCAAGCACCTAAAAGCAAACAGTTTTCTTCTGAGGTCAAACCACTGCCACATCTGAGCATCTCTATTGATTTACAGTCCCTTAATTAAAAAAACATATATATATAAAACCATTTTTTTCCTTACCTGATGCTTCTGGTGTCCCAGGGTCAAACCATTGCCACATCCAAGCATCCCTAGTGATTTACAGTCCCTTAAAGATAAAGAAAGTTTTAGATTCAAGGCAAATTCTCCCCTCACCTAGTGCTTCTGGTGCGCACCCACAGGTCACTTGGACAGATCCAAGAACATAAAGTCCCCTACTAATCCTTCTGACTGAGACCTACTTATCACAGGAATTTTTTCCTTTTTACCCACTGACATGGAATGCAAACTGCCTTCCATAACCCTTTTATGCAGTACCTCAGCCACTATCACAACACAATGCCTAAATGTAGGTGCCCTAGATCACATCCTAATAGCAAGCACCCTCTTCTCTATTACATTGCTATATGAAACAGGAGCTCACCGGCTGTTTAAGCAAGAGGAGCTGCTTTCTACCACAAGGAATAAGGAAAGCCCATCCATACCAGTCCTCCAGCAAAAGGAGAACTGAGAGTAGCAAAAATGAAAATTGCAGATAGGAAAAAAAAAAAAATGCCAACAAACACTTGAGAGGTTTGCATCTCTCTAAGAGCCAGAGATGCTCACCTGTAGTCATTATAAGGGGTTGGCTACAGAAGGGCATGCTGGGAGAAAACCTTAATTTGGGAAACAACTGATAATGAGGCTAATTAACTGAACCTGTGAGGGGGGTACGATAGGGTGATTGGGAGTACTGTTGACATTGAACTTGGCTTGCTTGTGCTGGGGCTGTGACAGCAAGGAGTGAAAGCAGCAGCAGGCCTTAATGGTGTCTTTGATCAGGAGGAGCCTATGCTGCTGGGATGAGCCTTGGTATACTGGGCAAACTGGGTTTCCAGGTGTCTCTTTTCCTGCCCCAGTGAGATGACAAGTTTGATGAGATGGCTCTGTGGGCTCTGTCTTCCATGCACAAGCTCTGTCATCTCCTGGAGCTGCCACACTAACTTATGGAAAAGTGAGAAGTCGCAGCAGCCGGTTTTCTGCAAGCCCTGTTCCCTGTGACTCAAGCTCCTGGCAGGTGGCCACTTTCTGCTCGAGTCTTTGGTACAGAATGTGTGCAGGGAGTGAAGCAGAAGTACCAAGATTGGTATGAATAAAGTGGGAGCGGAGGTGTATGTGTGAGGATTTCAAGAATGATAATCAAGGACACTGCTTCCGTTCAGTCAAAAAGCCCCAGGCACCTGTCCCCTGCTAGGGCAGCAGCACAGGTGGCTGCCAGCAGCAGACCCTGCACTCTGACAGCAAAAGGAAGGCAAAAAAGGTTGCAGCATATCACTAATGCCATGGCTTTTTTATGTCAGCCCAATGTGAAGACAGACTAGAGCAAAAGGGCATAAAACCCATCCAAAAATTATACTGTCATTATCAGTCAAGAGGAACCCAGGAGACACAGTGTGGACTCAGCAGCCTGCATCCCGTGCTCTGTGCTGCACATATGCGATCCTGCCTGGGCCACTTGGATGCACAGATTTTGCTTTACAAGTATGGAGGTGTGAAAGCAAGTGGGTCAATGTGCTCAGAGAGATTTTTTTATAAAAGGTTAAATCACTCGCCCCTTTCATATGATCTTGCACTGAGTTTTGTTACACAATTTTCCAACATCTGGAAGCCCACTGTCAGCATGTTCACCCTCTGGGCTCTGCTTTGGGAGCAGAGGCAGAGGACTGCATTTAAGCAGAGCTGTGAATTGAAGGTAATCCATCAGGCAGGCAGGGGCACCTTCAGAGACTCTTGGGCATGGCGGTGAGCCAATGCCCTCGGTGGAGGCACTGGCTGCTCTTCTGGATGCCAGAGAGCTTCTAGTAGCAACTGGCAAAGTCTGTCTCTGCTCTGGGAGCTGCTTTAGATATTTTTAGGCATCAGGCAAAGAGATACTCAAGGAAGTTCCTGGCATCTAAGAAGGCTCAGCTGTGGAGGAAAAAAGCAACCTCTAGTTAAGCAGGGCAGCCTGCTGTCATCAGAGCATCTTGGTTAGACACTCCCCAAGGGGATAAAGGTGGGAATTCAACACAAATGGAAAGGTACCAATACCAGGGGAAGGTACCAAGGTGGAAAGAAATGCATTAACTAGAAAACCTCCCAGTGACTTGGGGGGAAGTAAGAGTCTGTAGCCATGTTACTTTGGGGGAAGCAAGTGGAAATATTTATTAGCTGGGAGCAGCACTGAGCCCAGAAAGAGAAGGTGACAGAAACATGGTTCTCCATCTCAGGAGAGAGGTGTAATTTGTTCTCATTATTCACAGTCCCTTAATACTACTGACATTATTTCTTGTTGCTCAGTTCTTGTAAGCACCATTGCTCCTCCAAAAGGCCCCAGTCCCTGGTGGTTGCTCCAGTAGTCACAGTACACATTCCTGCTAAGAAGATTCCTCTTTCCTAAGCACCAGGAAGAGCTGCAGCTGAAACACGATGAGCTGGGCTGCAAACAGAAGCTGCACCACACAGTGAGGCTGATGGGTGCTTGTGTGGCCTGATCTTGGCTGGGATTTCTGGTGGTAACGTGACCTGCACAAACTTACCAGACTCTGCCCTGGGAGCTTCCTTACCTTGTAATGAGAAGCAGGAAATATTGCCAGAGATAAATAGCCTCTTCCTTCTTCCACAGAGAACTAATCAATCCCAGTAGCAAAGACTGTGTCTGCAACCCTACGGTAGCACACTAGCAATGCCAAGAGCTCACTGGTGAAGGGAAAGAGGAAGTGAGGAGGAACCTGAAGTCATTTTTCTTTTAAGAGAGTTTTATAAACTGTAGTTAGAAATAATGGTTTGAAAATGCATGAAGAGTCCCTAGCCAGCGCCCCAGTGAACCTGTAGTAATGTTTTGCCTCTAAAGCATTTAGAAATGTATGGAAAGCGTTATTCAAATGAATAAATAATAGCTCTCAGACTGTTTTGCCTGAAGACCTGCATATACTTTGCATAAGCCCTTGCATTCACAGCCTGGTGTTCCCAGCCCCTCCTCGGTGAGCAAGGAGGAAAGAGCAGGAGAGAAAGGACTTCTTATCAGAGCTCTGAGCCAGAAGTCCAGATGGGAGCTGAAGCTAAGGAATGTAGGGGATTTGGCTTACGGTTCAGTCTGCATGAAGGGTGCATCTGTTTTTGTCTTGAAAGTATACCTTGACTTCACCTGCCAACTGTATGCATCTCAAACTAAATGAGAGCTTCCCCTTATTAAAGTGCAATGTATCCTAGTTTTCAGTCCAAATAAGGCTTCACACAGGGAAGCAGACATCTGCTGAGCATTCGCACATGTGTTAAAAAGGGAAGGCAGAATTTTTCTGCCCTCCAAAAGCAAATTCGGTACCATTGGAGGGTAAAGAACACAGTGAAATTGGAGGGAAGCAGCAATAGTGTGCAGATAAGCAGGGATATACATGGTTGCCGTTAATACTCTTGCAGCTGGGTAAGAAGCTGCACCTTCCTAGCAATTACAGCAATAAGTCAGCTTAAGAAGGGAGGCTGCAGGAACTCTGTCTTTTCCTACGCTGTTAAAACCCTGCTTCGGTTCAACCTTGTGCAGAGCTCTTCAAGACACAAAATCCCTTTGTGTTGTGCAGAAGATCAGGTTAAATGTTCACCACAAGTCCCTCCAGCATTTAAGCTGCTTCTCTCCCCAAATTTGGAGAATATTTTGTTTCTTTATCTAGCTGAAGGTGAGGGAAAGTGGTTATTCACCATCGCTTATGTAAGGGCTGGAACTTTCCGCTCCTGTTTTCGCCTGCACATACAGCAACAGCACATGCCAGTGCCAGATGCCACATGTTTTTGGGGGTGCTGCATTTGCATATCTTACCAATGTACAAAGCCGTAATACGACATGGTACATTATTCATCAAAAAGGCTAGTCTAGCACAATCAGAGCTCTTCCAGGCAACACTGAGTGAATTCCTTTTTCTTATTATCTGCAATACAATATATAATAGAATGTACAATCTATGATAGTGTCTCAATAATACATTTCTCTGTAGAAGTGGAGATTGATTTCTGGAAGGACAGTCTCTCATCTCTTTCTTTCCCAGATCCTGCCCAGTCTGAACATTTGGTAGCTGGTTCCTAGCATGCCCTTGCAGCCTCAGTGCAGGAGCAGATCTTTCAAGCACACAAGAGCCAAACACATAATGCAGGACTACATATGCGGTAAGACTCAACATCTGATTACATTTATGCAAATGCCTATATTTATTAGCATAACAGGAAGATTGTTCTACTGCCTGCAAAGAAATGAGCCCCTTTATTCAAATAGATGTGTCAGTTCTGAGCAGTTAATAAGATCTATTCGTAATCCATAGGTATGCACGATAAAATCAGGATGTTTAGCACTTTAGCTGGCAGAAGAACTGCTAGGAATATTGGTAGCATGTAACTTAGAGCAATCATTAAGAGAGATATTTAAGTACTCTTCAGGGTAATTCTTGACAGTGGCAAGGGAACCCAAACACACTCCAAATTGCATTCTAGTTTCAGCTGCCAGCTCTGCTCACTGTAGGACCCGGCAGGATGGTGACGTCCCTGCAAGGCACTGTGCTCCAGTGCTCCAGATGAGATACATGAAGGTGAGGGCAAAGGGATGGCTTGGCAGAAGAGAAAGCACTGTCATCACCTGCTCCCCCAGGAACAGTCTTGAGGACTTGCTAAGGCTAAACACACCCGTCTTCTTGCTTTCATTCCTTGAGGATTACAAACTTGGATAAAAGTTTGGTTGGACACAAGATCAGCTGCAGTTTCTATTTGCAGCTACTCTCCCAAGTGAAGGCTTTTGGTGTCTTTAACTTGTTTTTTACCAGCTTCAGGGGGGAATAGGCTGGGTTGCACCAAGACAATGAAATTTCACTCTGATTTACTTTGTGGAGGAGAGAGAGCTGTGCAGTTGTGTGCATCGGCTTAGCACAATTCTTGCCAACTGGTCCAAGGAGAAACCAGGAGTTCCAAATGCAAACCCTGATGTACAATACTTCACTGGCTCCCATTGTGCTTGGGAAAGTGTCTGGGATCCTATGGTGGACACTAGAATTGCTGTTTTCATTTTTCCCTAATTAGCTGTGAAATTATGTTTGCAACCTGCTAAAATGCCCACTTAGACTGCTGGGTAGCAAACGTTTGCCCATCTGCCAAGAGGTTTTCCAGCCGACATTTATCTAAATAGAGAAATCAGACTGCTATTCACATTTGATTAACAAACACAGACTCTAATTAGCCCATGTGATTAAGATTCATTTGAGAAGTCACTTCAGCACATACATAATACCATCACTCCTTTACTCTGTGATGATGATGACGAGGAAGAGCAGTCCTATCTCACTCCAGCTATGCAGAAGAAAAGCATAAATGTTTGAGAAGGGCATCCTAAGAGCAAAGGGTCAAGCCAGTGCCAGGGTAAGTCCACTGATAATCGGAGTGATTTTCCCACCAAGAAATCTGTTGCAGCAGGTCCCTAGCACAGCCAGGCTCGGCAGGAGAAAAGTCTCCCATTTCTTACCAGCCCACCAGAAATATCTGCCTGGGTTCCCCTAAGTTCTGTAATTACATCACGGGAGACAGGTCTCGATATATAGTCTTAGGGTCTGGATTTTAATTCCATGGGGGAGTACAGCTGAGACTCAGGTCCTGGGCCTTCCTGAACAGAGACAAGGGCCAGGCTGTGAAACTGCCTGTGTAGGAAAGACTCCCAGGTTCAAAGCCGCTGGAACTTTACTGTAACAGAACCTGCTTAAAGCAGTATGTTGTGGACCACTGGAGTTCTCCCAGAAGACTTGGGTGTCAGGGAAAGTTGTTGCTTCAGTGTTGCTAAATAACACGCTGCCTGTTGTTCATATGGTTCAATGCCACAATTACTACAATCAATTTGATTTGTAATGTGTCCTGTCTTATGAATCGCTGAATTATTAACCTTAACAATGTCAATGAGCTGCTTGTGTAATTGAGTCTCAGCAAATTAAGGCTTGGGGTAATTATTAAGAGCTGCTTTGTACACAGGAATATATTAATACGTTATTGATGTTGTGCGATTATACTCTTGCACTGAGAAAAGAATTCAGAGTGACTGTAGCAAAAGATATAAACCCAGTGTGAACAACCTCAAATGACAGTAGGTATGTTGGCATATTGATTACAATTCCCTTATATTTCTCTTGTCATATGTATATAGCACTGAGTAATTTAACATGGTGGTGCAGAACTCACATTTATTGGCCTGTTTGCTTCCCAGATAACAGGCTGTGACAACTGAGATTTCTCTGTGAGGATAACATTCAGCCCCAGCCCATTCCACAGGTGTGAATGCCAGGCAGGACTGAAGAAATAAAATAGGAGAATGCTAGGTACAGCTTTCAGCATATTTCAGTGTAAAGGCACAACCTGCAACCTGGTGCATTTTCTCTCTTTAGGTGGATCACTAGGGGAGTTATTGCTGCAAGCTGGTTGGCAGCTGTTCATGTGAACACTTGTGTGGCAGTAACATTTTTACTTTAATTAAAATATATTCAAATTCAAAACAAAACAACATTGAAATGGCTAAAAAAAAAATCCCAAAACCTCAGAAAGGAAAGAAGAACTGAAACCCCAACAAATATGTAATATAAATGACAGATTTTGTAATGGCTCCTTCAAAAAAAAACACAATACCTGGAAAGATTTTAGAACTATAGCTGTATCAACAGGGCAATCTTCTCTGTCAGTGTACATGTAAAAATATAAGTACCAAGAAGTCTATCATTTCTTTTGTCTGCAGAGAATCACCTGCAATCATCTAAGCTCTTTTCAAAGGATTCAAACTGAGCCAAAGAAAAAGAAAGGAAAAATAAACTAGAAAAAAGAATGTTCTGTGTAAAAATGCAGTGTTAGAATTGGTTGGATTAGTTGCTTCTTCTTAATATTAATATGCATTTATTATTTTGTATTGCACTTCTCTTACCTATGAGGTTACCATCCTTGCAGGCCTGACACTTAAAGTGCTGTCACACTATTCTGGTGAGAGAGATTATTTCCTTGTACAAACACACCCTCCCCGTATGAGAATTGTGACAGTGAAACTGGCTGCAGGAAACTGAGAGGCAATTTTTCACCTGCTGGATATGGTTCTACTATCTCCGTTTAGAGCAGAAAATCTCCCATTACATTGGCTGTGCATAGCATACAAAAGAGTTCATTTCATTTCCCAGGCAGGGCTGGATTTGGGGAGATGTGATATCAGCTAGAAGTAAAATATTTATGCAAATATTTCTTCCCAGGGCAATCTGTATTTTTAAAGCTCTTTCCTCACCACAGACATAATGTCTAACTGTCAGCACTAAGTCTGCCGCTGGTCTTCCTAGAGGAGTCATCCTCTGCTAATGGCAAAGATTGTTAGTGTCACTTCCCAGTACTAAAGATTCCTCTGAACTTGTTTGGTCTGTTGATGGTGATTATTCCTTTCGCAGGCTGTGTCCGTAGGAACAAGAAAATTGGATGTGTTGTCCTGGGGAATTCTGTAGCACAAGCAAAAAGAGAGAAGATACAGGGGAAAGCAAAACCAGGTATCTCAGTGACATCTGTCTCCAATAGTGCAAACACATTCCTGTTGCTCCTCTGCTGAGGGTCTCTGCGGCCAAAATAGATTTCTGTCCTCTTACTGATCAGCATTGCAGCTGCCTATGGTACCAGCCAGGTGGGAAGTTAACATATTGCTTCAGCAATGCTTCCTAGGCCTAACTGAGCTGCAGACTTCAATGTGCTATTTGGCCCCCTAGGAAAAGACAACCAAGGTGCTGGCTGTCTAGCAGAGAGAAGAGAGAGCACGTGGAGGCATTGGAGTCCCAGTTAGTGGAAGAGGAAGGTGGTGGGTGACTGGGCCTGAGGAACAGAGAGGCGATGCCCTCTCGGTCACTCAAAGGCTGTGGCAGAGCCTGCAGCTGAAGCCAGCTCACCTCAGCATTGTGTCCCTAAGAACGACTTGTGTAAGGGGCTTTGCAAGCGCCAGCAAGAGGTTTGAATAGACCTGGAGAAACATCCAGCTGGGGTGAGAGACGGGGATGCTTTCTAATTAGAAAGAAAAAGAGTTGTTTTCCACTGTCCCCTCTGTGATCTCATCCCTTGTGCACAGACAAAAACTCAAGGCGTCGTCACTCAGAAAGGAGCACATTGTTCCTTGCGTCTCTTGTCAAAGGGAGTTGAGGCACAGGTCAAGCATGAGAACATGCTGGAGCAGCCTGCGGGGCCCAGCAGACCCCCTGGTGCAGAGCCCCTCTGTCCAAACACCCACCACCCAGCCCAGGGCCACCAGCTTCTCAGCTTCTCCCAGCTTCTCTGGTCATTGGCCTGGGACCTGCCCGGGCCCCCTCTCAGTGCTCCCTCCTAGTGATTAAATATGCTGTCCCTAATAAGCGGTGACATGGCAATTTTCCCCATCATGTCAGTTGTCAAGGGGGACAGAAGATTCCCCTCACAACCCAGAACTTCACTGTCAGCCTCCCTGAGACAGGCTGAGGAGAAATAAATCAATTACGGAGCCCAGCAACTGTGATCTGCTTCACAGCAGATGTCCCAAATGGCAGGGGCAACACTTCTGGCTCGGTGCTGATGGCCTCCCTTGGAGCAGAAAGCCTTGGTGCCACAGGGCTGAGCTTCTGCGTTCTTCCGCCGTTAACGACACCCGTCCCCTGGCTGCACCTCGTCCTCCTGAGGCCGGCTGTCAGCGGAGGTCGGCTGGCCGGGTGCTGGGCAAAGCACAGCTCAGGGGCTGTCTGCTCGCAGAGCCGATAGCTCCTGGCCAGGCTGAGCACCCGGGTTCCTGCCGTTGTGGTGTGGCCATACAACGCGTGTTCCTGTTTAATTAAAGAAGAAAAGGCAAAGCTGATAGAGAGCATAAGGGTCTTGTGGGATGTATAGTCAGCCCAGGCATTGAGTGACGCTTTGTGCTGAGCACATGGGCCAAGTGATCCCACTCAGAAATTTGCTCTTAGTTTTCTGAGAACTACTCATCAAAACAGCTTTTTTTATTGCATTTTTCTCCCTTTGTATTCTTCACTTGCATCTGTTGTTTTCAGGGGCAGAAGTGCTGGTACAAAAATTTCAAGGTTTAGAAATCCCTCCTGAAATTAACCATCTAGAGCATTTGAGTCCCTGATTTCTGGGGATGTCTTCTGGCCAGAAGCAGCGGGGATAGTGCTGATTTGTAAGAGTTAAGTGGCTGTCACTGGAATTATGGGCTTTAATTTTCTCTGTTCCTCTTAGCGTTCGTTTACTGACACAACTAGCCGCTTGCTACCTTTATTAGTGGACTTGGTGGGCAGCTTTCCAAATCAATTAATGTTATTGTTTCATTTCTTAGAGCTGTAAAATCACAAGATTTATAAGAAATATGTAAGGTTATGAAGTATGCCATAGAACTATGGCAGAGATGGAGAGTAATTAGATCAGCTAGAGCCACTGCAATCCCATCTGCTGAGCATGTTCCATTAAAATACCTTTCTCTTTGCTTCAAGAAATATTATTAGCTTAAATATCACAGGAAGGGGGGAGGAAAACAGAACGGGTTTTCATATTAAAGTTTCTGAGATACATTTGAAAGGGAAATCACAGCTCTTCTCTATCAGTGATGCTTTTTCCCCGTTAGAGCCGGTATCCTAAGCAGGACTTGGCACTGAGGAGGGGAAAGCAGCCCTGTCGCAGGAAGCACTCCTGGCATTGGGTTGATGCTCTTCCCCTTTGAAGAACAGCTCAAAGCAAAAGTTAAGGGGGCACCAGCCAAACAAAGCCACAAGAGGGTTGACCGGGTCCCTGGAGGTCTGATCTCCTCTGAACTGACAGAGGAGCAAGCTGCAGGGACCTGAGCCACCTCCTGGTTGTGGAGGGACCGAGGGGCTGGGCTGAAGTCTGAGGCCACCCGGAGACAGCTGCTGACAGTATGGGCCTGTGCAGACATGCAGAAGGTTTCCTCTGGCATGGAAGTGCCCTAGGCTGAATGCTCTCTCGTATCACAGCATGATTCAGACTGGATGGGATCTCTGGAGGTCTTTAGTCCAATCCCCTGCTCCAAGTAGGGCCAACTACAAGGTCAGCTGAGTTTGCTAACCTGATGTGATGGATAAAGAACAGCTGGGGTAAGAAGGGCAGCAGCAGAACAGACAGGTGTCTGAGTGTCCGTGCTCCCATCCAGGTGCTGGACAACCCTCTGACCTCTCTAGGTACAGCCCCAAAAGCTGAAGCCTTTAACTTTGTCTTACAGCAGCGGGAACAGTAGGGAGTGTTCACGAGCTGTTACAGCTCCAGTGCACACTGCTTCCATTCTTCTTTTATCCTCAAAGAATAAATAGCCTGAAGGGGCTATAATAATGGTTAAACAGTGTAATGTAAATTAAAAGCAAAAAGAAAGAGCAGAAGCCACTGAGACAGCAGAACGCATCTCTCAGCAAGCAGGCTTGAAATCAGCCATCCCAGAATCCTCCAGCTGAGTTTGTCCCTGGACTGGATTTTAAAGGTCCTTTTGTATCAGCGCTCCTTATTTTCTCATTGGTAAGCTGAGGGAATGAAAAATTCTTTCTCCAACGCTTAGTCTTTTCTATCTGGGTTATACTTTACAGTAAGAGTCTCATCTTGTGTGTGTGAGTGTGTATCATACCGCCTTGGCCGTTAGGTGCCACATTAAGCCAAGTACACTCTCTGTCCACATGCGGTTGTGTGTGTATGTATTAATTCAAGAGCCTGTATGCTTTCTATACTAAGGAGTCTGTTTTGTCCAGCACTTCACTTAGATTACAAGTCACAAGTCCCTGTTCTGCTCTTCTAAAACTCTCTGTGATGGCTCCATTTGAAGAGTGCTTGCTATGTGCTTCATAGCTGATGCAGCTGCATGCTACTGTGCAACAACGCCTTGCTCCAGAGGTTGTTGCTTTTCAACTTGCGTTGATGTCCTCTCTTCATAACTCGGGTGTCTGACTCCACAGTTTGCTCAGTCCTGGTGCTTTTTCCATGACCGCAAAGAAGTGAGACACTTAGGATGGCTGTTTTGCTTGTTATTTTTAATAACCTAATTTTGACTGCAGAGACAGATATAAGTTCAAGGATTATCAGAGGAAACAACAGCTTAATAGTTTTTAATGTTTTTTAACTTCCTGTATCTTCAGTAATGTTGCTTTTCATTTTCTTTCTTTCCTGAATCAGTTTACCATTGGATAATTGGATCAAACACCAAAAACTCCAGTTGCAGAGTTCATGGTATTATTAAGCTTTGGGTTTGGAGGATTATTACCTGCAGGTGATTTTAATTTGCTGCAGTGGTCAGCAAAGGTAAAAATGATATCAGTACATTTGTAATCTTGTGTCGCTGCCTCAGTTATTTAATGTGTGTGGAAGGAATAAATTGTGGAGCAGTCTCTTATAGTGTTAAAGGACAAAGATTAAGGAAAAAAAATGGCTGGGCATTTTAAGTATGGGATGTTTGTATCTAAATGTTTAAGGTTTAAATTTTACAGTAAAGTGATGCTTTAAGGAGTTACATGCCAATTTGTGACAGGAACATTAGGTTCATCTGAGCTGAAGTGCTGGAGCTAAGCACCGACTCAAAGACATCTTTGTGCTGCATTGCTAAGCAACCCCATCCGCAGCTTTGCAGCTTGTTAATTTCAGAAGTAAGCTGCAAAAATGAAACTCACGATTTCGGGAAGAGGATGAAGGAAGCAGAAATGTTAATTTCGTCATCTGTTGTCTGCTTTTAAAGGGGGGTTGCAAAGTGGCAGCTGGTGGGATGGATCGGAAGTAATAGCCTTTTGCAGCCAGCAAGCTTTCCTCCTCGACGTTCAGTGCCTGGAGCTTCAGGGACTACCAGGCTCCAATGGGAGAAGGAAAGAGTGCTTGTACTTACCAGGAGGGAACCAAGCCCACTCCCTCTGCCCTGCACGTGGGGTCTGACAGGCGAGCGAGCCTCAGGCTGAGCGGGAGCCAGGCGCAGAGCTCACGGGGGCTTATCACAGGAGGCGAGGGTTTGGCTCTTGGAAAATTTCCGTCCCCAGAGGCAGAAGTGAGGGGGTGAGATAGTGCAGGGGAGGGGAGCCAGGACACACAAGGCAAGAGAAGCACACGGCGCAGTGGGAAGGGAGATAAGAAACACACACACAAAGAGTCACTTGCTATGCACAAGTGACTGCATATGGAATTTCCTTTAAGATATCCAGGCCCATCCTGCGTGTGTGGCCCGCGACCACCACCTGCCTCAGCTGCTCAGTGCAATCAGGAGAAAAGCTGTCAGTCCACAGAGCTCCACAGACAGCGGTGGCAGGAGCAGTGCCTCACACACCTGAGAAAGTTTGCACTGGTTGATCTTAAATCAATTTCAGGCTGATTCAGATTGCACCAGTGACAGAGGCCAGGTGGACCCATAGGATGGAAGAGTGACTGAAAAGATGGGATGCTCTTTGTTTGGAGCATAACAGGCATGGGTAAGTGTTACGTTATCTGGGCCAGAAAGGGTAAGCTACATTTACTATGGCTGTACTTGTCTTTACAACAGGGCAACTCAGCTTAATACTTTTTTTTTCTTAAATTGATTCCCAGCTGACTTGGTCTGAATTGGAGGTGTAAAATGAAATGAGAGCACCCACACTTCTCTGAGCACCAGTGAAGCAACACTGTTTTAAAATTTTGCCTTTAAATAAATCATGTTGACCTTCTTGTATACAAAAAAAATCAATCACTGAGATAATCTTTCTTCCCCTACACCCAGCGTGATCTTTCTTACAGAATGCACAGCAGCAGCCAAAGGGTTAAGGGAGGAGCAGTGACATGTAGGTAATTCAGGGTAACTCTTTGAGCTGGGTGAGTCCAAAGAGGAAAAATACCTCAGTGTATACACATATCCCGGGTATGATACTGGAAACAGAGCTGCAGTTATACCAAGGGAGAATTTAGTTCTCAGGTATCGTATTTTATTCCAGAAAGAAAACAAGGGAAAAAAAATGATGTGAGCATTTTCCTCCTAATATTGTCGGACAACTACAGGAACCATGGCAACCGGAGGAGCAAACGTCTCAGGGACTGTATGTCTGGTAAACATATTCTCTGGACTCCCGTTTATTATGTTATTAAATAGCATGTTTGTGCCGAGACCCAGCACAATATATTATTACACTGTTATCACTAAGGGCCAAACCCACTGGCTGAGCACTCAGCAGAGTTACCAGTCCTAAATGCAGAAATTACAGGCAGTAGTCCAAAGAATCCTTGTGGGAAAACAAACACTGCAGCTTCCGCAAACAGCCCTGCCTCCTGGGAGGCTTGGTGGCGAGGTCTGTCCTCCCGCTGGTGACTCGACACGGCAGCCAAGAGCCTGCCATTGATGCCAGAGCTGCTCTGTAGCTTCGGCAGGTACAAGCCCAGGTAGGCAGAAAAGCCTTCGCAGGCAGGGCTCGGTCCTGACCTGCACAGCATTGTGGTGGGTTTTGGTTGAGCTCTTCTCCCTGGCACCAGCAAGAGCTGCAGCCTGACTGCTGAGCTGGAAGGCCATTTTGATCCCAGTTCCTCGTCTGCACACGGACACAAGCCCCTGCTCCCTGCCTGCCTGCTGCCCAGATGTGCTGCAAGCCATTTGCAGAAAAAACAGGAGAGTTCACACTTCTGTGAAGGATTGGCTCCAGATGTTATAACACAGCACTCTATGTCTTTTCTCAGCGTGGATGCTGAAAAGTATATTTTAACATTTTACTACTCTCCACCTCTCCTCCCCGCTGGTTGTACTGCAAAAAATAAAATCAGAAAAGTGATAAACCTGACCCCATGCATAAGTGAATGCAGCTCTGGGCAGTTCAGGGGCAGGAGGTTGAACCCAGGTAACTTGTTCAGTGAAAAAAAGTACGCATGTAGCTGAAACAGCATCCCTCCTGTATGACTCCACGGTGTGTGTTTTTCTAAGGAACGTCCAAGTCCACGCTGCCTCCATCCCATGACACCTGGTGTGAGCAGACAGCCCCACCGGATGGCAGCGTCTGAGTTTCTGGCTGCTTGGTGGATGCTTCCTGCGATGAGCATCAGCCTCGCCTTCCAGCAGCAGTGACCAGCCTAGGACCTGACTCTGTCCCTGACATGGAGCTAGTAGCAGCTGTAAGCTGTACGCTGTCTCGAGCCCTGCAGTAGTTCTACTAAATAATGTTATTATTGTGGTAGGTTACTTGAAGGTAAACCCTCTCAAGAGCTGAAGGTCTAGTAATTTCCTTTCTGCTCTTACAAGCATTTTAGGAGCTTTTTCCAGCTAGAGGCTCCATTCCATGCTAATCTCCTAAGCAGACCTGTCAAATATCATGGTGGGAGTCAAGAGGGGAAGGAAGAAGAAATTCAAGCAATGCACAGCCTGCCTGAAAATCCAACCTGAGCAGCCCCCGGACAGAGTCTTTGTCCAAGTTTATTTCCCTTCAGCCACTGGGTGCAAGCAGTAGATGTGGCCTCATTTCAAAGGCAGCTTCTCCTGAAAGTGTAAGGAAGTGCTTGTTGCTCTGCCTTTACTTTGCCTTTGCTTGTCTGCAACAAGTCTGTTTTATGGCTAGCTACCAAAGGAAATCTAAAAAGCTCTGCCTCCTGCTGCACTGCTCTTGAAACTATGCTGTTTGGAAAGTGGAACCTTGAAGCTTAGCAAAAGTTCATTGAATGCAGTTTCTTGAACGTGGTAGTAAAAGATTCATGCACAACTATTTTTAAAAAGGGAAGAAAAAAAGACTTTTGCATGCTCCTCTAATAATCAAATTAACTGTAACTTTGCCTGCTGCCCTTGTCTTGATAATTTTGACAAGTAGCTTGGGGGAATTAGACAATCTAAGCTGAGGACCAGGCAGTCAGCATGTAGGCTTAGAATGTGCTTCTCATTTTAAAAAAATAGACTTTCAGGGGAGCACAAATGTTTACATAGCAGAGATGTACTTCTTCTAATATTTAAGAATGCACTCTTTTCATCCTGGGAAACCCACTGAGAACAGGCAAATCTGGAGCACAGATATTGTAGGATGCAGAAAAGGGATAGGACAGCTGCGCAGAGAGCAGGGCTGTCAGCACTGCACAGCACTCCAGGAGCAAGGTTTACTGAAACGTTGAATTGGATATTTCACTCCTCCGTTTCCCAGTGAAAAACAAACGTCTTGCTGAAGAAAATCCCCCAGAGGCAAGATCATCCGCAGGCTTCTTGCCCCTTCCAAGGAAATGCCGGGCCCTGCCTCACTCAAATGGGCATGGGAAGGGGCCGGGGCAGGCAGCCAGGGCACGGAGCAAAGCCATTCCGGCAAAACCCACTCATTCTTCACTGGAAATGTGGCTTGGCTGGCCACGTGAAAAGCAGGGGGGTCAAGGAGAAGTCTCCCACCTACCCTGTCAGGCTTTCTCCCCACCAAGCAGCGGAGGAGGGAAGAAGCCCTCTGCCTTTCTGCCAGCCCTGCCCTGCAGGAGCTCACGGGAGCGCAGCTGCTGGCGTCAGCGCTGCGTGCGCACGCTGCTGGGTGATTTACTGTTTCTTTATGGTTTGGTGCTTGCTTCTTTCATTTTCCAGTTCTCTCCATTAGATTTAAAACCAGTTAGCAACCTCATGAAAGGTTAAAGGAGCAGGGAGATCTGACAACAGTTTTTGCTTGCTATGGCTTTTCCTAACCAATCCGTCTCTCATTCCCCTCCCTCCCTCAAAACAAAGGTTTTTTTCTCCTTCCTTGGACTTCTCCTAAGTCTTCCTCATTCCCATCTGATTCTAAATTGGGACCACACCAAGATGCTGTACACGGTGAGCATTGACTGAGCATTCACTAGCAAACGTGTTCTGATTTTCTCCCCTTGATTAATTTTGTTAGAGAGGTGATGAACTCCACCTCTGACCTTCCCTCCCCGCCTGTCAGTTGGCTTTCACTGATGCAGGCAGCTTTTAAGCAACTCTGGTAACTCAATCATCCCTGCAGAGTCTTTTTGTGGCTGGGAATAGAACATCTTTTGTCCGCAATGGGGAAGTGAGATTAATGACTCTGAGTGGCCCCAGTGATTTCAATATTCATGTTGTGGGTAAATGTGCTAATGCAGATGGAGTGACCTACAGCATCTTGTTGTAACATCTCTGATTAACGCCACCTATGGTTCTTGAAGTCTACGCTGGGAGAGCTCAGTTGTGTGGGGAAGGTAAAATTGCTTTGCTCTTTTCTTGTTCCCCCCATTTCTCATGCATAATATCACTCTACTGCTCCACTGCTTACAGCACTGCTTTCAAACACTGCTGCATTTTGCTGTCTAGGTGTGGAAGCATCATGCTGTCTGCCTCTGCAGGGCCTGGCCCTCCTCTCTGGACCTCAGAACTCAGGCTTTGCCTCCTGTTGGAGCCCAGCCCAAAGAGCAAGAGTCTCAGCCATGCCTCAAAGGGCGAGCTTGCAGTGCTCCAAGAGAGGTGCTCACCACTGCGTAACCACCATGACCCCCGTGTCACCAAGGCACAGGGCTGGGGCTGGCTCTGAAGCAGCCACAAGCAAAGCTCTGATGGGGCGATGCAAGTGCAGACTCACCCCTTATCTCCGAGCATGTAACAAACCCATTGTCAGTGCAGGCAGAGCCGAGCATCTCACTGGCTTTTGGTAATTTCACTGCCAAGGCTGCAAACCGTTCGGGTACCAGTAACAGAACAGAGCTCCCCTCCCATCTTTTGTAATCCACACCCTTTCTACTGCATCACCTGCCAGTGTTTTTACCTTTCCTCTGGCTCCACATAGATGAATCAAAATGCTTTCTAGAGCAAATTAACTCCTTGCTACCTGAACACCAGACTCCATTCGTTTCTGCGTATAGTGGGAGTACCTGGAAGCTCTCAATGGTCTTAGAAACTCCTCTGCTAAGCACTGCGCAAACGACGACTAAAAAAAGCAGGTCTTGCTCAAAGAGCCGGCAAAGTACTTAACTCTGTCCAGAGCTTGATACAAGAATAGAGACTTTAAAAAGGCTACCAGCCAGAGTTTGGGGTTTGCTTATAATTTGTAAAAGTCCTGGGATTTAAAGGACGGGAATAAACAGAAATGTTGAAAAATTTGCACATTTTCTTTCTATTAATAGCATAGGGAGTTTAGATAGAGCAACAGAAAGAATCCTAGACAGCAGTGCTGTGGGGAGCTGACAGTCATATAATTTATTTGACAAAGAAAAGCTATTTATCAAAAGGGACTGCTGTTAACGATTATGGATGTGTTCAGAAGAGCAGACCTGGCTGTGCTGTCCCCAGGCTGGCTCTGCAAACCCTCCCAGCTGGGAGGAGCCCACTGGCCCCGAGGGGCTGGCAGGACTGGGGGAGAGGAAAGAACAAAAATCTCGGCCCCAGCACATGGGGACAGCCGCCTGTCCCTGCCTGCTGCTTGCATGGGCAGCATGCCCTGCACATCGCCTGGGCTCCTGCAGGTCCTGCTTGGCACACTTGCAAGAGCTGCTTTGCGAAGTGAAGGAGATGCATTGAGGCCCCTTTATATGGCAGTCATTTTGTATAAATTTCCAACAGTCACATACAGAGAACCACCCAAAATCTTCACTACTTTGTCAAAAGCTTAACACTACCCCCTCATCTCATCCATATTGCATTAAAATGGACAATCCCTTAACAGAGGGGGAAAAAAAGCATTAAATCCAGAACAAAATAACCTGGCAAGATGGTAAGGCAATCAATTAACAGATAAAAGTGACAGCTCATTACAACAGGCCAGTGCACCAGGCACCAGCGGGCTGGTCGGATGTCCTCTCAGGCTGCAGCTAGAGCACACGGGGAAGCCGCAGCCTAGGATCAAGCGCTCCTGCACCTGCAGCAAAATACCGGCACAAACTCCTGGAGGTGCCCGAAAGGTCAGGGCAGATAGGCTTCTGTGTATTCTTTTCTTTTCTTTTCTTTTCTTTTCTTTTCTTTTCTTTTCTTTTCTTTTCTTTTCTTTTCTTTTCTTTTCTTTTCTTTTCTTTTCTTTTCTTTTCTTTTCTTTTCTTTTCTTTTCTTTTCTTTTCTCTTTTCTTTTCTTTTCTCTTTTCTTTTCTTTTCTTTTCTTTTCTTTTTCTGAAATAAAACTAATTCTAGGGAAACACAAACTCTGATGAACATATTCTATTTCTCTGCAGTGGGGTTGACACACAAATCTTAAGTTTAAATCAATATTTTGAAACACAGTGACAAACATCCTTTTGTTTTGACTCACACTGATACATTTGTTGCATTTGTTCTCCCACTCCAAAACAAACAGAGTAAATGTGCCTTTCTGGCCGGCCTTTCCCCTGCGCTGTTCCTGCTCCTCCAATCCAGATCAGCTAAACCTTTCCAGGAACCATTTTTTTTTATTTTATTTTATTCATCTTTTTTATTTATTTATTTATTTATTTGAAGTGATTATTCCATTTAGATTTTTTTCAGTTCATTTCATTTTTCATGGCTGCAGCAGAGGAACAACATCATTTTTCTGCCTGCAAGAATCTGGGCCCAAAGGGTGGGTGGCTGAGGCCCCGTCCTCCTCTGTCTCCTCCCATCCTCCTTCCTCCCTCCCGTGCCCCAGCACTGAGCAGCGATGCAGCCAACTAATGTAGCCCAAAGCTTCCTTTCCCCTGAGAGCACAGTCCCCTCGCGGGCAGCCCTTCAGACCCACCTAACACAGTGCTGGAATTACACATCCAGAGCCACGGCCAATATCGGTGCTAAGACTCATGACCGAGAGCTGTGCCTGGGAACAGTGCTATCTCCATCTCTGTCCCCTGGCTGGAGAGGTGCCTGCAGCGGTGCCTGGGTGGACGGAGCTGTTTCAGGGGCAGTTATCGGAGCTGCTCCTTCCATTTCCACAGCAGGGATCAGCAGGGTCGCAACCTGCCTGGCTGGTGCTAAAAACATCTGTAACATCGTGTCTTTGGGTCTTGCTCAAGTAAAGGAAGTACTATTAATGCCACGAGTGACGAGTCTTTTCCCCACAAGCTAAGCAGTGCATCTGTAGAGGTGAAAGGCAAGCTGCTTCTTCACAAACCCAGGGAGCTGAGCTGCTGATTTTCCCTCCAGCAAGGAAAGGACAAGCTGTCCCCAAAAACAATTTGTCTGTCAACAAAACATTGCTGGAGAAAGAGAGAAAGCCCTTCTGACACCTACACTTATCCTGAGTAGTTTGCATCAGGTTTTATGACTGTGGCTGCGGACATGAGTGTAGGGAAGAATCGGTCTGGGACAGATGTGGCACATCTGCCCACATCTGCATGCAGAGAGCCTGGGGGCCTCAGCAGCAAAGTCCTGCTTATGCCCATGATGCCGGAGCAGACTCTCACAGGTGGGAAGGCTGCTGCACCCCCTTGGCCCGATGGCTCTGTAGGCAGAGGTATTTCCTAAGGAACGGGATGTGAAACTAGTTGGTAGAAGAAATGAGACTGGGACATGGAAGCAGTGCTGGCCATAGATGCAGGAGGCTTACACACACATGGAGGGAAGCCTAATCCTCATCTTTTCTTTTTTCCTTTTTTTTTTTTTTTTCTGGGAAAGCTTCCAAGGCCAATATTTATATTCATATCAAGAGGTTTTCTGAACACCACTTACCACTAGCAATGAAAATCTGGCCACCTGAAAAGGCTGCAAGACAAATTGTTGTCTGCTTATCTCAGAGAGCTCCTTTTACAAGACTGCAAGTCAGGAGGCTGCCTGGGGTGTGCACAAGTGCACCTGAGCACCATGCAGGGTTTAATACTGTTTTCGGTGATGCTCCAGCGTGGCCATAGCACTTCCCTCTGTAGGGTATTCCAGGAGACAACGCTTCAAATGTGGGTGCCGTGACTGTGCTCAGTCCAGCATCATTTCCCGACACTGTAGGTGTGCCTGGTTCCAGACTAGCAGTGATGTAGACTGAGAAATCAGCTCTCCATGACTATCCCAGTGTGAGTTACAGCCAGACAATATGCTTTTCCCTACCAAGCCTGCACAAGTGATGCTCAGGACCTTGCATATCAGGTAATACACAGAGAAATATACTTTATGCTTGGATTTGCTGGAGTGTTTGCCAGTTTATGAGGATAAAATTAATTAGCAAAGCTCATTAGTTTCAAAGAGAATTTCATTTGGGCTGAATACACACATTCCTCGGGCTCTTTCTGCAGAATACAGAATGATGAATTTGAGACTAATCTTCCATCCTACAGTAATGGTGAACATTAGCGAAGTGGTGAGATTTAATCCAGGGATAGGTTTTGTTGCTGCAAACATCTGGATGGAAATCACAGGCTGACAGGTTTGGGGACAGTATTGGTTGTATCTGTGATGATAACTTTAAAATCTATCATACAGGTTTTTCTTCCTATTACAGCAGGTCTAGTCCTAGTCAGACAGGATCTTCTGCAAAACCTGTGCATTACAAAGGTACCAGTTATTAAAGCCTGGATTAATTGCTCCAGCATTGTCCTAGTGATGCAGCTCATGAGGCACAGAGTTGAAGAGCTTTCACTTGTCTTGGCAGGTTTATGCTAGAAAAGATCAGCAAATATTTACAGATGAGATATTAATCAGGCTTCTTACGAAATACAGAGGCTAAGACACTGGCCCCAAATTATCCATCAGAACAGCAGTAGCAAGATACAACTGCATGCAAGCTAACACGTACAGGACCGATGCTGGCTGCCCTCCCCGAGGTGTGCTGGGAGCCACAGGGGCTGGCGAGCGCTGCTCCCAGCTTCCAGGCACCTGAAGGAGCAACATCCACCCGAAGCACAAGCAAAACCCCACGTGCAATGAGCTTTGTTTGGGATATCTTTGACTACCATACTGGGTTTGATATAGTGCCTATTCACTGTGTGTGTATTTATATACGTTTATGACGTATCTATACACGCACACAATCATGCCATACTGCATTGCGGTCCTTTCATTAGAAAGAGCTTGTGTATGGATGTCTCCCTGAATTTCCCACTGGAAACAAGTGCTGGGGGTGGGCTGGAGCCCACCACCCGCAGGCCTGTCCCTGCTGTGTCCCCCTACAGGCACAGGGGGCCCAGGAGGCCCAGCACTGTGACTGCAGGGTGAGAGCAGAGAGCCCGGCAGCTTTGCCTGCGAGGGTTACTGCTTGCAATGCAGACATGAGAGAGAACAGAAGTCTGATGTTTACAGTACCAAAAACCTCTGTGGGATCGGATTTATCTTCCTCCTTCTGCAGATGCAGTGGTTATTAATAGGAACAGCCGGGGTACTCTGGGGCAGCTGTTGCAGAGATTACGCCTCTGACTTGAGCTGATTTTTCATACTTGCTTAAGCTCTCAGATTCTCTCCTGACAAGTTCTTCCCCCTCATTTGAGCTGACACAAAGCCACCTCAGCCTCGCGTCCACTGGAAGCTGAGCGCGTGGGGGACTTGGCACAGGATGCTCAAAAAGACGCCATAACTTCTCTGCAAATAAATTATCCTGCACATTGCTGAGGCCCAGCCTTCCTGACACCTGCGCTCGGTGGATGCTGGGGACAAAATGCCCCTCTCCTAGGAAAGGGCAGGGAGCAGCGGCCGTGGGTGGGAGCAGCCCCAGGCCCTGCACTGCCCCCAGAGCTCTCCAGCACAGCCGTGCTTTGCTGTGAAATACTGCACTCAGGAAGCAGCTTGGTAAGGATGGCACCTGTCCCCAAAGGCAGTGTCCTCTCTGTATTAGCAAGAGACAGTATTATTTGATAATGAAGTAACAAACTGTTTTTGCCTGATTCTTTGGATAAATGAATGCTTTTGACATGGCATTAGTCAAAACAAAGATGAATAAGTGAAAGAAACACTGTTCTTGGGGTGGGGGCACAATAACAACACTGTTTTTAAACACTTGATGCATTTGTTAGTCTGAAAACGGAACTGGATTTTTTCTGATGTTTCTTTCTTCTACTTCTTTAACACCTGAAGAAGTCTTACAAATCAGACACCAGCCCTTTCAATTTGTCACCATTCTGATTTAATCAGGACAGCTTTGGAGAAACTACATCCCGATCAAAGCAAAGGAAAGGCAGCGTGTAGTGTCCTGATTTTTCTCTATATATTCATATATATTCACATATATATCTATATGGAAAACAAATTAAGTTTGCATCAGTAGGAAAGCAAAGAAACTAGTGAGAAAGACAGCACGGTACTCAGTACTGAGAAGCTGCTAAACCCCCCACTGCCTCTGCGTACAGCCCTGTTTTGTACTCACCCAGGTAGGACCCAGTCTCACTCATCACAAAGGTTTGGACATTTCCTCTGAACTTCTGGGGGCTTCGAATTCAGCTGACTTTGCATGGTTGTGGGGCTTGGATCCCTGGGATTTTGATTCAATCTCTTTTTCAGGCAGAAATCAAGCATGAGGACTTGATTCTATTCTCAGAAAGGACTTAGGTTTCAGATCCTAGGATCCAGCAGCACTAGTACTCTCTTCTCTCCGTCCCAGCCTCAGGCATCACACTATGCCCTCCATGCTGCAACCAGAACTGAGCTAACTTTAAACTAGCTGAGCTGGGTTTGAGTTATAACAACCCAGGCTTCACAGGAGGCTGCAAAACTACCCAGAGACCTGGAGATATATCCGGGCATCTGTGCTGAGCTCAAATTTGCATGGGTTGCTTTTGCAATAGTTACTTGTATTCTGAGTTATAGTATGGCAATATCTATCATACACAGCATACAAGCCTTACCTTTCTCCTCCATCAAAATTACTTCCCCAGGCTCAGAGGTTACCTCTGAGAAGGACACGACATACGGTTGTTAAATGAACCCAAATTCTGGCTTCTACTGATAAGCTTTGTAACCTGTCAGCTGGAGTTATGTGTGGTTGTTAATGATACGCAATCAAGCAAAAGAGTATATAAATGCCTTCACCAAAGATTCCTTATTAGGGAATATTTAGTCTCCTGATGCTCCCAATAGCTTTACTTAACTATAAGGCAAATTTTGGAAAGGCTTGTTAAAGGCAAGGTATAGTAAGAGATTATACAGTGCTGCAAATCACTCTTATCTAATTTTTTCCACCCTTTTCCAACCCAAATTCTTCATGATTTTTTTTTCTTAGTTCTTGAGTACGTGCAAAAGAGAGAGGCTTCTTTCCTTGAAGAAAGTGTGAACGAAGGAAGAACTAAAGCATGGTAAATTTAGTATAAAATGGTATTACTAACCTCAAAGGAAAAGTAGCCTTTATGTCTCCTGTGTTTTGAAGTGCTTGCTGCTGTTCATTATTAGCACTTTTTATGCTACGATACATGGTCCTAGGCAAGAGCTGCCTCCCGTCTGCTAGGTGATGCACAAAGACACTTAGATACACGGTCTCTGCCTTGGATGCTGCTCTCCAAACAAACAAGTCAGACACAGAGAAAAGAGGAATTAGAAAAGTGGTCATGGGTGGCCAAGAGCTGTTGCCACTCCCACAGCCTCCAGCACCCTTGGCTACATTAAAGAAATTCAGCAAACCAGCCAGGCTCCTCGGTGCCCAGCAAACTGGACACAAAGGCAGCTGTTTTGCCTTGGATGCCTTTGTTGAACAGATGCTCTCAGGTGCAAGGTTCTGATTCATCGCAGGGCTTTGCAACAAGAGGAAAAAAAAAGGCAAAAAATTCCCCTAGACAGCCCTTATGGCAGCTTTTCCACAGGACATCAGTGGTACTTAACAGAGTTTTTTTAGAACAGCACAGAAAAGCCCTCTCAACATGGCACAGCACAAGCACCCAATTATCTTAGTTATGAATGGGAAACAGTAATACAGGCTGCATATTGAGAAACTACTTCTGAAGTCCTCCCCACTCACATCCTACCCGTTTCCAGCCTTCTTATATTGCAGCAGTTCTGCTACTAGCATAGCAAAGGTTTTTTAAAGTTATTTTGCTGAATGCAGCTCCCAGAGCAGCACAGCTCTTGGAAGAAACATTTAATTACTTGTAAATCAACAGGCTGACCTACAACAGTGCGGGGGGGAATAACCAGGAGCCAGAAGCCCTGAAGAACCTTGATGTGCTCCTCTACTGAGTACTGCAAATGCACGGACAAGACCTTAAACATAGGCCACAGCTCTCAGATGCACCGGGAGGTTTCTCCTTGAGAGAGGCACTGGCACCAAAGATCAGCTAGGAAATGGTAGGAAGGGAAAAAGGAAAGGAGTGAGAGACATCAGGGCAGCATCGCTTCTACAAAGGTGATGAAAGAAACACAGAAGAGGTTCTCCCCTTGCACCTAGTTTTTGTTACGCAGTTGTGCAGCCACCAGAGGAGTAGCGCAGACCATCCAATGCAAAACTTTACTGGAGAAAGGTCTCCGGTAAATAGGTCTCCATAAAAGGTGACACAAAAGGTAAAAGCAATCGCAGACCATAAAGCTGGGGACGAGGATCAGGTGAGTGTTGCACAGAAATAGCTGGGCAAGCCAAGGGACTGGAGAACAACACGGCAGCTTCCCTGGCTCGTCAGCAAAGCCCCTGGAGCCCTCGCGCAGCCTGTGCTGGCAGACGGGCACAGCAGATGACTCTCACAGCAAGTGACAAACCAATGATGAGCACCCAACGCTCTTGGGCCACCATTGGACTGACTACAGCTTTTGTAGAGGTACCCACATGATTTTCAGCTACAAAATCCTAGTGCAGAGGGGGGACTCACACCCTTCCTTGGTCCACATCTTCTGTGTTGCACCGGTCTCCATGCTGCTGCACTTACACAGAGGCTGCACAAGCATCCAAGGCATGCTTTCCCTTAGCAGCAGAGTTTACACACTGTTGATGGTTCCCAAAGCACAGGGTGTCCCCCCCCCAACCCTGCCTGTTATGCTGAGGTCGATGAGAGTGCGAGGAGCTGTGCTGAGCAGGGGCTGAGCAACTCCAGGTCTTGCAGTACAGGGAATCAGGATCATCAGATGAGTCTGTGCAAGTTCTCTGCACACTCACCCAAAAAACTTTCTGATGGAAATTTGGCTGCCTATCCGGGGAGAGGAAATTGATCTCATTGTCTGTGCTCATTCTCACCTCGTCTGGAAAACCTGAAGACTACCAGCAATTCCCCTCTGGGACAGGCAGAACAGTTTGAGACAGATTCGTTGAGAGGAGTCATCCGAGCATCTTCCCCGCTCTCAGGTGCAGGAGTGACACTTTGCTGACACGCACTTGGGCTTGTTTCACAGCTGCATCAGCAGTCATTGCCTGGCTGGTGCATGGGAACCAGCCAAATGCGGCTAACTTCACATTCTGGGATCCAAATTTCAGAAGGCAAGGAATTAACATCAAGGATTTTGCAGCAAGATTTTCTGCAGTGGATGACCCAACAGAAATAAATAATTTAACCACATTCAATCAGCAGACTTTACAAAGTGCAAACAAATATCTGCTAAGCATGCTTCCTGGCTTGATGGTGCCTAAAATTGTGATCAACACTGAAATTAGGGCTATAGATCTTCAAGCTCATTTTTTCTGGGTGTCACCCAACATCTTCAGTGTGAGGGCACACAATTTATCGAGATTCAGAACTGGATTTTTCAAGTTTACATGCACAACAGAGAAAATTCAACAAACATTGGACAAATTCCTAAGAACTAGGGCAAGAAGGAGCTGAGAGAGCTTATCTGGTCTCTGGTGCCCCAAGGCAGGATCAGCCTTGCCTGAACCAAAGTCTGTTACCTCATGTGATGACGATCCTACCATTCATCAAACGGTTTATTCCTTGAACTATCCTACAGCTAGAAGCTTTTCCTAATGCCTAACTTGAAACCAAACGCTGCTGAATTTGCACACTGTGCTATTAAAAGAGCTGTGGTCAGAAAACTGACAAGCTCTGGCACTCATAGTGAGCTGTGAGGGAAAAGCAATGGCCACTGGTGGGGGGGGCGGCTAATGGACACATCTGCATGCCACCCACAAGAAGAACAGATGTGCATAAATAAATATTTAGGTGATTGTTTCATGTTCCATCAAGCTTTGTTTCTAACCTTTCAGTTTTCTGTCTTCATCCAGCACAAGGATTTCAGCAGATCACACAAAATCTCACAGCTGACGTTACAGTAAACATCTCTCTGGCTTTCAGATGTCATTGCTGCTCTATCCCCCAACTCCCAGTTGCTGTCTGTACTTGGGGATATGCTAATGAACAGGAGACCGATAGCTGGCAAAGTGAGAACAGAGATCTATACCTCACCATCCTAGCAACTACTATTCATGCAAGAATATAAATATAATTTCTGGCACCTCAGCTGAGATATGTTGATGTCCTCCTCAGGCATTGTAGCAGATTTTATCAAGTATTTAACAGAAGTGTCACGCACTGATTCATCAGTAATCATTTGGCCATTAAACAGAGAAAATATTTCTTAAATCCAAAACACAACCAACTCAAGCAGAGCTGTGATGCAGTTCCATCATTCATTAAAGGATCACAAACTGATACAAGGAATCATTAATATGTTATATTTAATTATATCATGTTCTGGTCATTTAATGGTTCCTGTAGTTACAGAAAACAGATTACTGATGGAAAGGAATAAATTCAGAAACTGATGAGATTAGTCATATAATTGATTTTCATAGCATGTGACCATCTTCAAACAAGTTTAAAAAAAAAAAAACAGCTGAAATGCTTGGACAGTTGTGCTGCTCTGTATCTTGCACTGTTTTGTGCTGGTGTCAAAAACAAAAATACGGAATGCACCAATGTCTGAATCCCTTTCTACCCTAAGGAAATTTTTGGCACCCATGGAACACAAGCCTGCAGCTCACCTGTTCATGATGGTCATGTCTGAGCAGTCTGAATTGTCTGTTTTTAGGTGTGGGGTCTCATCCTTTGCACACTGGCTTTTAAAGTAACATAATGCAATGATCTGCTTCTGAAGAGGATGGTTTACAAAGACATTGCAGTGATGCTAATGACCTAGCCCCATGCTTTCAGACCAGATTCCTACCACTCTCTCCCTACTCTTCCATTCCACAGCCAATTCCTCCCACCACATTGTGCGTGTCTTGTGACAAGATAGACTGCCAGGTCCTCAGGAGAAAACAGCAAAGCCACTAGCCCCAAGTAAAGAGATAGTGATGACTCACAGCAGACAAAGTTGGTGTTAAAGTCAGCGCTTTGCAATCGCAATACTTCCTGTCATCTGCAGCTGCTGAGCAGAGTAAGGCACCCTTCTTGAAAAACAGCAATCACGGGCTAATATAACATCTGCCAAACCCTCAGCTCCCGTGCATTAGCTCCCTGTAAAGCTGGGCTGAGCAGATCTCAGGGGAGCTCCAGCTACCTACTCACCTGCCTCGTTTCAGTGGCAATTGCCTTAATCAAGCCACAGCTACAAGACCAGTTTATTTTAAGCACTTAAAACAAGCTGTCAGAACCCTGTGAGAAACAAAGGTTTGAAGCACAGAAGGCAGAATGTATTCAGTTGCTTTTGAAACAATCCCAGCCCACCATGTCTTTCTGCACTTCCCACTGCAGAGCTCTCAGCACGTTGTTAAGTGGCTTGCCAGCAAAGATTCAAGGGCCTCAGTAGCAATTCACTCACATCAGTAAAGATCTTGCCACCGACTTAACAGGCATCAGATCTGTGCCTCCTAGTGACTCCCCCTTCCAGTCCTCCCCACTGTAGTATCAGCTCCTTGAAACTGCATTGAGCTGCACAAGTGGGTTCTCCACTTCTCTCTTCTCTCCCTATGAGGAATAATACAGTTCATTATTTTCACTGCTGTCTTGATCCACTTTGTGTTTTGTTTCTTTCTTTTTTCTTTTTTTTTATTTGTTAGACATACAAGGCTCTGCTTGAAATGACAATGATGCAGTAAGAAGAGTGCTTTGCACTAGGAGTGGAAAGCTGTGACAAGATTTCATTGTAGACTTCCATGTCACAACCCTCTTGGGCTTAGAAATGCTGTAGCAGGTGTTGGGACAACCCCAGATATTTCAAGTGATCTGTCAGATATCCCTTTCAGATTGCACAGTGCCTAGAGAATAAAAAGTGAGCCCGTGATGAGCTCTTACAAGCCCGGAGGGGGGGCAGAGGTAGGTCTGACATGCTCATGACAGCTGCCTCACGCCTTCCGAGAGACTCAAATCCATCCGGGGACTCTGCAAGTTACTGCAGCAAAGGTGTTTTACACCGGCAGCCCTGCAGTGGCTCTGTCCTTTCTTGTGCTGTCAGGATTCTCAGGAACAGATTTAAATCAGTCAAAAAGGTTTTGCCTTAAGAATTTGAAATAAAAATATCCCAAGCAAACAAAATAACTGAGATTTAACGAAGTCAAATGTATATAATCAGGAGATATGTTTTCCCAGATTATGGTGCTTATGCAAAGCAGGGAAAGTTTTTAAAATGAACTTCTCAAAGTAAAAATATCTTCAAAGTTCGTGTTATTTTACATACACCATTTAAATAACTAGCTTGAGTTCCAGCTGTCCTGGGGACTGATCATGGACAGCTTTTCTCTGCAAAGTATTCCATCAGCTGAGACATTCTCAAAATCCTCCTGTTCACGTGTCATGAATTTGCCCTCCTGGCATTTGTGATTGAAGACATATAGAAGGGCTAAGAGGGAGAAGGCACCATTTCCATCAGGTTCATCTGGAGCATTTCCAAAAATGAAATCCTTTCACTTAGCTTTAGCAGCTTATGGTGTGTGGCCATACTTTATCAATAGCAGGACTGCTTAGCTTAAACTTGGCTTAGATAGGAAGGCACAATATCAGATACAACTCAGACAGAGAATTGGACATGTAAATATAGCATGATGAGACTAATTATGTGAGTAAGGTATCCCCAGGCTGAACAAGCATTCTTACTGCCTGGCTGCACCAGCAGCTGGCACTAAATTCACCTCTGCCTGTGCAAAGCTCTGGTTGCAGATATCCTCTAGAGACCAAGCACAAGACAAGCAGCTGTTTGCAAGGCAGAAGAAGACAGCTGAAACCAAGGCTTGAGGAGGCTTGCATGGGGCATGAAAACTCTTCAAACTGTGTGTGGACAAGGTCTGCTGCAGCTAAGCAAAAATTATCCTCTCTCCAGCAGGCTAAATTGTACAATATGCATCAAGCACATGCATGGGTGATCTCTGACTCTAGAAGCCAGTGGCAGACTAAGCCCTGACAGCTCATGCTGGTTATTCTGGCTGGCTTTTCAATAGGTGTGGGCATGTTCACAGGAATGCATGGTTCACCCTTGCCTCATCTAACCTGACACACCTGCTTGAGTGAAACCTGGCTAACAACAGACAGGGAGACCATAACTTTGGGGTAGAACAGTGTCTTTGGGCATGGTCATTGTCTGCTATTTAAAAAAGTTCCTAGTCTCAGCATAGACAATGTGATTATGACTGCTTTAACAACCATAAAACACAGCCAAGGTTTGAAGGCTCATAATTCTTTCATACAGATACTGTTTAAATATTTAATGCTCATATCATTAATGATATTCTAATCCTTTTGTAATGTGTGAAGTTGCACTCATTTGCATTAATTTTAAGTTGCTGGCCGTTTTGTTAAATCTCATTATAAAGATGCCATAGACAATGGCTTGTTGTCAATGCAGGCATTTGCTAACTCTCACCACAATGCCTGCACCAACAACACTTTAGAAGCAGCCTTCAGTCCAATGAGATAAAAGTTCACAAAGCAGGCTGATGTTGCCTTTTTAATAAGGAACTGCAATCCTATCTTCTCTTTTTGTTTACACTATAGAATGCTGTTAGATCCCAACTCATTAGACATGTCAGCCCCTGAGCACTCAGCTGACAACAAAACTTTGCAAGAACCTGGACCGAAGGCAGGAGATGGGCTGGGTCTCTGCCTGGAGACATCTCAGCACCCAGGCAGAGGGGGCCAGAGCACACAGGGTTGTGCAGGCAGGAGGGGGCTGCTCTCAGCAGCGTGCTGCTCAGCCAGCCTTTCCACCCTGAAATATGTGGGTATCAATGCCAGGAAAAAAGTGGAGCATGAGTTGGCTGAAATCCCTCAGGATTCCCCTTGCATTTTGTTTTGTTTTAATCTCATTTCCTAAATGGCCAAGGTGTTTGGTCTAGGCACATCTAGTGCCTTCAAACTTGAGATGCCAGATGCTCCAGAATTCCCAAAGCCTCAGAAAAATTAACAAGACATAATTTTGAGGTGCTCTTTACTACTGTGGAATACTGGTTAAAACATCCTGGGCTGTCACCCAAAAGCAATTAACTTATGTGCACACACTTTTCCTATGTTCTTACACTGAAACTGCTTCTTGAATCAAGCAGGAAGCCCTGACGCTCAGCAAAGCCCCCTTCTCTGCTATAAGCACACAGAAATTTGGGATAGGATATTCTGCCTCTGGCCAAGACAAGTGATTTTAATTCTGATGTGTTGATTAGCTCCTTGTTGTGCTCTCAAGTTTCGGCAGCTTATATCAGTGAATGCTGAAATCTTATCCCTTCAGTGAATGGGAACTAATAAGAGGCAATGATATATGGGAAAAAAAAATCCAAATTTATTCACTGAGAATATGATTTAGTTTATATTACTGGATGAACAAGAAGTACTGCTACACTCCTCCAGCTGGACAGATACAGGGGTGGTTCTGTTAGAAACACTGTGCAAAAGATAACCATTTCTGGATTTTCCCATCTTCATTTTCCTAAAGCCTAACTGATCTGCTTTTGGCGCCCTGGGCTCCTAGGCAAGACAAATCATTTTTCTAACAAACCTGACCTGTGACTAACATTTGCTCAAAACAGAAGTAAGAGCAGAGTGGTCAGTGGAATGCCATGAGTGCTGCTGGAAAGCACATTTCTTCCACCTGATACAGCTCTAAGACATAGGAAAATAAACCAGGCTTTCTGTGTGTGAAATCTCCCTGTTAGGTTGCACAAGAGGGGTGGGAATAATGTCTGCTTAAGCCCTGCAAAAGCAGCAGGTTGCCATGTGTTTTCATTTGCTGTCAGATGTAATTACCCAGAAACAAAAGTGAAGAAGAGAGTGGTGATAGACATTTTAGGGTCCAACAGGTTATCTGCAGCCAGCCGGAGCAAGGAGACAATTCCCATGGCTCAGCAGAGGGCTAGGCCAGGACCACCCACAAGTCACCTGCCTCTATCACCAAGATGAGCAATTTACATTTTCACAGAACCTGCTTTGACTGCAGATCTTGGGAAATCCCTAAGTCACAGCACATGAAGTACATTTCCCTTCTCGACACAGACCCTCCTTTGCCAATCACCCGTTCTTTGCCACTGCAGGTTTAGATGCAATGCTTGACAGACAGCTGTCAGAGCCTGAACAGCAGAAATAAGTCACGGAGCAGACACAGAAGGAGGTGCCTGTCACTGTGTGCAAATCAGAGCAAGGCTGTTGGTTTGTCTCTAGTTTTAATAACCTTAATTTCCCCTACAGATTTCTCCTATAGATTTCCTTATTAACTAAGTTCCTCATTATGACAAATGCATCCGCCTAGCAGTTCACCAGGACTTTTATTGTCTGCGCTTATTCTTGTTCCAACTAAACAAGCATCAATGAATCAATAACTGTTTCTCAATTCCTCAAGCTTGGCTGGAAAGCTGTCTTCTGGGTGTGATTTGTGCATCTAGCCAAGTGGGGAAGGGAGCAGTACACTGCTGGCTGAGGAAGGAGGTTTGGAGGGTCAGGCATTGTGGTATGGTTTGTCCTGCAGAGCTTCTCATGCCCTGAGAACATCTCCTAAACTTCCCACCTCCACTTGCAGGACTAAGGGGGCTTTATTCTCTGGTTTGCAGTGTATTCTGGTGGCTTTGCTTTGTCGTTGCACAGGGGTTGCACAGCCCTGCCCTGCGGACATCCACAGCTGGAGAAATCAAGGAAAAGCAATAGGGGCACCATGCTGGCCAAGCAGCACCACAAAGTGCTCTGAGCTCTGCAGATTGAAGAGCAGCCAAGAGGAAAGTGCCTGGTCATAGAGAGATCTGAGCTATAACTGCCTGATTGCTAAAAGAACAGCACGTTAAATGGGTATATCAACAAGGAAAAATACTAAGCCATCCTCATCATCAGCCCTTTCCCCAGCCTGCTGCCTACATGTGATCATTACAGGGGGGTTTCCTTTCAGAGAGATGAGACTCCATCTCTGCATAGCAAGCTCGGAGGGCTCATCTGGGCCATCAGCAGCATGTTCTCACACTGTCGAAGTCTCCAGCTGGAATCTGCAGACACTGACTCTGCGGATGTATTTCTACCCTCACAGCCTCTGTCCCTGGGCAGGGAGCCTTTGACGATCTATATACACCTACTAGGCATGGAGGAGCTCACATCAAATAGGTCACAGACGAGCTCTAGTTCGTCCTTAGACCTAAAATTTGCAAGACACAATGACAGTGATGTATGAAGCAAAGAACACAGAGCAGCAAACACAGCTCTGCTAGATAAAGCTGACGAAAAAGGACAAAGTGTCCATTATTATTATCATTTATTATTATTGTAAAGTTTGTTTGCTGTGACAACACACAAGCAATGATCGAATACCTGTTTTCAGGGACAGGCTTACTCATCCCCTTATGTTTTCGTTTTATTATATACTTGGTACGGCATTTTACAGTGCTTTAATCTGTTTACCAGGCTGAATTTATATTAACAAAGAAATGTTTAACAGCAGGGTTAACGAAGATTTGCTACCAGGTAATTTAGTATCTAGCGTCACAGACACAGTATGTGAAGACTGTCAGTGGTGACAGAGAAAGGGGAGGAGATGGGATAACGAAACTTCAGAGCAAAAATACATGTTTTCAGCAGCTGAACCAGCAGCATCTTCCCTGCATTGCTCTGCCTCCCACAGAGCACAGACCTGAGGCTGCACGTCCCCTTCCCATGCCCTAGCAGGAGGGCTGCCCACCGCCCACACGGCCACTGCAGCTGCCTGCTGGTGGCTCAGAAGGTGAAGGGAGCAGCAGCTTCCAGGTAAGCAGGGCACCAGCTGTGCGTCCCTGAGGTACGTCACGCACGGATGGGCTTCTCACGTTTACCAAAGCCAGGCAGTTCTGATGATCACATTTCCGTAATGAAGACCCCCAAGAAGCGTTATGCTTCAATCAGTGTCTTCTCTTACAGGTTCTGAGGCAAGTTCCGTGCACGTTCAGTGCTGTACAAGTGAACAAGAAGCACTTTTTAATTCTAATTCATGTTAATAAATGCACGTATTTGCAATCAAGCTGATTATTATAGGATCCCTTGAGAAGTTTGGTGAAAGCTAGAAACAAAGTGTTTGTCCAATTGCTGGGGTAATTCTGAACTGTGGGGAGATGGGTGTTACATTTTCCTTCATTAGGAAGCATCCACGCCAGTAAGGGACCTGCCAGTTCCAATGACTATGGGCACATGCAGCAAGCAGCAGAGAAGGCAGAAGGACCATTCTTCTGCCAGCGTCTGGCCGCTCAGGAGAGAGAGAAATCAGAAGTCCAGCAGGAAGGTCCTGCAAAGTTCCTCTGCAGATGGCATACATCTCCTTTAGTGGGGGCATACAAAACGTGGTGGTGTGCACCAAGAAACTCCCTGGGGTAAACTGTCAAATAGTTGCAACAAAAAAGGGGGCATGAATAGCCAAGCTGATACAACCTTCTCCGCTGAATACTGACCCTTTCCTGCAACTGCTGAAGGTGCAAACGTGGCCGTGACAAAACAAGTACCTCTAAAAAATAAGTATTAGTCATGAAACCAACCTCTCATGCTTCATTGTACTCCTTGGAAAATACATACAGTTAAAGTGGTTGGCTCAAGGGTCTTCTCCAGACACATTTTTCAGCTGCTTCACTTTAGACTTCCTCTGCATTTCTGCCTCCTTTCTGGTGTGTCTCTGAGTCTCTGTTTGAAATTAGATGTCAGTTTAACTCAGTTTTCTTAGCTAGATCTGTCTCTTTTTCATGGTGTCTATAACTTGATGGCCACATCTTGATTTCTGCCTTTTAGTGGACTCCTTCTAGGCCCATGCTATAATTTAACAGTGCAGCACAGTGACAGTAACAACAGACCTCCAGAGACTGGTGCAGAAACCAGCAAGATGTTTTTATGAAGTCCTTCTCTTTGTAGCTGGAGCTTTTTTTTCTGGATATACCCCACACCTCTATTCTTGTTAAGGGAATTTCTGTCTCCTCAGGAAGGCACTTATAAAATGAGGGGGGATATAAAATATCCAAGCTCTGCCTGGTTCTCCTGATACAGTGATCAAATTTGATGGATGCTATGTAAGCTCTTATCCTTGCAATTGCTCAGAACCACAGTAACTGACTTTAGGAAAATGAATTTCTTCTCGCTTTTCTCTGCTACTTTCCCCTGAAACTCAATGAAGTCAATAGGAAAGCTTGTGTTGATCTTATCGTTCAAGCCCCACTAAGGGTCATTTGCAATCCTACTGTAAAGCCAAATGCAAATCAGGAAATCTCACCATGTTTTTCAAACAGTAGTTTACATAGATCTCTCCTCTCTGCTAAGGCTATTTGTGGTAATAAGGATTGAAAAAAAGCACAATAGTTTGTATGCGTGCACACGAATGCTTTTTGTTAATTCAAAATGATTTGGAATAGCAAGAAATACCTCAAGGACAAATATTTCTCTAGTACAGAACATGGTAGCAGCCAACTTTGTACCAACATGAGTCTGGAGTTCTTGTCCCAGGGTGATGGCACAGACAGGATCAAGGCTCAGCCTTTGATGACTAAACATGAGCAGACCCTAGAACACTTTCTTAGTCCTAGGTGCAGTCTACAGTTTTGCTAAGGACTTTGAGATGCTTTCAGGGTGAAGACACCTAAGAGGAATGCTGATTTTTATCATGGATCTAGGATTTTTGCACATTGGAATCATCCAGAAGGAAAGCCCACTGAAGGCCAGATGCAGCTGACCGAAGCATGCATCTGCTGAATGAGGCATCTAACTGAATGCCAGCCATAAAATGTAGCTGCTCAGTGAATCTCTCACAATGAAAAGATGCCCAATTCACTGATAGACTCCCGAGCACTGTGTGCAAGCAAAGCAAGTCCAGCTCTAATACCAGACTGGCACAGGGCAACCAGGACAAAGACTTTCCCACAGCAGTGAACAAACATTCCTCATCTCCAAACACAACAGAGTCTGTGCTACATTACAGAGCTTTAAGTGTTTTTCTTTTCATAACTGCAAGATGCACATGGAGCCCCTAAACTTTTTGCAAGTTCAGGAAAAAAATATGCATCTAAAGCAGTTTCTGGTTATTAGCATTTTTTTTTCTATGACTTTTAGCTTAAATACTAATATTTCTTTTTACACATAAAGTGCTTTACATTTCCTGCTCTACTGGAAGGCACAAAACCTTTGATAGAATGTACTGGCTTCAGCACAACTATTGTCTAATCAATGTCAGACAGCACGTCTGCGAGACAGCTTGTTTCACCACTGAAAAAATAAACCCCTTTCAGCTAAGGTCCTTTAGCTAAGCACCAAAAGCTGCAGGCCTAGGATTCTGTAGCACAGTAAGAGACAAGATCTTCAGCTGATAGAAGTTAATGGATCCAGTCCCGGCTTTGCAGCAAACTGCTAAGATCTATACTGGTTTGGTTCTCATTTGAAAGGGTGGAAAACTTTCCACTTCTGTGTGGTATCTGGAATGAGGCCATATCTGGAAACCATTGGCTTAGCAGGGGACAGCTAAAAGCTATCTTTCCTCATGGAAAAAAAAAGAGCTTTTAACTCATTCTTGTCGAAGAGAATTATATTTTTTCTACTGGTTTTCCAGACAATGACAGCTTTCTATAAAGAAGTAATATCCATAAGCCGTCTCTGAAAGAGGAGCTCCTGTCTCTAAATACTTCACATAGGACAGTTCCTGCACCAATAAAATTAAAAGTGAGATTGTCAAAGTATAGAGCGAAGTTAGGATTCTTTTTCCTGCTGTGACATATCTTGGTCAGGGGTTACATGACCTTCCTTTCCGGAGTTTCCGACAGCCAGGAATGAGAACTGAATCACCATCATGAGAGGCATACTATTAAGACCATCCTTCCCATCTGTAAACTTAGCCTCTTGGAGACAGGATTTCTCTTCCCACAGCCCACACATTTCATTACAAGTACGAAGGGTGTGCTAGACTGACAACCAGCTTCACTGGCGCTTAGCATGCAAGGTAGAAAGGGGGAGAAGCCAGGCTCACTTCTGAAAGTAAAGTGTAGCTTCCTTGGTCCGGAGATCAGAACCCCACAGAAGAAATCCTGTTCAAACTAGGTTCATTTTTAAGAACTACAGAAAGGGATTTTGGTCAGCAAAGACAAATCAAAATCCTGCAAGCCAGTGAAACCCAAAGCCCAAGGGCATAGCTCAGGACTTGTTACTTCTTTGTTCTCTTGGTTCTGCTAATTCATGTTTATACACCCACTAAACCAGTAATGGATATTTCACATTGATTTCTATTTATGTTCCAATAGATTCCCCCTCAAGGTAATTGGTCACTTTTGTTAATATTAACCTTTTAGGTCAAAGCCTGGAATATTGCAGACAATATATTTCCTATTATGAGTAGCTGTTGCCTTGGGCCAGTTGCACAAGGTTGTGGAGGGCCAGCTCAGGCATGGCGCTGAAGCAAGTTTTTTCTTTCTGCAGCTGGAGGATAATTTTAGCCCAATTGCTGTGTTTGCATATGTCTAAATCAAGAAGCATTTATGGCCTTTGTAAACAAGAAACAGAAAATTCAAACATGTTGCAGAATTCCTGAGAAACATTTTTTCCTATTTTATCACACTTTAATAAAAGGAAAGAAATGATTCATTCTAAATACAGAAGTGCTGATTCCATTTATTTCAGACAGAGATACAATATTTGAGTGGGAAAATGAGATTTAATCTAACAGGAGGAGATGCTGAAAGAGAAAGTTCATAACAAATAATTCAGAATAAGAAATAGTAATTAAACAATTTTAGAGTAACACGTGATCTGTGTATTTTTTTGTAACAGAAAATTAGTTGTTGATGAAGTCTGAAATACATTATTTAATCACAGTAACTTCTAATAAGTTTTCTGCAAACCACATACAAATGGAAGAAGTTATGCCCCTGGGAAGAGACCAACCCATCTGCACCAACAGGGGATTTGCCAGCTGTAGTGAAAATGAGGAAGGAGCTTTATGATTTTTTTCTGCTGAAAAACCTTCCCTACGTGCAAGCAGACAAGAAAAAGCCAGAGTCCTGGCCCAAGAGCCACATGAAAAGAAATGTAAGTAAATGAGAAGAGGATCCACTTAAGATGACACCTCAGAGAAATCTACGATACAAACAATAGGAAGAGGCTGGTGATTTTTATGAGGAACCTACACCTTCTGGCCACCTCTGAGGCTATCTGCTGCCTCCCTTCTGGGATCAATCACCCTCCATCGCTCCTCTGCCGCCCGGATTCACCACGGGCAGGATGCTCGCTGCTCACAAGCACTGCGGCACGGGGAGGCTGAGCGGCTGTTGGGGATCAGCCACCGGGCCTGGGCTGTGCGGAGCCCCTCAGCACCAGCACATCTCCAGGTCCTGCACAAGCTCCGTGGCACTGGCACTCACTGGCAGGAGAAAGAGACAGAGGCTCTCACCAAAACCCTCTTCTTTACCTTTCACATTTTGAAATGAACGCTTGCCTAAACTTTAGGTCAAATGCTAGAACAGAATCACAGTTTTCATGAATCTTGCACTACTGTTATAACTGCAAAAAATGGTCAGGTCATGTTTCAGGCACAGTCAGCAGCTTCCTTCGTTTGTTTGTTTCTCTGCAGTGCTTATTTCCAAGACAAGAAATCACTTTGAAATGTAGTTCTCAAACTTATGCATAATCACTTCCAGCTTCTAATACTTGCGACCAAGACACAAATTTTCCCAAGCTGAGTTTCTAACATTTATAAAATACATTCAGCCCCATCAGGCTACTTCAGGCCTTTTAATTTCCTAGGCACAATAGACTGATAAGTATTAATAATAATACCTAGCACAAAGGGAACAAGAAGAGATTGGTTATTACAATTCTGTGATAGTAGTCCATTCCCTGTCTTTAAAGAAGACAGAAAATGCAGAGAGAATTAGTAATTTTTTTTTCCAACAAAAGATTTAAAAACTTCTGATAGATTAGATCAACTGGTAGAGAGGGAAGAGGTTGCTGCCATTGTACAAATATCTCCCTGACACTGTGAAGATGTCATAGAAGCTCCTGGGAAGGAACGAGCAAGCCCTGGCTTTGAACAATGCCAGACAACACTGCTGCTCCGTCACATAATGCTATAAGGGAAGCTCAAATAGGTAGATGGAACAAAACAGAAAACAGTCTTGAATAAAAATCCTGGCCAGAACAAAAAAGCTTTCCTGAAAAATCAGGAAAGAGTCTGAGCACCTGCGATTTTTCTATGCTGATGCACATTCATAGATTTTAAGGCCAGAAAGGATCATTGCAATCACTTTGTCTGACCTCCTGCATAATGCATGTTGTTCAAATCCATCCTGCGATCCTAGCATCAACCCCACAGCTCCTGGTGGAAGGAGCTGACACTTCAGACACTAGGTTTCCATGCAATTATTTTAAATAATTGAAAATCTTCATAGTACAGGATGAGAAACATGAGTATGAGAAACATTTGCCTGAATTCCAGCTGTAATTTTTCTATCTTACATTACAGCCTCTTCACCCCATTTTTCCTTTGTGAACATGAAAGACCCCTCTGCTATCAGCAATCTCCTTCCAGGCGTGGTTACGGAGCGCACTTCCCACGCCCATCACCCCCCAGAATAGGCTGACCTTCTTCAGCCACAGGGCACAGGGTGCTGGGGCCTGGCCAGATCTGCAGCGGGGCTGTAAAGGATTTCTCCTGTAGGAGATTTCTTCTGCAGAAATACTCTCCTGGAGAAGCAGAAGCAACAGAAAACAACATCAGTTACTAATTCAGGACTGGGACTGACTAATGCAGTGAGAGCTGCAGTGTGTGCTGTTCAGAACATCACAAGGGCAAGGGGACCAGATTTGACAGAGACAGCAGAAGCTGGAAACAGTGCAGGTATAGAGATGATTTTGGAGGTTCAGATCTGACTCCCAGCTTGGCAAAAGCCACACAAATGTGTTTCATGTACCAGAGACTGAACAGATGCCTAGCATCAAGGTCAGTGCCAAAGATGGAGAGAGGAATGATATGACAGATGCAGGCCTGTGAGGACTACAGAGGGTGGGCAGATAAGGCTCACAAAGCCAAGGAAATAACAACCTTTAATATTTTCTGAACTACCTGCACTTTCCCAGGGCCTCCTGATTGTCAACCCACCACTTCTGTCTGAAGGGCAAGTTAAGAACAGTTCTAAAAAAGGACATCTCTCTGTAATGGCATCTTTGTGCCCTGTCCCTTCCACCCTGGGATATCTCACTGTGGCACTCGTGAGCACAACCAGCATGATTACAGCAATTAAGACCAGCCCATTTAAAGGTGATTAAGAGTTTCTCACCAAAACATTCATTGCATCCTGCCTAGCAGTTCCCTTGCAGCAGAACAGCTGCAGGCAGTGTGCTCTGAAGGGAGATGCTGCACCCAAGCCAGGTTTCCATTGCCACCCTCATGGCATAGGATTTCTTAAATTCAGATTTCTCTTTCTTTTTAAAAGCCTCTTTAGGGAATTGCTTTTAGCAATGGAGCTCCAGCCCATGAGCTGCCTTCACTGGGTTTTCTCTCAACAAGAGCTCAAAGCCTCAGTCTGTGAGGTTGGGAGCTGCTCGCCCAGGCTGCAGCTGCAGGGCCAGGCATCAATGCCATGGCTCCACTTTTGTGCCACTATAATCCCAGTTACGCTGCAGGGATGCAGCGAGGGCTGGCCCTCTGTTCCTGGCCAAAAGCTTGCTTCTGGTCCCCCTCCCGCCATCCTAATGGTGTCTGGGGGGTTTCAGTGGGAGCTGGAGCAGGACCTGGCTGCGATCTGCTCCCCACATCCAGGAGGAACCACTGCAGACAGCCCACTGGAAAGCAGCTAGCATATTGCAGGTACCTCCCAACACATATAAATAACAATTAAAACCCCTTCCATGCCGCAGTGACAGGCATAATTAGGCATGGATTATTGCCACTGCTTTTTCACAAAACCTTGAAAGGGCAAAGAATCTCCTCCCAGCTCAACACCCTCTAGCCTCCAAATGAGCTGTCAGCATCCTGATCACTGTGTATGTCCTTGGCTTAGCTAGTGCTTCTGGGTCAGAGATGAAAGGTACTCCCTTGCTGAGACTCCAGTGCAGCTGTGTGCAAAGGACATGCTATTCTAAGAACTCACACTTGCAAGGAAATTTAAGCAACATATGTTTGCCATACAAAGAGAGAAAACAGAGAGCACAAGCTTATAGGTCCATACAGGACCCTGAATCCCTCCTTTGCAGCAATGCAAATCCCACTGGCAAGCCAGTAAAAATGTTTTCTTATTATAGGTGTTACAAGTGTCTAGGTGGGATGTTTGAAATAATACAGCTGGTTGGTGGTCTCATGCATTTGGTACTAGGATTTCAGAAAGTGAGGTCTAATCTGTATTTCAACCATAGACTTCACGTACCGACATAGACAGACAGCCTGCTTTATGTAACAGCGGGATATGGAATCCTTCCTTTCGTCCATCTTTTGTCCTTCTTACACACTTCTACTACCAGCTTTTTGCATGGTCACTCATTTATTGTGACAGTAACTAGTCTGTGGAGAAACAACATTTTGGCCATTTTTTTCCAGGGTATGCAATTATACAATTAGTCATGGCATTTACATCAGCCAGAACAGGGTCTTGAATCTGAGCATCCCATACATCAACTGCATGCCCTATATACACACCATTGGATGTTCCAGGAACTCCTCTATTTCTTCCACTCCAACACTATTCCCTCAAAATTGGGATGATGGATCCCTCAAAAACAAAATGATGGAAACTGCTGAAAAGATGACAGCAGCCTCAAGTCTCTGTGATCTATGGCTTGTGTGGTAAATGCACCACGAAGAAAGCATTACCTAGAGCTCCCCTGGCATTGAGCACAACTGCTGCAGCTTCAAAGCCATGTGTTCCTTATTAAGTGCCAGCAATCAGTGAGTTAATGCAAATAGGAAGGGTTCTCTGCAGCCTTGCTCACCATTGCATCAGAGAGAAGCACTCTAGGAATAACAGCCTGAGCCACATGAATCATGTCTAATTGCCAAAGTAACACAAGCATTCTTGGCACATGAGGCGCTGGGGCAAGGGCTCATGATGATGCTCTAACATCATTAGTTAGGAGCCAGCAGAGTGCCCTCGGGGATCTGCGAGTGCCAGACCTTTCTGCTTTTATCTCCCCTTTCCTGGCAGCAGTGGCACTTACCAGTGTGGACTGGGGAGGATGCTGGGCAGGAGGCAAGGAGTTAAATAGCCAGGAAAACCTCTCTGCAGTTATGCTGCAGCTCAAACACATTTACCCAGGACAACGAGGGAGCTAAGCACATTTACACAGTCGGGTTTGTTTAATGCTTTTTAGAGGAATCATAACCAGTTAAATACCCAGGGTATTAATGCTTTAAACATGATTGAATGTAAATATAACAGGAGATAAAATCCATTTGGTCTCCAGGACTATGAAGTTAGGGGTTATGGAGGCTCATTAGAACAGAGCAGCTCTAAACAGATGTTTGCTTTCACAGCACATTTGGGGGAGATTAAAAAGTGTCATATAATGGAATTTCAGGGGCCAGATCCTGAAGAGGTGTAGGGTGACCCAGATCTACTAAAGGCATTAGAATCATATTCACTTACAGTACTTAGATATTTCACCCAGTATCTCCATGAGAATGAACTGAGAATATGAACAAAGTTTATATGGCTAGTTATTTTCCCCTAAAACCAAGGTGAGATGCAGGAAGTTCTGATAACCCCTCTGGACAGTACAAAGAGATTTTTCAGATGTTCTGTTCTAGGAGACACAGACTAAGTGCTAAAAATGAAACAAAATTCCCACCCCTTGAAATCATTCTTTGCTTCTCATTTTCAGTTTCACTTAAACACAGAAAAGAAAAAAAAATCTCATGCTGGTGGGGAGAACCCGCCCATCACTCCAGTGACTAAAGTTCTGGCACAGACTGGATTTCTCCTTTCTTTATTCCAATTTGCATTCAGACCTCTTCTACCAGAGTCACATTAGAGCCACAGCATTATCCTTCCTAGCCTCAGAAAACCATTTATTTTATGAGCTCAGAAGATTAAGGTAATTTTTTTTCCAGAGGCTGTCATTCCATCAGAGCCTGGGCCATGATACACCAATGGGTTTTGAATGTCTAATTCATTTTAAGTTCCTGGTTATCTTCACAGCTGACACCCTTTTTACCACTTCTCTTCAGCAGATTTCTTCCCTGGTTTGGAATTTCTGCGGAGTTTGGGGATACCTGATGGTGAGTCCCATGGCCTACAGCTTCTTTCCATGCAAAGAAAGTGTTATTGGGCTGTAATCAGAGCAGAGGCACACTTAGTTAATGCATTGCTAGACCTACTTGAAGGCTGAAAGGGGTTTTCCTACTGTCTGCTTACTTTGTTGAACTGCAGCATTGCATGATTTTAGCGCCAGCAAGTAACCAGTTTGAATCTCACTGTGACAGCAACAAGGTAATATCCCACCCAGATTTCAATTCATTTGCTTGACAAGATAGGATTCAGATGGTAGCAATACCCGTTTACCCTGTTGGCATTGCTGAATCCCCTTGTTCTGTCATTTAGCCATTGCAAACGTCACTACAATGGAGGGAAGGAAGACCACTTACTTTTGCCAGATCATGTTGTCCATAATTTCACAGGATGCACTAAGCATAACACAATTTGGACCCCTCTCCTGGATTCTGAATTTCTCACAAAAGCAACAGATACAATATTTACCTATAGCACTTCCTCCTAATTACACAGAGATCCATAATAGCTCTGGAAAGTGAAACAATCTTACACTGCCAGAATCTCTCTCCCTCCAAGGACTGACCTGCCTTCATTCTTCTTGTCTTGAGCACAGACCATGTCTGTTTACTACTACATTATACAAAATAATGTGAGAAGGAGAAGATCGAGAAGAACACAGGTGATTTCTATTCGGCCCAGCTTCACACTTTACAACCAGTGATATATCAGCATCTCCCTGCACCATGTCTGTCTGTATCCCTCGGGTCTCTGAGCCTGGCAGAAAATGGATTTACCTTCTTCTTTATCAGCTCATGGTGGAGGCAAGGCTTACAGACCTAAGTCCTCTTAACAATGAGCACTTGGCATCAGCTGGTTTAGTATCTCCACTTATATTCCCCCTTTTCTGTTTCCACTCCAAAGAAAGAGTTTTGTCTGTTTTTTTTTTTTGTTTTTTTTTTTCAAACCCTAAAAAAAACTTCTATGGAAAGGCACAAAGTCATCTTTCACAGGGAAGAAAAAAAAAGGAGATTTTCAATTCCCTGCATCTGTAAGAGCAGTTCAGCTCCATGCTCCTCTCACCACTACCATGCAGGACTTATTCATGTCCTGGTAGACTCATTGCCCATTACAGTGAATCAAATCTAGTGCATCAGCAGGGGCAGTCCAAATGGCCTTGGGGAATGCAAGGGCAGTCTCTGTCATGTTTTCCAGCCCCAGTTACCTGGGCATTTAATGTCTGCAATAGAAATGATTTGTCAAAACTCCCTTCTTATGCCGCCCTGACACACACTGAATCCATCTGCCATCGTGACAGCTTGGATGACTTACGTTATCGTTAACCACTACGTTATCGTTAACCACAACCTGAGCATCCATTGATTCAGCATAAGCACATTCAGCACATCCCCAAAATTAGCCTGCCTCCTTAGCAGTGCCCCCGGTTCTGTTGTGTCGCTGAAACTGAAGAAAGTCCCCAGGATACTGGAGAACCACATCCTGTTACCATAGGAACGAGAGGAGGCCACTCGGCCTGCGGTAGCATCTCTGTGCCGTGACAAGCAGCGCTCCAAAGGCACCACAGACCAACGCCCGTCTGTGGTGGGTCAAAGCTAGCAGAAGTCTCAAACACAAATGCACATGCGTGTTACAGCATTTGTCACGCAGCCATGCTAGTGCATCCCTGGAGGAGCTCTGCCAGACATTTCCAAGTGTTTTGTCCATTTTGCCTTGGAATAAACCCAGCGCGTCTTCACCATATTTGGTGAACACAGAGGCAACCAGCTCACATCCAGCTGTGTGTAACTGGGGTGGGAGCACCCAGGCCCCAGTGGACCCAGACCAGACTCAAGGCGTTAGGAACAACCAAGCACAGCAAACTAGCACTCTTGTTCATTTCTCTGAGGGGCAGGAGCACATTCTGAAAACAAAATGATGAGAAAAGCACCACCGTGCTGAAGCTACTCTGTGCCCTTTGTAACAACATGCCATGGCTTCCCACAGGGCTGTAAAAGCTGCACCGAAGCTAGCAGAAGCTTAAACAGCAGTGGGTTACTCAACACAACATGACAGGCTGAGCTGCACAAGGGGGGCAGGCCCCTTCTTCCCTTTTGCAAGTTCCTCTTAATGTGGCAAAATGTGTTTATCTGGCTTGGTCACAATGCATCTTGGTGACCTCATTTGAACCCACTTGGGTCTAAGATTTAGGAAAAAAAATCTGGTTTCATTTGCAGGTCCTACCTGCTTTTGAAATTCAGAATCTGACTGATATCACTCCACAGATCCCCAGAAAACGGTATCCTGTGAGACTTAGCATTTTCAAGAGGATCTTCATGAACTTGTCCTGTTCCCTGGCAGGATGAGCAGTGGCTCACGTTGCACAGCCAGCACTGGGGTGACCTGGGGAAGTGACAACCCCAGGGTGACCCAGTGGCTTCTCCTTGCTGCATGGCTATGAACTGATCAGAGGTCCTGCTTGTCACAGTGATCAGCATACAAGACCTCATTTAGTCTTGCAAATCCACCTATATGCAGGAGGAATAGTGATATTCGGACTAATTAAACAGATTCTTACCACTACATCATTGTGGGCATTAAATATTCATGTGCAGGGACACCAGGAAAAGAAGCCACACTTGCTCGGATGCTGTGTAGGAAGAGCAGGTGACATCAGAGAGCTCAGACATGCACTTGCAACCTCTGATCCTCACGACAGCACTACAGCAATGCCGTGAAATCTCCCCCCACTTAGGTAAGAGCAAGAGGAACGCTGCTGCAATGCACTGGGGTGTGCACGGGCAGCAGTGCTGCAGCAGGAGCCCAGAAGGAAAAGCCATGGGAGGTGGGG
>VXAA01000274.1:609510-725448 GCA_013399115.1 Anseranas semipalmata | reverse complement strand
GGCATTTTCTTCCTTGTCCCTGATTCACCCCAAAAAAAGCACTGAGTCAAGGTAAAAGATTGCCAGTACAGGAATATCCGTGCCATCTGCTTGGTGTAGGGACAGAGCTGACCCTACCCGCTGCTCACAAGCAGCATGGCACAGCGAGAGACAGAGGGGGGGTGCCTGACACCTCAGCCCCCGCCACTGCTGCAGAGAGCACCAGGCATGCTGAACACCAGCAAGCAAATCTGCCGCCATTGGTTTCATACCCTGTTATGCTGGACCAGCAACAGAGCATCATTTACAAAGCTGGGCACCACATGATGGAGCTTGGTGCAAAATCGTCAGCTGAGGACATGCTTTGGTGTGTAATGCTCGCCCCATTCAAAGGGCGGACCTTATCTACTCTGGCCTTTGCACTGTAATGTTTAGCAGTACCAATATAGACTCACAATTCTTTACAGTATTCATCACCCAAGTCAAAATAAAAGCAAAAGAGACCCTAACGAACTGCTAAACTTGCCAAATAGAACAGAAGCTCAAAAAAGGCACCATATAACCAGCACATTTTTAAAATACAATTTTTAGGTTAAGTCTTAAAGGAAAAGAGGCTGGCAGGTTTGGAAGCTCCTGCCTGCTGGGGTTTCTTCCAAAGCTCTTAATTCCCTGTTCCTGTCTGAAAAGCATCTACGTATATTAATACTTACTACTGAGCACTAACGCTGTATCAGAGCAAACATACCTCTGGTCAGAGATCAAAGCAGAGGCTGTTTTGTTGAGCAGAACACAGTACTTGTGTTTAGATGTGCCCGTCTCATTATGGACTATTCCCTCGGATCCTCCTTCCTTCTCTTTGCAGGGGATATGTCTGCCAAACACTCAGCTCTCCAAACTCCTTACAAGGCAAAGGAATTTTTTTTTTCCCCCTTTTGGCTTTGGGGACTATTGTTGCCAGGCTGCTTTTGCACATCCAGATAAGACATCATGCCGGCCGGCCGTGAGGCAGCCTGGCTCTCACAAATCCCCAGCAGCAGAGGAGCAGCCGGTGCCAGGGGCAGGACCAGCGACATCAGCACACGCCCAGATCCACAGACAGGGGCACAGGCATTGGTGAAGTGCATTCAGAAGGCACTGGGGGCATTTTACACGCTGTGCTCAGATCTAGCTGCTGTCAGTCCTGCACATGCTCATACCAGGCTAACTCCTCTGACTCATTTATTAAGCATACAGAGTACTCCAAAGCAATAAACAACATCCACATCTCTTCCCCGCCCCATCTCCTGCACCACAACCACATTAGAAAGAAGCTGCAGAAACAGAACACAATAGTAGGATTACTGAAATAACTCCCCATTTCCCTATAATTAACAGATAGCGCTGGGACTTTACTTAATTGTTTCTGGATTAATATATTCATGGCTCTTTTTTCTTTTGATACCATTCCAAAACTCAGCTAGAATTGGAAAGAGGCCTGGACTGGCATGCTTAGAGCAAAGCTGAATTTAACACACTGGGGCAAGGGGAAGGATTAGATGTAATATGAAAAATGTTATTTAGCCCCTTTTTTTTTCAGAAATGTCACGCTAAGTGGTAGGCTGGCCCCCTGCCAAAGCTTGATGCATCAAGGGTCACAGTGGCTTCAGAATGGCAGTAATTTTTTTATGCTGAGCCTCCATAATTTGATTGTTAGAGCTGGTAGATTTACATCGTATCGGAGCAGGGGATGCTAAGCTGCTGACTATCAATTTAAAGGGCACAGCATTTCTGTGCGGAGAGAGACACTTTGAAGTGCAGGCTTGGAAACACTGAAGGTTTGCTTTTCCTTCCAGACCAACAAGTGTTATGGATCGTGAGATATGGAGCAGAGGAACAGAGAGATCTGGGTGAGATATGATGTTTAGGGAGGGCAGAGAACGATAAACATTTGGGAGGCTCTGGGATGCCCCAGTGCAAGAGTCTTTGCCTCAGAAAGGGAGGAGAGAACTTCTCCCTGGCCACCTTGCTGAGCTCTCGGATCACGTAGACCCCTGCCACAGCTCATCTCCTTCCTCTGAACCTGCAGGGATCTCCATTGCATAGGGGCTGATCACTCCTTCCTAGCCTGTGTCACACACGATGGCGACTGCACGTCTGCACACCCACAAGTAGGCAGCTGGAGCAGCAAGGACCAGATGCACACCTGTCTCCTGTGCAGAAGACGCTGTGCCTTCTCACTATTACAGACACCGCTCAGCAGGAGCGCGCTAGGTTTTGCTGTGCTCGTGCCTCCATTTTGTTGTTTGCCCAAAAACTAACTCCTTCCCAGGCTGGGATAGCGTAGGCTGCAGGACCCAGGGGCTTTGGAGAAGGTCCACGGTAAGGGGCTGGATGTGACTGCGGGAGGCCACCTCAGTGCCTTCCAGTTCAAATCTTGTATAGCAGAAGAGGCTTCACAATGCTCCCAATTATTACAGAATGCTCACATCTTGGTATAGGCAGCATTTTTGCTACCATTTAGATCAGAAATGGGTCTCCCTTGCTTTCTCACAAATCCTCTTGGAAATTTTAATCAGTGTCGAAAAGGGACTGAGCAAATAGGGATAAGTATGGGACAGGGTACCAGATTAGGAATGAGACCTGGGCAGGTCTCCACGTGCCAGAGCGACCAGCCATCGTGCTGGCCTCCTTTCCTCCTTCCCAGGTGCTATCCTCATTCTCTGCCCTAGTTCCCTGCCTCCAGATGGCCACTGCTAATGACTCGTATTTTGCATCCACCATTACCTGATAGTACACTATCCTCATGATAATTTAATTTGTTTGATTACTGCTCCTAACAGGCAGACGAAAAGGTCCATGATTCGTGTGGCTCTTTGGTTAAACTGGCAATGATGCCATTGCACGTGCTAATTAACATTTAGGCGTCCTTCATAAATGCTCCACACTCATTCTGAGTTTGGATCTCCAACATCATTAGAAAGAACATTGCTCTCATCAGCAGCTCACTGTGAGCTGCTTCCATGCTGGTTTTGCCATTTGGATGCAGGATTTTTCCTGTAGACTACTTGTTCTAGTTATTAACATGTTGGGTTTGGAGATATATATACACACTTTTTTTTTTTCTTTTCCTCTTTTCAGTCTTTTAGCTACTCCACGGAGTCTTGGAAGCAATTGGCACATTCACACATTGACACATGAAGGGGATGTGTAATATCTGAATAAAGATACTTAAAATCAGATTTAGAAGCACCAGGAGGGCTGGAAAAGAGCTTGGGAGGTCAGCTCATTCCTTGCTTCTCTTTTTCATCAAAATGCCACAAAACTCTTTAAAAAAAAATCTAGGGACCAGTTGATCTTACTGATAAAAATCACAGCCTATCTTACACTGTTTTCCCCTACCTGTGTTAGCATGCATGGTGCATTAGCACTGCAAACACTTTGGTGATCCTTCCTAGGTATTCTCTGACCTCTAGCAGATGGAGATCATGCTGGGATTCCTTTCCTGTACAGTTCCATGTTTTAAGGAAGGATCAGCAGTATCTGAACCATTCCTGAAAGTGTTTTGTCTACAGTTTTCTTAAAAATCCTCGGGGGAGAATTTGCCATATCTCAAGTATTTACTGGCCTGAATCAAAGCAGAAAGTATTAAAGAATACCCGAACTAGGGAAAAAAAAAAAAAAAAAAACACATTTTGGAGTCATACGGTTTGAGGTTGATCTAAAATATTTTTTTCATTTTTGAAACTGCTTTTCAGCTTGATCAAAATCAAAATTTATATGCTTTTGGGGGGAAGGTTGATCATATGAGTTTTTTAAAAATTGGTCCACAGTGCACCACAAGCCTGCCTACCAATGTTAACTAAATTCTAGCAAAAAAACAATCCAGAAAATCCCCATGTCCACAACAGCTGCTTCTAAAATGTTCCTTGAGGACACAAAATAGTAGCTTGGATCCTGGAGCTTTGCAGTCTTCCTGCTACTCTGAAGTCCCTCCATAACCACCTGATTGGTCCTATCCCCACGCAGTGACAAATCCCAACCACTTTCCTCTTTCTGTCTTAAGTGAAACCCGGCTCTGCAGAGCAGCACGGAGCGCATCGCCTTGGCTGAGAGCAGCTCTCGCAGCAGATGGTCAGGGAGATCTCAGCTCTGTGATTTCTAACATTCAGTTGGTTGGTTTCCTAGGTCATTAAAAAAAAATGTTTCTTGTAAAAGTGCCTCTCTTGCTAGTGCTGGTGCTTGGGCTAACAAAAGGGCTCAGGAGCCGAACCACAGGGGTGGTCCATGCCCACAGCCCCACAGGCTGCACATCAGGTGTCCAGCTCCAGCAGAGATCCATCCAGGGTTAGGTCACAGCCATGGCCCACCCATTAGTGTCCATGAGCCACCCTGTCACTGAGCACCTTGGAGCACTTCATTTAGTGCCAGGCTCCTCCACATAAAAGTTGTTTCAGTGACAGAACTACAGGAGTCCCTTTATCTAAAATGCCTGCTAAGAGGATGAGGCTGGATGAAGATTGTAGCACAATGGGCCAAAGCAAACAATATTCTTGAGTGCTTTTTCCTCAGAGGCTCCCACCACAGCAAAGAAGCTGTAAGCTTCACTCAGCTGCAAACTCAGCAAGATACAGAGGAGTCTTGAGAAACCACACTTTCCAGGACCCCCCCCAAATGGAAAAGCATTCTGTCCATCATTATTTAACCTATTACTATTTGCTGAGAGTGCTTTATTAGGTTGTGACTGTCTGAAACAGTCAAATGATCAGGAATGATAAGAGAACACGTTTTCCCAGTGCTGGGACAGTCACACTGTAAGCGCCCAGTGTCAATGGACAGTCCATTCACTGACAGCTGTCAGCTACAATTCCTCTGAAATGCTATGTGAAGAAGTGATGTAAAGGCATGCCTCTAAACGAAGTGTGCTCCGTGGAATGCAATAGGAACTTTCTGCCTCAGCAGCGCTTTATCACAACTGTTTGCTTAACTGTTTTAAGAAAACTTGAATTGTCTTTGGAAAAGAAATCTTACTAAAATATACATTTCTATCTCCTTGTTTTTGGAATAACTGAGACAAGCTACAACTGTGAAAACTAGCTGAACAGACTACCAGGATAACTTACTTACTGTGAGCAGAATGTTTAACTTATGAGAAGAAAGGACAACGCTTAATACTGTTGTAAGTACTGTGATTTCTGCTCAAAACCACAGAGCACATAGGCTGCAATTACACTGTGACCCCACTATTGTTAAGCTTTCCTTATTACTATACAGCTAACATACATAGAGATTAAGATTTTGATTTTCCAAGCCACTTACAGGCTTTAGAGAACCGTTTCCAAAAAACTAAAATTAATGCGAGCTGGGTGTTTGCCTCTGTTTAGAAATGTGAATTTATAGGTCTTTCAGCATAGGCTCCCTATAGGAGTAGAGCTATGAAGTGCTTTGTTCACTTCGTATTGGTGATAATCACACCCTGGAGAGGCCAGGTGACAAAACTGGAGACAAAATTGGAAAGATAGCCCTGCAGATTTCTGGAGGATGAGCAATCCTGTATCTGACCATCCTGCTGCTCCAGTTTATTGAGGGTTTTCTGAAGGCTGCAGTACTCCATGCCAAGAACTGCTTTTCAACAACTTTAAGCTGAATTCCATTAAATTAAAAATACATAAAGCCTAAACCTTGTTTTCTTTCAATTTTAGTGTTCAGAGAAGTAGAAAGGATTGATATGTCAGTAATAGCAGACTGGTGAGAGAAGAATTTATGACCATAGAAATGCTGAGGCACTGCAATATAAAGAAGCACTTAAGCCTTTCTATTAAAGTTACTCATATTAAAAAGTAATAGAAGTTTTGGGTTCTTGGAGGCTTTCCTTATTTCATCAGAGTGATACCAATGAGTAGCAATTTGTCATAACTGGAGAGCTGAAACCATCACCCTGCCCCTCAGTGAGCAGCTCTGGCACAGCAAGGGAACACACACTGGGGAGGGATGCGGCTGCTCCCTGCAGGAGCATCTGCTTTGCGTGGGACCGTGCAGCTTTGGACGCCCTTCTGTGACTTCTCTCTGACTCCCAACCAGGCCAAGAGGTTGGTTTTAACCCCTCTGGGACTGCAAGGATGGGGTGAATCCAGTCCAACATCTGCACACTGCCTGAGGCTTCTTAGCACTGGCAAATAAAACACACAGCAAGTGTACCAGTGACACAGGAGGCTGCTTCCTATTAGGCAAATTAAACCTTTCAGTGCAACCAAAAAATAGCAGTGAAGAGGCAGCAAAGCTGATAAATGTGCAAGGTCTAGACACAAAAAGAGAGAGAAATGGATTCGGCTGGACAGGGGGGACAAGATAAAGCATGAGGGGATGGAATTAAGCCTGGAAAAACATTTGGAGTGGACAACACTGGAGCATGCTGATGAGTTACTTCGACATAGTGCATCCCAAGCTAAATGATGGTGTCTCTGGTTATGCTTTAAGTCACGTTCATGCTTACGCAAGCACTTTAGGAAGGTTTCTGTGGATGTCAAAGTAGGAATTACACAGCCTAGACCTCAGCCTGTATAGAATAATATTCAGAGAATAAAATTTTCCTCAAATGAAATGTTAGGAAGAACAGCTATTACCTAAGACTTTGAGAAAAAAGTTTACTGCAAACCCATCCTCAGAAATAAAAACAAATGATCCTAACCACTCTTTCAGCTCTCATTTCTATGATTCAGTTCCCTGCTACCCTGTTCCTCCTCCACTATAACTATGCCAGTATTAAAAATCTGCAAAAGAAGGAACATTGTATTGAGTTTCCCTAGCACCATAGCTAATGCTTTCCAAACAGAGACACCAATTTTGTTATTTATTCTTCAAATGCTTTGGTGCATGGACATTTGACATCTTGACCAAGATATCATTTTCCTAGGGAGGAACGAGGTACAAGTTTGGATATATCAGAAAATCTATGTACCTTCTTGCAGGAAGGATGGAGATGAGCAATATTGTAAAATGAGTTTCTTTCTCCAAATAGCTTATAAGCAGCCATGTCTCAGCCAAAGCAATCCAGCAGGTCTTTCAAGAAAACTCTAGCAAGACTGAATATTTTCAAACTCCGAAGCACACTGATAAACCTTTTTCCCCCCATTTTGTTTGTGCTACATAACCAGTGGGTATTGCACACACAAGCAGTTCTGTAGGTACAGGGTTCTGCGAAGGGCATTCTACTTCATCCAAGGTCAGAAAATTTTTCTGGCCGAGGAGTTTTTCTTAATGCTGAGACATTACCATTTGCCCTGCTGATGCGCATAAAGTTGGACTTGTCAGATCTAATTGATTTGCAGTCCTTTTGGTCAGAGGGTGAGCTAAACTTAAATACCAGAGGGGAAAGGTTAGTTCAATACCCTTCTGCGTTATCTTATCTTCTCTCTCACTGCTCCAGGAAACAAAGGTACTTCCTCAACTCGTTTACAGTACAACACTTTGCCACTACTACTCTATTTTAGTCAGTTTTCACTTCATTTACTGTATTTGTGTCAGAATGAACGTGTTTGTCACAACAATATGGGCTTGCCAACCCCTATGTGATTATACTGATGAGCAGGAGTAGACCGGTAACTCCTGGAAATAATTTCTGAATAGACCCAATCTCACCGTTGTGTATTTGGTGCATTTCAACTTCTATTTTTAGCAGTTTCCATTCATTCAGCATTTCAAACATACAGCTCCATTAACTATTGTCAGAAAACTAAAATTGCCTAATGTGGGAGAAAAGGAACAAGAAAACTAGCAGAAGAAAGGCACTAGGGTTTGCACAGTAAAAAAAAAATCTAACACAAACACATCAGTAAAGCATCCGTGCAAGATTCACACAGACTCTGCCTCTAGACTGCTGAGCCCTGGAGGCAGAGCTTTCAGGGACTCAGTCCCCATACTATCCAACCTTCTTGTTCAAAAATAGCTTTGAAAACTGGGCTTCCCCTGTCTGTGCAAGTAGGACAAGTCTCCAGAGAAGGTGATGCTCTCAGACAAGCCCTGCAAATTCCCATCGTTGCCATGAAAACTGCATATCCATTCTATTTTGTCAAATGTTAATTGCCTTCTTAAAGCATAGCTTTTACCACCCCCACAGCTTTACACACTAAAAGCTCTTTTATGTATAAATAAAATCTGCTTTGCTTTTGGGTGGGTTTTAATTGAGAAAAAAAGAAGCACTTAGTATTCCATGCTCTGCTCTTCTTCCCCCACCCAGCTGAGAATAGGATGGATTCTGCTCTGGTGATACAGAGAGTACCACACAAGCGACTGCCGAAAAGAGACCCAGCAGCTCTAAGATGAGAACCAGCAGGTTAGCAAAGGGAACGTCACACGTGTACAGAGCTCTGGAAATGCACCTTACTCTCAGACACCATATTTTTGCCCTTTGTGCAAACGTATCTCAGTCTTGTTTCCTTCTGCAAATACTCTGCTTTTCCTCATGCCATCCTACCACTACAGGTCTAACTGGCAGCTTTCTCTTCCATCACATTGCTGTCCATGGCATCGTTTATCAGCTCCTGCCAGCTGAAATGGAGCTCCCAATGTTTGGGTGGTTGGTTCTTCAGAAGAGTTGTTGATAAGCTCTGCTTTACAAATTCCCTGGCTAAGAGTGATAGCATACAGCTTGCAAGCATATTACTTGACTCACAATTTTTAAACCTTGGAATAGTACTTTTTTTTATTCTAGAATTAGGTAATNTTACAGTGAGTCAGCTACACTATTTTTCAAGGCAAAGTAACTTTTATCTTTCCTAATCAATCACATCTGATACTGCATTTTATATCAGCCTCTGCTGCATCCAGGGAGTGTGTTCCTTCTCTTTTCAGTTTGAACAAAGCCCAGTATCTGGAAATGTTTGTTTGGAAGGTGCGGGCTCAGTAGCATTTGCATTCTCTTTCCATCGGTGCAGTTGGTGAGGAGGGCTGTAACAACAGTCAGAAGAGCATCCTTTCTTTTCAAACAGATTTTTTTCTTTGTGTACACCAGAAGAGCTAAACTAATCTCTCTTTAAGGATCAGAAATAGCTGTGATAGCCTTTCCCAGCTCTTGCCTCCTCCAAGTCTTTCAGTTGCCCTTTTTCTTACAGGGCCTGATTGCAGCCCACCTCCATCTGGCTCTTTGGCAGGGCACAAAGGTGCTGGGGCTGCTGGTCGGGCAATTGCTGCTCGTTAGCACTTCCCAGAGGCTACAAGGAAGAGTTTTCTTGGGGGAAATCATCCACACAACAGCAGTAAAAACTGAAGCAAGCAATATTAGAAAAGAAGAGTTATTAGAGAGGAAAACGGAAGAGTTTGCTCATCAGATCTAGATTTGCAAACCAAACTGGATTTGCATTTGGTAGCTCACTCGAAGCACAAGAAAACAGCTTCACCTTGTGAAAACAGCTTCACCCCGTAAAAACAGTCCCAAAGTCTGTCTTCTGCCTGCATCAGCCTTGTTACCAGCTCACCTTGTCACAGAATCACAGAATCGTTTAGGTTGGAAGAGACCTCAGACCAACCTATGACCTAACACTAACAAGCTCACCACCCTAGGCTCTGTATTTTCTGGTCAGGTGCAGGCTGTCGTGCCTGTTGCAATTGACACTACAAAGCAAGATGCTGTAAATAGGCACAGAGAGGATGAGCATTCCTTGCTCCAGGAAACTGCTATCATGTCCTACCTCCTAACTACTAGCAGACAAGGCTGGCAAGTCAAAAAGTGGTGATTTCGGTTCCTATCTCTGCCAGGCCATTCCAGACTGGGAAGTTACCTCCAGCAACAGAAGGCAGCTCGCAGCCTTTTGCTGCCGACTCCACCGAGTTCCCCTTTCTTCTGAGCACAAACATAAAGATGGGACCCTCTGAGCACTTCAGCTGCTGACTTCTTTCACCAAGAAATTGGAGACACCCCGCTAGTGCTGCCCCAGAGCCCGCCTGTGACAGGGGCCAAGAGGAACATGCTCCTTGTGTGCTGCCACGCCGCAGCACCTCGCTTCTGAGTCACACCTGCTGTGAGACCAAGGGGACTGCTGCGGCCTGGGACCCTTGGTGAGATCCCCAAAGCTGCCAGATTCGGCAGAGGTTTTGCAACACACATAAACATCTACTTGAGCCTGGTGCGAGATGACAAATTTGTGCTGTTGATGGCTCGGTACCAGCCCCTCTCCCTTGCACTGCAAATGTTTACATTGCACTGAAAGATTCAGCTGGGTTTGGAGCCTGGGCAGTCAGAGCATTAATCAGGCTGCAGAAATCAAAAGGCAAAAGCACCGACCAGAGAAGCAGGATGCCAAAAACCAGAATTAGTTCCAGGGATCAGGGGAGAAAAAAACACATTTAACATTTCACTCTAATGGCTACAGCAGCTAATCTCTCTGCCACTGAGGAATGTTTATGTCCCTGAGTTATGGAAATGTTTGCTCTGGAAGCAGTGCCAGAATGTTTTGAAATGTGGAAATGAAAGGACAACAAATAAGTCCATTTGATAACAAAGCAAGACAGGGCTTGAGGAGATACTATGAGCTTTAAAGGCGCATGAGCAGATGCCTGCCAAAGGCTGCAGCCAGTGCCCAGTGAGAGCACCATTCATAGACCAAGAGCTCCCAAAAGTGTTGTTAGAGAGGACTTATATCTGCAAAATTTGGCTTCTCATTGCTGGGCCCAGGCGCAACACCTGCCTCTCCCCACCGGCCTGCAATGAGCCTGGCTCAGGGCTGGACCCCCCTGCACAGAGGCGGGCAGTGCCAGCAGCTGCCCCACGCAGTCCTGCCCTCCCCTGCAAGACTGGGGACAGAGATGGGCTCCGGGAGCCACCTCATCTCTGCTCACACCGGCCTTCACACTGAGGCAGCACAGGATGCATTGGCGTTAATTACTGCGCTCATGCTTACAGAGCCCTATCCGTAACAACCAGCAGTGCTCAGCACCCCCACGTCCCGCACTGCTCCTGTGCTGCACAACACACAGCACCCTTGGGCTTCGCCAAGGCACCGCCACCCAGCCCCACAGGCAGTCTCCTGGTCTATCTGTCTCTGTGGGGAAGGGAAGTCCCAGTCTCTTTCCTGAGCAGATTGTGCGATTTTAGGGATCCACAAAAATGAAAAATGCACTTTTGGTATTGTCAATAATATTTGTCTCTTTCGGATGCGCTGGATCTATTATGTTAATTGCTTACCTCTCTACACTTTATTTTAAGGTGAGCATTAATTGATTTCTAACTGTAATCACAATTATGGTGTGTTATCCTGATTAATGAAGGGCTTGATTAACAGATAAGAAGGTGCTACTGTTTTCATTTTTGGAAGAAGAGATGAAATATGTTTTTACTCTATGGCTGAAGTGCTAATTTCACTAGAGAAAGCGGTGCTAATGCAAGGCAATTAATCATCTATTTTAGTAATTTACAGTAATAAATTATTACTCATGGCACAGACCGTGCATCTGTAGATTAAACTCAAGGATATGCCTACCTTTAGCTACTACACGGTTTAGCTCTTAGCGTACATTATGCAGCACTTTGAATTCCCAGGCTGCAAAGCACCCTGGTGCTCCAGCAGAGCAGATGCAGCAAGAAGCACTCCTGACCCATGCAGCAGGCAGAGGGGATGAAAAGCAGACACCCCTGTCCCCTTTCTGGTGGCACAGGTGCTGTGCACACCAGCAGAAGATAACCAGTGGTCCTGCTAACCCCCCCATCAGGGTCACGGGGTCAGCCATAGGGCTGGGTTTCTTTTTCAGAGCCCATACAATATGCTAGGACCATGACTTGGAGATTCATCATGATTTGTATTTATAGTGCTGCCCTTGATAGAAATCAAGACAGGGCCTTGGGAAGAGTGCAGGACCACAGTCATTTCAAACCCAGCATTTTCTAAGCATACAGTTTTAGAATTGATCTTGGGAGGATTCTTATTTATTTTTGTCCGGGTAAACGTGGCCTCAAAAAAGGAAGGCAAAGCAAAAACAGCTCAGAGCCTTAATTACAGAGCAGCTGACTTCCAGGAGGCTAAAATTCAAATAGCTCTGCCCATTAAGAAAAACAAGGAAGAGTGCCTGCTGTCATCCCATACCTGGGTGCTTTGTCCCCTGTACCAGGGCTGAGAGAAAACAGCAAAAGGACCCACTCAGAGCCCAATGTCCACTGACACCGACAGACCTTGATTGTCAAAGGATCTGCTCCAGTTGTTGCCAGAGTCAGGAAACACAAAGCTTTGTTTTTTAGGCTAAATATTACAGCTCAGCCCAAGGCACCCAGCCCATAGCTCCCTACACCTTGCCCCAGAAGCACTGGCACAGCTACCTGTGAGCCTGCTCGTGGCCCTGGGCCCAACAAAAACAGTTCTGGCTTTGTCCCGGGGGGCCAGACAAACCATTCCTCCTGTCAACAGCCACATTCCCAGGTAAATGTTGGAAGAGCCTGTTTGACATGCTGCCAGCTGCAGAGCAATGATGAGGATAAATTATCTGCTCCCTGCTGCTATCATTTCAGGGACAGCTTCATTAGCTCAGCTCGCAAGTGCAGCCTTGATGGGCGGGGGGCTTAATATTGACAAGTGATTTTTGGTTTTCCACTGCAGCGACACTTTGCAGCCCAATCCATTGTCCAGGCCTGCATGGTATCTATCATTGGGGAACTCTTTTTCCTTTAAAAAATAGTACTTCTGCCAAGTAAGGGAGTTTTAGGGGGATCAGAACTATTTGCAAATTCAGCTCTGTTTCATAAATAAATGAAATAAACAGCTGGAAAAGTGGCATCATTGGCCAGATCACCGCCAGCACGTCTGTCCCATACATCATGAAACTGCTCTATTTTCCATTATTTTTTTTTAGGGATTAAAACCACATCAGAAACACCAGATAGTGTAAATCACCATAGCTTACGAAGCAGATGGAATCACATCAGTTTGTACCACAGCAGGACAAAGACTTAGTGTTTGAACTGTTTCTTATTTATTCCTATTTGTGCAGGACTGTGCAGTCACATGACTGAGCTAGACAGCCAAAAAAAGAGATGCCTTCCTTGCAGGATTTTCATGACGCCAAAGTCATGATGCTCTTAGCCAGGAACACAGTCACTGCAAGGGACCTGATAAGGATGTGCACAATTACCATGTAGAACCAGGCACTTATTACTCATGCTCCACTCGGTTGTGTTTACTTGGAGAAGAATGGCAGCTGAGCACAAGGTACCAGAAGAGCAGATAGACTTGTTCTGGCTCTGTTCTCTGCCACCAGAAAGGGCTGATCCATTCTTCCCAGGTGCTTGTAGCATGTCTGCTGTGCCATGTGCATGTTTGCATTGTGGCGATGGGCAGTGGATATGCTTGAAAAGAAACAACAGGCAGAGAATAAACAAAAACGATCTAATTTTACAATGGGCACATCTGCTGAATAGCAGCTTTGAAGCCAGACATCCTAATCACAGTTTTATGGATTGGTATTAGAGCAAAATAAAACCTCAGCTCTGCCTGAGCATAGAAAATAGGGCAGGGGCAGAGCAGCCTCTTTTCAGCTGTAACATCTATTACTGTTTGCAGGCCTGGTTTTTGGTTTTGGTTTGTGGGTGGGTTTTGTTTTTTCTTTTGTTTTGTTTTGAAATAACACCTCTTTTCTCAACCAAAGTCTCTCCAGGATGAAAATAGTTGTTGGAATAGAAAGATTTTATTTCATCAAATCTCTATGGAAAAAATTTAGAAACTATTCATATCAAAAGATAATATTTGATTTTTATGCATTTCAGTTGTTTCATTTAATATTTTTCCTTCCTCTATACTTTGTTTTCAGAATTAAAATAATTGAAGGTATATTTATAGCCATTAAACACCTACAAACTATATACATACTGCTTCAACAACATTTCAGTGAGGTGTCTCAGAATGAAGGTAACATGCTTCAGTACTGCAGAAGCAATTTGAATCTTTGCTTCCTCACTCCAAGCCCAGAGAAGGATATTTTTCAGTTTCTGTTGAACTTCCCTCTCTCTCTCTCCTGTGTGCCAGTACTACCTCGATACCCACCCAGCAGCTGTGAAGGCAATGCTGCAAGGGGACATGCAATAACAGTGCAAGAGATTTTGCTCATTACAGGCCAGCTGGACACAGCAGAGAGCCCACAGCACAGCAGCAGGGTGCTCAGCTTTAGGAAATGTTGCCACAGTTCCACAACCAGGTTTTTCTCCTCTTTCTGAAGGGATGGGATTGGGGAATCCCTGGACAAAGAGGCATGAAAGGGCAGCAGTAAAAAGTGTGAGCTGTAAAAGCAGCACTGAGGACAGCTGGAGGTTATTATTCATATTTTGGGGATACCCAGACAGACAGCCATGAACTGTAACTGCATCGTTGTGCAGGCTGCACAAACACTAAAGAAAACAGACTTTCCTGGAAGCTTTTACAGGCTCACCTTTGATTTTCTTACCTATAGTCATCTTAGTTTCTGAAGGCCCGGATTACACAAACATCAAACACAAAAACATTAGCAGAAAACCCTTGAAAATGAGATTTGACTTAATATTCATGAGTTACTTTTTAAGAAGATCTGAGTGGGTGATTGGTTCTGTGATTCTGTGGTTCCTGAATTACACTTCTGATTCTTGTTCTTTGGAGTCTTGCTCAAGTATGTATTTAAAACTCTTTCTCTGAAACAGCAACTAATCGAAATATAATGTATTGTTTTCTAATGAAAACTGAGAATTTAAAATATTCAAAGGAGTCTGGAAGCCTGAGCAAGGGACTCTGTTCACATCCCCAAAACTAAATCAAAAACATTCTGAAACAGAAGTCATTTTTGGTCACAATTTGAGATCTTCAGTGAGTTGTGTCAAAACATCCATTTTTTCCCAGTCACAACCACACCCATTAGAAGTGCAATTTTTTCCTCTCCTCCCAAGAAACTGTAATTGTTCAGCCTTTCACCCATGGCCAGATGTGGCTCTGTCCTTAACATTCTCAACCTCCAACTTGGAGCAGTATCTTGGCATTGCTTGTTTGGTTAATCTTATGCATAAGCTAAAGAACTGGCCTGAACTCGTGCAGTAGATTGCAATCAGAAAGTTTGGACAGTTTTTGGGACACTGCAGAAAATTAATAATACTGATAACGAGAGACAGCTGTGATAAGGAACAGACACATTGTGTAATCCAGCAAACATTAGAGACCCTATCACTACACTGCCCAAGAGAACATGCAAAGCAACAACTTGAGGCTTCCAGCTCAAAAGGACAATACAATCAGGAGAACACCAACCTTCATTCTTTCTTACAGTTTTAAGTGACAACACATTATCTGTGTTCATAAAGACATACTCATGCCAAGAGCTGTGTAGACATGCTCTCCAGATGAAACCATTTTCTATCAGGGCTATAAAGACGTCACTGAGCTTTATTTATTTGACTATCTGTTGGGACCAAAGTGATGGACAGTCCTCAGGTCCCTCACTTCTGTGCTTTCTTATTTAGATATGCAAAAGCAGCTCTTGGCAACTATATATTTCTATGTATTTTCCACACCCTCCAATGTGAGTTATTTCCAACAGCCCATTAGGATGTCTGGGAGAAGGGGCACTGTTATTGTTTGAGCAATTTGCACTCAGCATCCCCAGTCATCTGTTGTTTTCGTCGTAATCAAATCAGCAAGTTATAGATCTCAGCAGTAGTGAAAGACATCTCAGTACATCAGCAAGGCTGCACTGTCAATGCCCCTGTGGCGAGCTGCAAAAGAAATCAGGTTCATTTTCCTTGCATGGGAACCTAGGTACACACAACCAATTTCTGTTGTGTCCACACCAGTGCAACGCAAGTCAAACTCCACTTGAACAGTAAGGTCATACAGAAGGGGGAAAAAAGAGAAAGTAACTGCTGAAAGCATCCACAAATACTGTTTTTAAATTGCAGCTGTTTTTGTGTATGTCTGCTGCTGCTCTAGGCTTTATGAACACAAGTCAGCAATTTTGAGGCCATAAGGGACTATCAGATCATTTAAGCTGACCTCCCATCTAACACAGGGCAAATAATTCCTTTTAGTTACTTCTTTACTGAGCCTGACAAATGGTGTTGGACCAGAGCAGATCTTCCCACAAGGCATTCAGTCCTGAAGTGATGATTTGGAGAGATCACTTTCCTCTAGCAGTTTTGTTTAAATCATTTACCACCCTCTTTGACTGTGATAATACCAAAATAAATAATAAAACCTTACATTCTCAAATTTCCTTTTTTGAAGGACTCAAAGTCCTTTGCAGAGATGAAAACATAAAGCAGCAGTCCCCTTCTCACTTGGGCAGTGCATATAAGTTCTTCCTGTTGAAGGCAACCATAAGAGGTTGAAGGGGAAAATCTGCCACTGTTTGATGGGTACTGTGTCTAGCATCCTTTACAGGTATGAAACTTATTATCAATTAGTCTTGAAAATAGCACCATGCAATACATAGTATTATGAATTCACTAACAATGTCACAGCATGAGCTTGTTAAACCCAACTGAATCCTGATTATTCAATTGGAGAGAGGAATAGAGATTGCTCCAAAGATAAAAGCTTCCAAGGGGATGAAAAAAAAAAATTAGAACAGAATTGCTTTCTCTTTCATCATTTTCCTTTAAATTAGTTTGCTTTCTCTGTACCAAAGTGTAGCAGCCTTACACTTCCAGCTTCTTTTCAAAGGCAACTGAGATGGGTGGAGAACAATACTAAAGAGGTTTTTATTTTAATTGCTTTTTTAGGAAAATGTCACTGGCTGGATCTGTTTTTTCATTGCCAGCCCTGTTGGTATATCCACACTTGGCAGCCAGTGTGAAAGCAGGCTAGATCACAGCATGCCATCAGGATGGGGCATGGGTGCCAGTTCATACCAGCTCATCCGAGCGGGATCCCTGCTCAGCTCTTTTTCATCACCTTCCTAGCACCAGGCAGATTGCACAAGCAAGGGTTTTCCTGCTGCAAGTACCATCACAGCAAGGAGTGTTCCACTAGTCACCTCAGTCCCCTGGAACTACAGAAAAATGCTTGTCCTGCCAAGTGAAGGTCAACTGACTTCTTGTCTCTAGGTAGGTTTAGAGGTAGTGGCATCCGTTATCCGCTACACTGCCAATAGACGTGCCTGCTAACAGTTACTGTAAATTTGGTCACAGGTGCATAAGGTGAAAAGAAACAAGTCTTGAGAATTGCCTCTCTATTGCAAAGGTAGTGTTTGCAGAATGGACGGGTGCATTCAAAGTGCTGGATCTCTTCTTCCTCAAGCAAGCAGAAAGCTTACGTTTCCTCAGCTAGTTTTCTGTGCTCAGAATCACAGAACAGTTGAGGTTGGAAGGGACCTCTGGAGGTTATCTGCTCCTACCCTGCTCAAGCAGGGCCACCTAGAGTAGGTTGCCCAGGACCCATTAGCTGCTTTCTTTACTACCACTATTAGCAAAACAAAACAAACAAAAACACTCATGACTTGCATGCTTCCTGCTTTTGCAACTTGGAAGAGCAGCTCTAGAGTTAAGATCTGCTATTAAGATGCTTCAGAATTCCCAATCCTGACAACACCTGCAATAATCCTGCTTCCAGGAGGTTATATGAGATCCCTTTCAACCACTCTTCTGGTACTCTGATCTTCTGGCACTTCTTTCCATGCCTGTCTTACATTACATATACAAATATATATATATACACATATATATATATATATAAGTATATATATGCTATATATACACAATATACATGACATCTAGCACAATGGGAGGCTGGTCTTAGAGTTCCTATACAGCTGTGGTAACAAGCAAGATCCTACTAACAATAACTAATACACTGTTCTCCTTAAGCACATAGTACATAACATGTGACAGACAGTCTTCTTGTTTTAACTGGGCAAATACAGAAAAAAATCTTCAGGCTGCCCCAAAAGACAGAGGAAATGGATTTAAAATCGTATTAATCCTTCAAAGCATCTACCATCTGTGCTGTGAGCACTGCTCTGTCTAGAAGATTTTGCAGGGCAAGGCTCAGCTGGTCACACCCCAGCAGCCTCACCAAGGTGCCTGTGCCAGCAGGTGCAGATCTGGTGTCACAAAGCTTCCACGTCCTGACACAGCGACAAAGTCTTCTGATGGAAGAGGAAGCACAGAGCCACCATTTAGGCCCAGGACATTCCTACCCTTGCCAAAGATACATATGAGCCCATTAAGAAGCCCTGAAGCCACACCCCAGCTTGGATGCCTCATTTAAGTGTCTGCAATTAGGTAGGTTGAGTTCAGGCACAAGTGCCTGAAACACCGATTTATTAATCCTCCAAGTTGTGCTGGTTCCTTTCCAAAACACATTCTAACAAGGGCTGTATCACACTCACTGATTCTCCAACCACACCCCCTAATGAAAGGAATTTAGAAATGCTCTCTTCCCATTTGCTTATAAACACTTTATTAATTTGCCTGATGATACGTTTACAACATTAGCATGCTGTTAATTTTCAGCAATGTATTCTTGAACCATCCATCCATTGTGAGAGACTGAGCTCTTAAAAGATCTGACTCCATTTCATTATAGTTTATTATTGTATTTCATTCACTATGTACAGTGCAAATTAGAAAACCTGCAAAGCTTTCTCATCACAGAAATAATTACTGCCTGGTGGCCTAGAAAGTAAAAAAGTAATCTGTGCTAATTGAAACAGTAAAATATGCACTTCTCAGAATCCACTTGTTCAATACCTTGAATAAAACACACAGCCCCCTGAATTTGGCTCCTGTGTTCTGGATTATAAATTGTCCTCCTTTTCTATCTTTCATAGCACTTAAAAACTGGAAGTGCTGGTATTAATTATTTTAAGATTTTTTTGGCAGTCATTTCCTCTAATAAAGTTCTACTCCCCTAGGGAATTATACATCATTTAATTCAACTTTTCCTGTGTCTTTTTCATGAGAGAAGACATGAAAGGAAGCTGTCATTCCAGCCTGTTCCAGTCTTCAATTCCCTCTCTTCTTTTGAAGGTCACATCAACAGGAAACAGTTTTTTCCCCCAAACACACTCATACCAAGCTCTATAAACACAGCCCAACTGCAGCTCCTCACACAGGCACTGAGGTCGCCTGACCCAGACTGGTTCTCCTCTGTGGGTTCACACAGATCCTGGGAGTTTGTATTAAACTAATAAACCTGTATGATTTTTACTCCTTGAAAAACCACTTCTGGAGCTCAGAGTCACCACAGATCAGTCTTGCTGATACAGAGAAGGCATCATGCAAAATGCCAAGTCCCGGAGGCTGGAATGTACACAGGAACTGAGAGAATTGGATATCCTGTGACTACTGAGCTACAATAAGGTGTGAATTAGTATTTTTTGAAATCCTAGAATTATGAAAAGTATACACCTCCATCATAGCCTAAGTTGAAGCACTAAGCAGTCTACCCGCAGGTCATACTAATAGCAGCTACCTGATGCTCTGCTTTGGTTTCCTCTTCTAGTGCAAGAGGATTAACTCTTGCACTAAAAAACCCCGTGTTTATAGCTTCCCTCTTCAGCATGCAAGGAAGATACAGACAAAGGGCAGTGGAATGTTTTATGACAACACCCTCAGGACTGCAAGGAGTAAAACACGCCAGCCAAGGTCCAGGTGCGAGCTGACGCCCCCTCCTGCCCGCAGGAAAGCGGCACACTCAAAGCGCTGCGGCCTGAATTATGGGGGTTCACTCTTCTCTCACCCTCCTTTGATAACTTTGCACTGGGGTCCATCCGGTGCAGTGATCCCAGCGCTGTAATGCCACTTGTACAATTTTTTTCCTAGGAAGATTTGGAGACTGCTTTCCTTCTCTTTCCCTGCTGAGAAGAATCGAGATTTTTTAAATGCTTACCTCTGACTTTCTAATATGACAGAGAGCTGAGCTACAACCTGGAAAATACATAACCACTTGAAGTGAAGGCAAATAAATGGTGCTTGCAGAAAGAGCTTATTAGCATGGTGCACCACTTTCTGATAGTCACAAGAGGCAATACATTTTAAGTGCTTCAACAGAAAATGTTTCTTGGATGTGTTCAAACAGAATGCCAGCTATGTATATCCAGGGTGTCTGTGCAAGTACAGATGATCTGACCCGCAGTTTCTGAAAAGCAGGTAATCTTCTTGTCATCCTGAAGCTCAAGCAGAGTCAGGAGGACAGTGTAGAGCAGCCAGAACATGGGATTAGGGCTCATGAAATGAGAACCCCATCTCCCTTCCTGAGGTCCTCACTCATCTTACCCCTTCCTCCCACTTACATAAGGTGCAAATGCTTTTGGCAAGAGCCTGTCCCTTACTCTGTTTCTTTAGTGTAGATGACAGAGTGTAGCTGCTACTGTAATCCAGCTCCTAAATAATGAGAAATGCCCTGAGCTTGAACTCTTGGAGTCCCCTCCCAAGCATCCTAGGAGGGTTGTGGAATTTGCCAGGAGTGATGCCTCGAACCACGTGGGCAACCATTTCAGCAGCCAAATTTCTTACAAGCAATTATGATCTATACTAACCACGAGCATTTGCCTCTAAGGAGAGCTCTCTCCATTGCCAAGTTCAGAACTAAAAAGCTAAATACTTATTGCTGCACCACAGCCTTATACACCAACAGTAGGAAAGAAGGAAGCTCTGAGTTCTCAACCCCGGTGTTTACTTTTATATAAATATGGTCCTAATTGCAGTATCAGCTTCAAAGCCCAAAGGCCTTTATCTCCCAAGAGTGCTTTGAAACCATCTTCCTTTGAAAACAGACACATTCCATCAGAAAAGCCAAAGCCACAAACCATCATTCACATCTCTGGGTGGCTTTTGTATAAAAAACAAACTGTTTGGAGATGCTTGCATTGTTCCTCTGGAGATGGTAGGGCACATAGCCTCATTCTGTGTATAAACTATCCAACTTTTCCACAAATATTGTTCTTTTCATGGGCTTGAAAGAGTTTCCGGCTTCCCAAAGCTGTTTATATTTGGCTCAGTCTTACACCCCCCTCCCTGCAGTATCTAAAAGGAGGCTAGATGCATACCCTATCAAGTAGCCAAGTGTTTGTTCTTCATCTCAGCCACACAACCAATTTTTCACACTTTCCCTCAACACTTCATCATGACATGAAATTGTATATGGAGATCCCCAAATCTTTGCCTACAAAAGGCCAAGTCCTAGGACCAGCAAAGCTGGTGGTCTCCCTGAGCTCTGACAGGGTAATTGGGAATGTAGAAGTTTGGAAAGCAAACATTCAGTTTTCATAGATCCTTGGTATAAATTAGAACTGGATTGTCAACAGTTCAGACTTCAGGAAGATTTGAGTACCTTGATACACTGTTAATTAAGCATTTTTAAAAGTCCCACCAGAGCTCGGAAAATATCATCCATGAATCTCCCTACTGCCTGCCTCACTGGTCTTTAGGGCAGCAGTCCTGAGTAAATCAGTCAATTAAAAAAACAGGAGGAAAATCCAAAATTATTCAGAATTTTTTATTCATAGCTTTCATCACTGGAGAACATTAGTTTTTCTTTCAAAATCCCCACTCCAAAGAAACACATGTAGCTAAAGGGTTGAGCAGCTGCTTCCCTTCATGATATGAAGTCTAAGGCCTGTCTTCTGCTCTGCAAATCCAATGCATTTCCACTCTTCTCTCAGTCTCCTCATAGATAACTCACTTTACCTTGAGAGACTTCAAACTTCAGTCTAAATAGCTTGCTAGGAGGAGTGAACGATTACAGTCAGAGGATGAAACAGGAATGTGATAACCAGGAATTCTTGCAGCTAAAAAAAAACATAGCTAATGGCTAAAAGGTGATGTATACAGGGGCAGGTAGGAAACTAACACTGAAACGTTTAACTCTGAAAAGCAAAAGGAAGTACTAGAGCAGAGAATCTAAACCAGATTTTGAACTAGCTTCAACCAGGCTGCACAGACAGTACTGTAGACCCGCAGCCCCACTTCAGCCTCTGTCACCTTCGGCAAAGTCAGTGACTGCTAATTGTCATCAGCTGCGGGTGCTCCCGTCCATGCAGTGACCCTATCGATCTCATTCGCCTGGGTGTGCTGTTTCTCCCCTCCTGTGAGCAGCTTTCTGTGCCCACACGTGGCTCTCTTCGGAGCATCGATAAAGTGAAGACTGGGTCAGGGAGCAGCTGCCTGGGTGGGCTGAGGTGATGAATCACTCCAGCTTTCTCTTAAATCTACCTCTCCCAAAAGGAAGCATGACAAACGCCTCCCTTCCTTACGCTGTGTTACTTCCAATGTTACATTTGCATTTTTATTTCTAATTTCCCATTAGCCGATCTGCAAAGCCATTACAACCTTGGATATTGAAATGAAATTCTTTGACTTCAAGCCAGTGCAAAGTGATGCTCAATTAAAGTGCAGTTAGGTGCATTTACATGCAAAAGCTGTTAACAATGCAGGGAGGAGGCACTGCTAAACACCGTGCTTTAAGATCAGTGACTGTCAGCACGAGACCCCTTATTTACACCCTAATTACCCAGTGCTTCTAATTACAAAGTAGTAAGAATTGCACTTCCCTTGTCACACCATGTACCTTTTGTCACTTTCAGTATTTAAAGAAGGCTAGAAATGCTTTACAGGGTTTGAATATTCATTCACTCTCCCTCCAAGAGCTCCTGCTGAGTCCACTGGAGACCCAGATGCTCGCCCCGTTTGTAAATCAGACCCAGAGAGCTTGTGTACCACAGGAGATGCATGTGGGTGACTGCTGACGCGGCTGGATGCTAGACCAGCAAGGAGGCATGTTGCTCCACTTTAAAGGGTATCACTCATTTTGGAAAGGGTATCACTCATTTCCTTTGGAAAGGATTTTTATTCCAGAATGAAGCATAATTTCCTTAACAGTTAATTCTGGAAGTCCTGAGACTGACAAATAATGCTATGAGCACAAAATCTGTTATACAGCTGAGTTGACGAATTTCTCTCCCTTTCATAGAAGTGTCACCCAGAGATTTCAGAGTCAAAGTGACCCAAGATGGACAACAGCCTTTTTTTTTTTTTTTTTGCCATTTTTTGTGCTGTCCTTTGTACACTGGGTCAGTATGATAAGAATCTTAACATTCCTAAATACATACTACAAAACTTCCCTTAAAGTTTAAGCTTTAGCTTATTGGCCTTCCTGATTTATGAATGTTTACTGGCAGCAGCATCTCAGACAGGGCCAGGATGTCCTGAAACAAAGGACACTAGTTTCACTGTCATAAAAATGTTTACAGGACTATATGTAAATTCATTGGCTGGGAATATTTAAATTCATTCCAATTAGAACAAGTAGTCATACAAGACTTATGTCATTCCCATTTTTTTCAAGGCAGAGACAGCACTTAGACTGTGCTAAAGTGTTCTTGTCCTGTGTTACACTTCAGAGTGGACATTCACCGTGCATCAGGGAAGCATCCAAGGCACAGTGATATTAGGAGCATGTCTCCTTTGATTTTTCCAGGGTTCCCAGTGATGTGGGGCTGTTTGGCCCTGTCACCACCATGCAGGAGCCTGTGCAAACTCACAGCATGATGCTTTCTGTTATCTCTGGCTCCCACAAACAACTCCTGGGCTGACCTTTCAGAAAGAATCGACCCATGACAAGCAGGAATGACATAACTAATCTAATCCTCTGGAAACAATATTTGCTTGGCTTGAGCTCCCCAGGCAGTTTTGATATGAAGCAGGGGGAAGGGTGGAGGAGATGTGGAGGAAAGAGCAGCACAATCTCCTTCTAGGTATAAGCTTTTCCTACCAAGGCAGGAGAACAATGAACCCCAAGAAGAAAAAGTACTCAGCCAATTTCTATTTCTTTTACTTCTTTCCTTTCTTAAAACCAAAGTAAATAAATGGCAGGCCAAAAGCTACATTTCCGCAAAACGCAGATGCAAACAGAGTAGGGTGGGTTTTCTACCCCCTGCCCCTTGGATAATCCTTTTCACAGCTTAAGCTCAACAACTAGAAACAAGTCTGAACTAGGAGCTCCTGCAGACAGCAGTACAGAGCAGGAACCTAACACTGATGCTCTGCATGACCCCTTTGTAGAGTTTCTATTTTCCTACACGTCCTGCCTTATTCTCTCCACTAGTTAAGTGCAAAACTTAGGCAAGGTACCAAACACCCAGAAAAAAATTGTGCCATTGAAGTCAAGGGGAAATCTGATGCCTGGGGAGTCAGGACTTCACCCAAGGACCTATATGGACTTGATGCCCTGGCACAAACAGCAACTGCTCAATCCAGTCCAGAAAGAGAATAAACAGGCTTGGTTCTCTGGACAGAGAGACCAGCCACAGATGTTTCCATTTCAAATAAAATCAAACTGCCATGGCAAGAGAGGAAAAAAAACAAAGGAAACAATCACCAAGCCACAGAAAGAGGGACCCAAGCCTTTACCTGCAGCAGATGCAGGCAGATAAGTGAGAGTTGCAGCCAGACTGAATTTGCCAGCCCAGAGCAGCCCCTTTCAGCTGCTGTGGCAGGGCAGATGCTGCTGAGAGTCCCCTGACCATGCAGAGCACTCCCCCAGCTGCTGCCAGGGCTGTTTGCCCTCATCCTGGGCACCTGCTTTGTGCAGACAGATAAATCCTGCTGTTGGGGTGAGAGCAGCAGCCCCAGTGGGCTGAGCCTGGCACAGCTTCTCAGTAGCAGCCTACAAGCTGTCCCTTCCCTCTTCCACAACAGAAGCATGCTTGGAAAGTAAAGGACCTCACTGCTCCTCTGAGGAGCTCTGTCCCCTTCCCTTTACAGTCTCTTGGTTTTTTTTTTTTAAGCCATGAAACTCCAAAGGGTGATGTACTGCTGCTAAGGCACAAAGCACCTAATACCAAAAAACACACGACAGCAGAAACAGTGGCTGCAGAGATCTCCCTATAGAGACAGACAGGCCCAGAGATGGCATCAGGCCAGTCAAAACAGTGTCTTCTATTTGACACTTGTAAGAATCTAGGCTGGAGCCACAGTCACTTTGCTAGGAACAGAGTCTTTGTTTGGGTTTCTTGTCTGGCCAATTGCATAAATAATAGTGTTGAAAAGTTACATTTTCTTCAGTAAACACTGCAGCTCATGGTATGATTTGCGTGGCCAACACCATATGCATCCCATCCTTACTTCTTCCAGACACCTTGGCACAAACCCATCCTCTATACAAATGGCTTAACTGATAGAGCCTCAAGCCTGCACCCACGGCTGACCACCATCCGCTTTGTGGCAAAGCCTGCCAGGACCACGCACTATTTATATACCTTATCCCCTCAATGGACTTCGTAAGAGTCACAGGGAAGACAGGATTTCTTTTTTCAGTGCAGAATCTCTTAACATTGATAAATATTTAATCAATATGAAACGTGAAGGCAAAAATAAACAATCAATCCCTGGCCACTGAATAGTGCCAGCATTCAAAAGAGCAAAGCTGATGCAGTAGCACCGAGTCAGAGACAAGAAGAGCAGATGGTAATCAGAGAAACTTTGTCTGCTTTCCAGTTGGTATCTGTTTGCTCACAAAATGGTGCTCTGATTGTTGGGGAATACTGATAACCACCGTGATCTGGTTGCTTGTAGTAAGAGACATGGGGCGAGCTGCAGCGGGCAGAAAAGCTGGCTAGATAGCATTTGGGAAAAAAATTACTTGGAAGAAACTCCCTGGCTGGGTTCAATCCAGAGCTCCATGCCTTCTTAACACAACTGCTGAAGTCTCATTTAATTGCATGATCAGTCATTGGATGAGGGGCTTTAAACAGAACTTCATGAAAAACTTTCGCCTGTTGTACTGCCATTTTTATGTGAATTGTTTGAGGTGTTCTGAGCTGGGACAGCTCTGGCTTAAGGCAGCTCCCGGTGCTTTGAAGGAATACAGTGCCAAGCAGATAGAGTCTTAGAAGGGCTAGGAGCAGTCAGATGGGATAGAAGGAATAAACTGCTTGAAATTATGGAGCTAAGTAGTGTAAAGATGCTACCCCATACACTACAGTGAAGTAGCTGGACAGGGATGTGAAGGTGGATAAAGGATAAAAGGACCTTCTTTATGATTTGTGAAGACTCTTGCCACAGGGAAGCACTTCAGTGTCACAGCCAAGTGGTAAAAGCTTCTTCCTGCTCATTATCATCATCTTTAGGATGAAGTTATTTCCATTAGGACTGAGAAAGAATAATAAGCTAGCACTATGGTATGTAATGCAGGAAAAACTGTCAGCCCAAGGGAAATGAATGGAGCCTGGCACCTCACCCTGTCTCAGTTATCCCTACATGCATCCTCCGTCTCATACTCAACCTGTCTCACTACCTGCTTCCTTCACTACCACTGTCACTTCTCCTGCAATTAAGACCAGAGGACAAGCATCCCACAGGGCTCAGCACCAGATACCTCCTCTGCAGCCAGTTTAACTCTATGCAACATGCTGACCTTGTCTGAAAAATCAGAACACATGTTAATGCTTTAATAACTGCTCAGGTCTATAGAAAAGGGCAGAAAAGCTTTCACCACTTCAGAGCAGCAGCAGCTGGTATTAGGTACAGCATGACCTGTTCAAATAATGAGTAATGAAACCTAGATTGCACTGTGAATTTGGGGACTGAGATCATCTGGTCATTCCTGCAGGAATGGCTGCTCCCAAAATCTTCTACAGGAGTGTGCACATGTATAATCCACACAAGTAATGCACAGGTCTTTCTCACCAGCTAACGACATGAAAACACCAACTCAGTCTCAGTTCGGACTCGCACTAAGTGTTGAAAGTTCCCTAGCCAAACCCTTCTAAAGGAAGGGGTTTGAAGAAACTGAAGTTTTTACACTTGGACATGCAGGGTTTTTTTTTCCCCTCTCTCAGGTGATAAAATGTACTAGGAGATTGAACCAGCCAGGAAGATATCCCGTTCCAAGAAAAACCTCAAACATGCATCTTAAGAGGCACACTGAGAACCTGGCTGCAGAAATAGCAGCTGTCATCTAAAGCTGCTCTCCTGCATGCATTCCTACCCAGGAAGATTTCCACTTTAACCCATTAGAAGGAGAACAGGCAAGGTGAATTTGTGTCAAGATCAGAGAACTTCATTCATGACCGTCTTAGCTGGTGAGGAATTGTCACTGTATCAGACAAAAGGCAGAAGCAACAGTGAGATCATGATGTAGTTAAATGGTAATTAGTTTTAAATGTAATTAAAGATTAAGGGATTAGAAGAGATGCACATAAGATCTGCACACTGATAAAATGTCCCCTTTTTTGATTCTGTGTAGGAAAGTTAAATACAAAATATCTTTTAAAGGATAAATAATAGAGATAGTCAGACTTGAGAACCTCAAAACTGCTAAATAATTCTGATTTTTCAGCTTCTGACCAGAGTGTAGTGAGAAAGGAAGATAAAATGGGAAAGGAAGACAGATTCTGGGATTCAGGCTGCTGTTAGCTCATCCTGCACAACCTATGGGGAATCAATCTTTTTGTTCTGAAGGGTGTTCACTGGCTTCTTTGCTATTCCTTTACAGCCACAACACATTGAATAGGTACCATGCACAAAGAACATTTGTTATCATTTTAGGTTACTAACTACAAAGGGAATAGCTTTGAAAAGAAAAGCATTTTAGACTGAAATAGAATCTTTCCAATGAGTCCCATTACCATGAATTAGGACAGCTTTTTATGGGAATGCTACTTACTAGCTGTTGAGCTACATGGAAAACATGCACCTAGTGTGTCCCTTGAAAATCCAGTATAGAAACTCCTTCCTGGGACCAACTCCCAGATGTCTTTCATGTTACAGCCAGGACAGTGGGAGTCATTGTACAGAGCCATGCATTTCTGGACATGTTGGGCTGGGGTGAGAGCTCCTCATTTTTTTTTTTTTTTTCCCCTTTCCTGTGGAATAATTAAAACTGAGTGACCTAGTTCATGAAGCATTGCCTTATTCCAGCTGCATGAATTGTGTCCAGCTGGCTGACCTTGATTGGCAGCTGATTTTTAATGATAAGCAAAGAAACCTAACCTTTTAATTTTACCTTTTTTTTTTTTTCAAACCAGTCCATTCTTGTGAGCCTCCAGTGATAACAGATGCCAACAGTGATATTCAGACATGTTAGAAGTCCACTGTTGGAGCTGGAGACTTTTTGGAAGTACAAAAGGCAATACCCAAGTTTCACTGGAAGGCATTTTATTATTTTCTCAGTGCTTAACTGAGATGTCTAAATTATGAACCTTGGTACCTTATATAGCCCATAAGGGAGATGCAAGCTTATCTAAAGATGTGCTTTCTTTTCTCCATCAATTAGAGCCTAGATCCTACCCCAGAAATAATCCCAGCATTATGTGAAAGCCCATGAGTCAGGCATGCACCCAGCTAAACAAATTAGTATATCCTAGCTGAACTGCTGTACCTGTCTATATGTACCCTGCTAGTCCATGGCAAAGGAAAGGTAAGTCAGCTTAACTTAAACCTTTCTTTTCATAAGCTAGATTCAGACAGGTTTCCTTGCAACTGTCCAAGGTTATGACCCATGCAATCACTGCATCTCATCTGACACACGGTTACTCACTAAGTGGCAATAACTTGATCATGCACCTGCAGCCTTAACACCAACAACTTTGTTGTTCAATCCAGCATAAATAAAAATGTAACAAAGGAAAAGACCTTATTGCTAGTAGGCAAGGTAAGAAAGAGTCAGAGTTGGCAGTTTGCTGAGCTGTAGAATTAAATAAGCAGGAGTCCACAAACTGCTTTTTTTCCCCCCTCTTTTCTCCCAAGAAAAAAATCATTATTTCTGCAAGAGTCACGAGTTAATTGCAGATAAACTAATAGAGTTTGCACAAGAACTGGAGTTCAAAATCAATTATATTTGAGTTATCCCACTGAAGAAACCAAAGCTGCTGTTGCACTTCTGCACATGCAAGGGTGCAGAGCACTTACCACTCCCCTCCAATACCCCTAGAACCTGCCATGCTGCACACAGCAGCTGCACGGTGTGCAATCTGAGCTCCTGGGGTGCAGACACCAGGGAGAGGAGCTGCTGCAACTCTGCAAAGAGTCAGAACCCCATAGTGAGGTCCCCAGGTGCTGCTGGCCGTGTTAATTTCATCAGTGAGGGTAGAGCATTGAGCAAGGCTTGTATACAAACAAGTCAGTGTTTCAAGCAGAAGTTTGAAGTCACACTCATTGTTTGTCCACAACCCCAGCCAGACGCAGAGCAGGTGAGAAGCAGTCCTGGCAGGTGGCTTCACAAAGCAGCAGCTGGGAGGACACAGCTGTGGGGAAAGACAACTAATGCAGAGCTGCAGCAAATACCTGAACTGTGAGATAAGAGAAGGAGCGGCACTCCATGGCCTCTGGAGACCCGTGCCTAGCAATCAGGGCTGTGGGCCTGATAGAATAAAGCCATGAAAATCAGAAATTGAAGAGAAAGTTTTCCTCTCCTCCCCATCAGACCTCTTGCCAGCAGAGGTGAGTGTTGGAAAAGGAACAGAATCAGCCACATCCCTCTCATCGATACACTTGTGAACATGGAATCACGTCCAATGCGAGCAAGGCACAGCTCTTCCCTGCTGCAGCTGCTGGGAAACTAAAGTGGTAACGAATGTTTCCCCTCAGATAAAAAAATCAAAGCTTGTACATAATTTACCTATGAGGTAAGTGCCTTTCTTTGGCAGTCTCGCAGAAGAAAAGAGCCATGTATAACCAACTGCCTGATGCAGAACTGAAGTGGCTCCTCACCCTATTTCTTTATTTAGATATGGAGAGAACAACATTTTATTACAATATAAAATGTTATCACCTTTGTTAAAAAACACCTCCCTTCCTTGGGAATAGCATAAAAGCCTCTCTGGAAGGAAGCAAGCTCCTGAGATGGCCACGACCTCACTTGTGTGGACATTCAATCCTGCCAAGTACACACCACTAAGCACAGCCAGCACGCGTAGGTCAGGCAAGTTTGCTCCGGTTACCCTCTGATCTCCTCTTCCTTGCCTCCCATCTCCCTTCTCCAAGCAACAAGCCTCAAATAAACATGTGCACGAGGCACCGCACAATAAAGCCACAATAAGATTTCAATATGGAACAACAGTTTGTAAAAATTCAATAATAGAGCTGTCAAATCTGCTTTGTACATTCAAATGATGTGCTAAACAAATGCTTTTAATCTTTAAAGGTCATGCTGGAAGCAATGTTCCCTACACCCTTTCACATCCCTTCTGACACATCACTCCCCCCCTTAAGCCCCCTGGAGATGTTTGTTGGGCCATGGTTAAGCTGGATGTTTGGTATGGAACATGGGAAGTGGCTTGTTTCGATTTTAGTTCAAATATTTAGACACAATTTGCATCTAATTAACATGCTTATCATAGTTTGTTACAAAAACACATACACAGATCCTGCAATGGCTTTGTTAAAGTGTCGTATCTAAGACAACACTGGTATGATGTAACAGCTTACCTCCTCTCACCTTAAAATTGCAACTATTCTGCTGGAGAAGGATGTTTTTACCTAATGTGCAGATAATCTTCCCTGTCTCAGGAGGAAATCTCTTTGGAAAATTCTCGAAGGGACCAAAATACTGAGATGGAGACTTAAACATCCTGAGGCAAGTCCACACCAAAAAGGCATTGGATTGCATAAGCACATGAACACTGCTAATGAAGATACACTGATTTAAAAACATGTTTTTCCACCAACCTATAACATCTCCACATGTGAAATGATCCATACCAGAAAGATGCTTTTAACCCAGTATAAACATATTTCACAAGTGTTGTTGCTGAAGTTACCTAACAGAAAAAGAAAAGCTCACCCAAGCATCACCTCCTGCCCAGCAGCCCCAGCACAGTCTGAGCTGTACTCAGCTCAGAGCTCCACACTTCCCAACAGTTGCAGATAGTCATGGAAAATCCACTATGAAAAAATGCAGTTATCTTACTCCTCTTGGAACAACTGCACCTGGACAAGAATAGTCCTCCAGACATGCAGAAATAGTGGCATTTAGCATCTCCTGATTATCAATTTATGATCTATTCATATTTTTCCATGCTTCTATACTTATGTTAGGAAGTAAAATGACAACTGCATATTATTCACACCCCCAAAATATCCCCCATCATACACATGCAAAAGGAATACACTTCAGCTGAATTAACATAAACGTAGTTTGGGAAAAAAGGCAATAAAAAGTGTAAATAGCATCAGCTGTACCTGTCTGTATTGACAACACATTCTGACTGCACTGTGGGAAGCCAGCACCAGTCTCTTGCATCTGCTCAAGCTTGCTCATACTACATACAAAGGGATGGAAGAGCTGAAACTCACTCTTCTGGGAGTCTCAGCTGCTTTCCAGCCCATCTTTCTCCTTGGTGATCATCAGTCTCCCTCTCTGGCCCTATTCATCCGTCCAGTTGATTTCAGGTACAAACTGGGCTGGCTAGGGAAATAAACCTAAAATTCATATATACATTTCAAAAAACAGGAGAAAAAAGGGACTTGTTATCTTCTAAACTATCTTTTAATGCTTAACTATCTTTAATGCTTGAAAAGGAAGAAAGAATATGTATGAAAAGACCTATGGACAGCAAAAAAGATGATTAAAAAGTGTCCATTGAACTGTGTCCAAATCAGAGAACAATCTGTCAAGCATCAGGAAGAGAACAGGGGCCATGGTTCATCCTAGACACAAAACATTCCCACTCCCGGGCTCTCACAAAGGGCCTGAGAAGTAATAAGGCATTTTCTCAGTTTGGAGAATGGTTTCCAACACAATACACTTCTATAATAGATGGAAGATGTAAAGCTAATCAGATAAGACATATTCATAGAAATCAAACCTGAGGAAGCTGCCACCTTGACAGACTTTTCTATTGGTAATTTCTTGACCTTTTTTCTTGCAGAGGATTTTGCTCCCTCACATTCACTTTCAACAGACTATGCTCTTGTTTTGAAGCATTGCACTTGGCTCCTGTATGGTTTCGGTGATGGGAAAAAAAGGGGGGAGCTTTGTGAGGCTGAGATCACTAGTCTGGGGGACAATGAAGGGCAAGTGGCTTTCACAAAGTTTCTGCAGCAAGCTATTTCTAGTTTTGTTCTTTTTAAAGGAGCCATCTTCCTTCAGGTGAATATTAATAAAACATGAAAAAAGAAGTTGGTGCTCGGGAGCTTGCAGACTGATTATATTAATCGATATGTACTCAGGATATCTTCATGGACCAAGATCCACAGACAGTGTAAATCAGCACACTCTGTAGAAAGCCTGTTCTGATAGTTTGTCATTCTAGCAGCTATAATTAGAAAAGACTGGTACCAGGGGAGGGTCTGGCCAAATCTGGTCTCACTTTCAATTTAAGTGAGCTCCCAGAAATCTTCCTCTCTGCTTTGGGAAGTAGCTGGAGAGGGAGATGTGTCACCCCATCAGATGAGCAGGAAGGGTAGGAAAAAAGAGTAGGTCCGGAAAGTATGGATAGAGTCACATCCCAAAGCAGAAGGAGCTGCTGGAGAGACAGATAATACATTAGGAGGAGGTAGAGCGGGTTGAAGAGCAAGCTCTGTGCCATCAATCCTGAGGAGCGAGGTTGATACCTACATTGACATCAACAAAATTCATCCCATTTATCTCGCACACACTGCAGCCAGCCTGTGAGCAGCCATGCTCCAAACAGAAGAGGAAGCATCACAGCACTCCTGTTCCTGGGTGCAGCACCCTGACAGCAGGGAATAAGGCCCAAGCCAGAGGCATTTGGTCAGTTTTGTTTCACTGAGATGGGGTCAACGCCCTTTCGAAGGTGGATCATTTCAGAGATGACAAACTGCATGACTCCACTACAGCTCAGCTTAGAGCAGAGCAGATGCAGGTTGCCCATATCACCCTGATAAAGGCTAGATGACTCTTCCTTGGCCTACCCACAGTGCAGAGCCTCAGAGCACGTTTGACATTGAAAGTTGCCTAAGTGGATATTATCCAGTATCTAGCTGTGCTTTTTTTTCCCCTGACACCAAGTGCTTGCCACTGAGATTGAAGTGCAAGAAAACAGCAGATATCTCAGAACTGAACCTACAGTGGTGTCAGCACTTATATTGTGGCAAGAAGTTTGGAGAGTCAGGAGTTTTGTCACATCATGAGCACCAGAGTGATCAACATTAGGGATGGAAAGCTGTACCTCGCCTTGGGCTGCCTGTCTGCAACATTAGATTTCAAGATTTTTTGGTGCTCTTCCTTTTGGCTCAATGAACTCCCTTCTAATGGCAGAGTTAATTGCCTAATTGTGAAAATGACTGTATCCATCTATTAAGCAATATCCTTTATGAAAAAATCTGTTTGTCAGAATGAATGTCCCTACACTTCACACAGCAGGTGTTAATTTGTTTTGTGTGAATAGGTAGATAGCTCCTTAAGTACCTAGGTATGCATTAGTAACTTGCTTTTATTTGACTGTTGCCTTTCTTAGTGTGGAAGATGACAGATGTTCTCTAGGCAAGGCAAACACAGCCCTCCCTGCTGCTCTGAAACACTGCTTCCCTCATGTTTATTGATTAGACTCTTTGCAACACCTCTGCAAAGTAGGGCAGAGTTTTATCCCCATTTTACAAAGTGGAAACAGTGCTACAAAATAAAGCAACTTGCATGAGATCCCACAGGAGGCCTGTGGCAGGATGCAAGACCTTCAGAAAGTCTGGACACTGCTCTGAACAAAAGACACGGCTTTTGGGGAACTATGTTGGAGGGAAGCACACCCTGATACCTGCAAGGGAGGGACACTGGTGCTGAAGTTTGCTCCCTGACACCAGCCTCCATCCCTGGCTGCCCTTCTTGGTGCTTCTGGCCCTGTGCTGGTCCCTCCTGCCTCAGGCTCACAGAGCACTCTGCATGCCGTGCCTCCTCTGAGGGAGGCGGACACCTCAGCCTTCACCAGAGGGACTGGCTCCTGCCTCACCCCCTTACAGACGCATGTCCTGCAGGACCACTTGCCTGCGGACAAGCCCTCGGCAGCAGAGCAGGAGCTCGGTGCAGCCCATCCACTCCTCAGCTCCCACCAGCAGCACTGCACTGCCTCCCTGATGGAGAGCAATCGAGAAGGGCTCGTCAGCCCTCACTCCAACACTGCAAAGCCTGGAACCCATCCTAGCAGCCACAGCTAGTGCAAAGTAAATTCCCTATAAATAATCAAAGGGGAAGAATCATTAGCCAGCCATCTTGTAATAATAATTTTAAATGAATGTGTAATTTATAGAGAGAATAATTATGAGACAAGGCCCTTTAACCATAATGAATGTACTCAGATAATGATAACTCCTGCAGGCTCAATCCTGCCTTGGGGAAGCCTGTGTTTTCCCCTGGTACCACAAGCTTTCCAGCAAGGAAGGCAAATGCAACAGGACCAACTGCAATGCCTCCAGGGAGCGTAGGGTGGGAAATGGCTGCTGCTCAGACCCCAGGCCCACTATGAATAGCTAGCTCTTGCCCTTGCATGCACTCTGGTGCAAAATGGGGACCTGCAAGGACAAGGCCACCCTGTAACAGAGCAGCACCAAGCTCTGAGCACTGCAACAAAGTGAGGTCCTTTTTCTGGTGTGGCAAATTGAGCTGCGTCTGGCATTTGTCTCAAGTCCCCAGAGCCCAGCCTCCAAGACAAAGGGGGGATTTCACCTTGCAGGGCACCCAGCTGAGCACCAGAGAACAATCCCAGCCTCCAGAGGCTGGCGCTTCAACCGCTAAGCCACACAGCCCCATTTCACAGACACTGAGGGGCACAACCAGAATAAGAGGCCAAATCCCACTTATACACAGTACATGGAAAAGAAAGAGGTAAGGTGTCCAGGAGCCTATAGCTCACCAGCATCTTTAGCAAGCGTACTTGAGGCAGAAGGTTACAAGCTTTCCCCATGTGAAATTCCTTTGTTTGCCTGTGATGCGCCCATGAGAGCTCCTAACCACAGCCAGAGTGATTTATCTGGGCACAGCAGCAGCACTTGCATCAAGCTGCATCCCAGGGGGAGACCCCCTAACGAAACCTAATGGAGCAGGTGAAATAAGGAGCAGAGGACCTCTGCCTCATGCAGCAGCTGTCGTGTTGTTGTTCATTGTGGCAAGCAGCTTGCCTTAACACTGGCAAGAGGAAAACACTATTCCTGACTTAATCTTCCATTTCCGAGCTACTTCCATGAAGTCAAGCTAATGATCTGACTCTGAGCTTGGCCAGTTTGGAGGCAGCAGCTGCTGCTCTGGAGCATAGCAAATCCCAGGGGAAGTGCCCAGCTCAGGCAGATCTTCAGCATCTAATCTGCCAGGAAACTTGCCTTTTTCTATCTCCAGCTGCACATTTCTTCCCTTTTGCTCCCAATGGAGAGCTAAGGATAGCAAGGCTGAGGCCAAACATAACACCAGGCATTCCCAGAAAATAAATAGGTCTGCAAAGTCTCAAAGCAGCAGGGATCAGCTCATCCCAGAGATATTTGGGAAGTAAATGCATCAGAAAATTCAGCAGTTGTAATAACACCACCAAGTGCTATCAGAGCTCCCGTGCAATAGGGACTCTGAAGTAAGAACTGATTGCTGCTCAGCTACAGCCAATGTAGAAATGAAACTGCTCTTCTCCTATCATCAGCATCCCAACAGCCATAGAATGGGGCTGGGAAGAGAATTTCTAACAGCTATCCATGCTATACCACACATCTCTGCAGACTTCAGACAAAGCCCCCTGAAGAGAATAGCTACCAAAAGCTGCATTTAAACTGCACTGCGAGTCCAAGTCAGAGCCATGGGCATGAGCTGCATGAGCCTGCCCTGGCAGCAGAGCTGGGTGAAAGCCAGCCCCTGCCTTCTGTCAGCCAGCAGCCACCAGTCCCACTCCCCACCAACATGCAAACAGCATTGATGGTCAAGCAATGGTCACACCATAAACTGGAACTCCAGATTAATGTGTTAATGCCAGTAACCACTGCCTTATTTCTCCTCTACATACAGCTCAGAACCGGCCACAATCAGTCACAGGCAACTTTACATTAGTCATTTCCACTGATACTCTTTGATGTTGCCCCTTCACAATGTAGAGTGGTTGAGCAATGACTGTTTAAGCTTTCATCACGCTAACAAGTATCAATAATGATGCATCAAGCATAACACACACAGCCACTTATCAGAACATTGCTATTGCAGCACAGCTCAGCATGAGCAATTTTATTAGTGGAGATAGCATTGCAGTATTAGTTTCCTCATCAAGCTGAGACCCCAGACCTGACAGCACCATTTGTTAATTTTACTGCCAAGGCAAGAAGTTCACCAGCAAGGCCTCCATCAAAGCCTGCACACAGTACTTTTACTTGGGAGACACTGTAATGGCTCCATCATACATCAGCCAAGCTGGCTGGAGTATGGATGTGTAGCTGGTAGTATAGACAATGGATGTCAGGCAAGAGAGGTGAGAACCATATGGATAATATGTTAAGAACACAAGGGCACAATTGCTCACCTAATTTACTCCCTGCTGTGGTAGTGATTGCTCCTGCAAATTGGCTGCTCAAACAGAAAATAGGCAATTTTGTCAACATGCCTTTGCAAGGTCTTGATGAGGTGTAATTGTCCCGTCCCCCCCATTCACCTCCCCCCCCCAGTAACTTCCAAGGCACCCCTCAGCACAATACCCAAACCCCTTACTTGAGCTCCCATGTTCTTCGGGTGCAATACACCTTGCACCATAACTCACGGGAGGTGCAGTCCAACACACCTCAGTGCCAAGGGCTTAGGATAAGTGCAAGGAAGAAAAGTCAAAAATGAATCCTAACCAGCTTTAGGGTGGAGCTTCAGCAAGACTTTCAAGGGTGACAGAATTTGGCTGCTGCTGGGCTGACCACAGCCGGTTGTGGCAGCAGTCAGGGGTCACAGCACAGGCTGCCAGCTCCCATGGGAGACAGCAGAACTTGCTGTGGGCAGATTTAGCAGCAGGGTAGAGCCCACTGTGATTTATAATGGCCAGTTCTGCATCAAAGAGATCACAGAGACACCAGCACCAAAAAAGAAATATATTGAAAGTTGTCCTACAAAGAAGCAGTGAGGAACTTTCTGCTGTTTGAGAGGGACAATAGCATGCTGAAATCTGAGAAAAGCACAAGTGCAGGCACAGATCCTGGAGCTCTGACTAGTGAGATCCTGGTGTTGCAAGCACACCAACAGCAACTTCTGAGGCACACTGAGCAATACGGTCACTTACTGAATGCCAACACTCCCCCTGTTCTGAAGGGCATGCTTCCCAGTGTAGTTTGGAGTACAGCGGACAGTAACACACGAGAGAAATCAAAGGGCTGGAAAACATTCCCAGCTACGCAGCACAGGCTCTCTGGCAACCTTTCTGCAGGGAAAATTCCTTCACTTAGTTTGTGGGAGGCACAGAGAAGTGAAGGAGGCATCACCGCAGGCTTGTGCCAGGGCCCGCCTGCCACACTGCCACTCCGCTTTGTTCCAGGAGAGCAAAGCTAGCCCTGCTGCTTAAGATGCTACTGGGACGGCACGAGTGCGATCGGACCACACTAGAGGACTTCAAGTAGAAACAGATGGGAAAGTAATAACTCCTTATTTAGATTTTCTTAGCATCTCATTTTGCTCTGCATGCTGAGGCAAGCCAACCGTAAGATACTCCTCATGTGACCACGTCCCATAAGTGTTTATCAAAAAAAAAAAAAGAGGCACGAGAAGGATAAGTAGTGTAAGCAGTCATTATGCTGACCACCCTCTATACCTCCCAAGCACACCAAGCTCCTGCTGCATGGTTGCTGTTGCTGAGGCCCCACAGCCCATCCTGCCAGCAGAGGAGGCACCACAGGCACTCTTGTAAGGAGCCCACCAGACACGCTCCCTGCTCAGGGCACCAGGACCTCATCAACACCAGCAGGGCTGAGCACACCATGGTGTGGTCCTCAGCCAGCTCATCAGTCCTTCCTGAGTGCAAGGCAAGTATTGGAGCTGAGCTAAGGGCATGGGACAAAGCACTTTGTCACTTTGCTCAGACCATTCTTCTCACACTGCAAATAAAGCCATATCCACTGCCAAGGTGGATGCTGTGGTAGGGATGGCCCCCTGGCCAGAACAGAAGCTGAAGCCCTCTCTTGCTCTAGTCAATGTGACCAGGTCTGGAGTAGTAGTTTAAGCCATGAACAAGCCTATGGATGGGTGTAAACCAGAAGCTCAGAAAGGAAATCTCCCCGATCTTGCTGCTCCCATCCCCTTGTTGTTCCAGCCCCTGATCCTGCCCACCTCACCTCCTGTCAAGCAATAACTGAATGCCCCTTAGCAAACCACATGCCTGCAGGCTTTCAGCTGCAGATGAAGATAATCTGGAGTACTGCTTTATTGGTGGTTTACACCATAGCATGCACACAATAAAACACAGTAAGGGCGCACCTTTTCTTTTCTACTGCAGCTTCGCTCAAGCCCCCTCTATGCTAACAGCCACCCTGCTCAGCCCTGCTCTGGTTTTCCCACAGACATCCCAATAAGCACTCTGGAGGACAAATCCACAGGGGCATGAAGATGCCACCACAGAAACTGAGGGGCCCTTATATTTGTTTACTGAACTGAATAATCCATATCACTGGATTAAACAGTCCCTTTCCATTTTGAACAGCTTCTCCCTGTCCACTGCCCCTTGTCTGACTGGACTTTACTCATTGGTCTTTTTAAAGACATCCTGAAGCCCAAACTTAATTTATGAAAAGAATTTGCTGTCTCTCTTTTTTTTTTTTTTTTTTTTGCCCTTTAGAAGCTGCTTACACTGAGAGCCCAGCTAGCAGATTTGCAGGAGCACTTAGTGCCGCTGCACACACGCTGCATTCCCACCTTGCTATCCTGCCTGCTATTGAAGATGGAGCTCTGCTCTCTCATGGCTGCTGCTGGTGCTCCGCCTTTCACCTGGGAGTTGTTAATGTATAGCTGTTGTGTTCATGTCTTTCCTACAGCTGCAACCCCAACAAGTTGTTCTTGGAGCTCTGTTGGTGGGTTTCCCACCCCAGGATCTCACCTGTCAAGGAACAGCCTCTGGCAGATAGCACTGCACAGGGGGAGCATGTGGGTGGCCCAGCCACAGCAGGCTCAGGGCCATGCTCCCACAGCTCCTCCAGCTCCATCAGTTGGTGCTGGAGCAGGAGAAGTGTTTGAGGCTAAGGGAGTCATGTTTTGTAGGTGCCTTGATATGACAAAGCCCCTAACAGCATCCCATGTGATGGGATCTCCCTGCAGCTCCAGGATGGCAGGCTTGCTTGATTAATGAGCTCACTAATAAGTAGTGTCACCGGGACTGAAACAAGCTCTGCGCTCCAGGCCTCACAGCAATGTCCTAGGCACAAACATCCAGCAGATCCATGCTGACACTGGCTGAACTGAAGTTACATTTATAGCCAAGTTTCTAAGGAAATATACTCCTGCTCCACTGTCCCGGACTTCCAGTTTCTTCTATTGGACAGAGAAGGCTAAGTCGGAAATACATCCAGTTCCTACAACTGTCATGAAAGCAGTCAGGAGTGAGGCTGTATTAGTGCCTCCCAGAGAGGGCTTCACTCTGACCACCATATGCATGCAAAACATCTTTCCTCCTTTGAAGTAACTTTTTACATATCTGAAGGCTATCACATCTGCCCTGTCCTCTCTTCTCCAGACTAAACAAGCACATTTCACTCAATCTCCCCTCATACTTTCCAGCCCTCTGAGCATTCCTGTAGCTCTCCCCCATTAGTCATCTCTGCCCTTGAGCTTAGAGATATGGTTTAGTGTGGGCCTTGTTAGAGTTAGGTCAGAGGTTGGACTAGGTGATCTTGGAGGTCTCTTCCAACCTGAACAATTCTGTGATTGTGATTCTGTGTGGTGTCCAGTTCCAGATGCAGCGTGGCCATGCAAGCCCCAGAAGTGCTGACCACCCTCTCTAACATCACCTGGCTGGCTCACTGGGCACAGGAGCTACTATAACCCCACCACTCCCCTGCTCAGCTGCTGCTGTCCCTTATTCCCCTTCTGGCAATTAGGCACCTTTCCCTGCTAAACCACTACATTTTCTCCCAACGCATTCTCCAGTTTATCCACTGGGAAGCAGACTGGGTGCTCTGGCATAGTCCACTCTTGATGAACCTGAGGTTGTTTGAGCAGGAAGCTGTTTTCTTGCCTTTTTCTAACCATATTGTGAACTCTCAGGGCTATTTCATGTGTAGGCACTACTGAAATATAAATAATCATCCTTATAATAAAAAATGGGGGTTAGTTTGAACTTGGACACACTGTAGCTAGCTTGCCTGGAAAAGGACATACTTTTGGAGGAAGTGTGCCAATAACTGGACTTCCAAGTTGTTAAAAAGTAAAAAATATTCTTTAATTTAGGGCCAGCATGACCTGGCAATTAGTCATAGGACAGGCTCCATCTCAATTAAGACAAACAGCCCAGTGTAATGGAAATGGTAATGCGACCAACAGGAGCAACCTGAGTTATGGTCTCAATTTTCTCCATGCCTGATGGATTTAAAATAAGTTCAGAGAAGGTCAAGTGGTTGACTTTTCATTTGCTGATCTCACACAAAGTTTTTCTATCCATTTCTCTCTCCTTGTGAGCTGTCTCTGGCCTCTTGTCAGCATTCTTCTGTCTCCTAGGGCCTAAGTTCCCCCAGCTGCATCCATGCTGTGAAGGAGCTCCAAAAGTTAATCCAAGAGAGGGAAACCTGCAAACTTTCTGAGCATAGTCCAAGGAGGTGTCATTTCCCATTCTCCCAGCAGGTTATCTTCCACCCAGTGCTTCTCAGACTTCCCCCTTTCACATTTAACAGCTCAGACTTGAAAGGTGAGCAAAAAGCAAACCCCAGCCCCTGCAGATAGTCTTCACAGCTCTGTCCTGACCAGCCAGAACAATGCAAAATGGACCACAGGGTCTGAGGCCATCTCAGTGCACCCAGGACTGCAAAGGCTGGCAGCAGCACACTGACAAGCAGAAATGAGCATTCAGCTTGCCTGCAAAGTGGCAGACCAGGTGCATGACAGCACAGTGCTGACACAGTAACAATGGGAATTGCCAACTTATATGTGGCATAGACAAACACAAATTGCTGGTGTGCTTGCAGACTTGCTTACTACATAGAGGGTGAAGAGGTAATGGAAATAATGGGGTTAAACATAAATAAGAACCTGGAGTCAGACCTATATCCCCAGAGAACACTTCTGTTTCTCACAACTCCAGCTGGAATTTAATTACTCCAGCCAACCTCTTCCCTGTGCCAAGCCAACTCAGACTTTTTCCTTCCACAGCACCCCCACCTTGCCCAAGAGCTGTCTCCTGTGCTGTTCCTCCACTGCTGAGAGATGCTGGTAGGAACAGAAAGGACTTCTCATGTCTGCAAACCAGCAGAGGCTGCTGAGACTGCTGTTGCTCCTTTATCTTGGCATCCTCGCAGCAAGATCCCTGAAGAACAGTCTTGCAAACAAGGATGAGACTGGAGAGAAAGCAGACACCAACTGGTTCAGTGTGCTTCTGTGAAGCCTCTATAAGAAGGGGAAGAGCCCCCCGAAAGTGCCTGAGAAATCAGCACTCCAGTCACAGTCTATCATGGGACTTAAAAATAGAAGAGCAGGGCTGTCAGTGTGAGCCTTCTAGCTTAGATGAGGGCACCTCCTGCTCTCATCCTTCCTCTGTAACCTTGTGGGGTGGCCGATCACCTTTCTATCAAATATAGGCTAGGAAAATGGTGCAGCCTCCTGTTTCATACAGAATGTGCCAGAGATGAAGGCATCCCGTGCCATTTCTTGCTGGAGGACACCCACCATTACATAAAACGCCTTTCTTTAAGGATGGCGGAGACCAGCAGGAGTGCCATTTCAAGATCCATCCCTTTTTACCTCCCGGACCTGTACCGCTCTGCCAGCGGTTGTGCAGGGCAGCAGTGCCACCCCGCGGCTGCCAGCCCTCCTGCACCCCGGGGCAGATCGGCTGTGAGCCGTCTGCTCCAGCTCCCAGTTATTGCCGGACTGGCTGCCCACTGCTGCAGGGCCGAGAGTACTGGTAGCCGGGCATTAGCACAGATGCAGACAGATGTTATTCCAATAACGTGGTGTTGTCCAACACAATTATGTTTGTTGCCTGCTCAGTATCCCCTCAAGTTACATAATTAAATTTGGAGAAGCATTATAGGACAACGATGCAAAGCAATCTCCCCATACATAGCAACATGGCAAGGGCACATTTCAGGCCCAGTATACCAGGTTGCTCATTGATTAGACAGCACACAAAGCAGTGGCTGGACAGCAGAATTAGATGAGCTCCAAAGAGAACGAGGGACCCATTTTCACAAGGGCAGTCAGCCCACAGAAGAGGCTGCCCAAAGAAGTGGTGGATTCTGCTGCTGCTGAGACCCTGCAGGCAGGATCCTGGTTGCTTTCTTGAAAGACCTGCAGAGCCCTGTCCAGAGCTCAGTGCAGATCTAATGCTATAGCCCACATGACACAAAGCAGCCTAGATGATGCAACTGTCCTTCCAGACGTTGAAGTTGATTAATCTTCACTGATAGTTATTTTTGCTGTTTCTTTTTAATCACTTCATTCCATTACTCGGCTTTAAAACCTTGCCCCCCTCCCCCCCCAGCCTATGACTCATCAGGCACAGCTCCCTGGTTAGTCTTCACTTTTCCAGTGTCAAAGTCTTCCATTCCTGCCTCTCCTGTAAATATTCCTATTCTGTTCCACCCAGATGTTCAAGCAAAGACCATTACAATTCAGCAAATAGTGAGATGCTGTCCCAGTACTCACTTCAGCTTTTCAGGTTCAGTACTCACGCTGCTAAGATTTGGCCCAAAGGCTCAGAGCCACAGACACCAACTCCTTTACAGCATATGATCAGCAATAGCAACTTATCTCAACTCCACATAATTTACATAGAAGGGCTCTAAACTCCCAAATAATCCTTCCCAAATGGTCTATAACATTTCAGAGGATTCTACCCAATGAATGTAGAAAGCCTGGATTCACCTTAATCTAACTTCATGTATCCAATTGCAGCTTGTAGTGTTTTGCCTAGTGAAACTTAGGGGCAGATTCTTGGCTTGCCCTGGATTTGATAAACCTCTCTGCTTGAGAATGATGCACACGTTCCTGCTGTGTGAAGCCCAGAGGCCCAAGGGAAGGCTTCATTGCATTTTCTCCTCACTACGATCTCCAGCCCATTCTTCTTGCTTAATTTCTTCCCAAGCACACGCAACAGTGCTGTGAAAAAGCTCAGAAGGCACTGGCCACCACCATGGCCATTTATCTTCATTCTTGCCACCAAGAACTGGGGGAGTCAGAGAAGCCAGGCCTGAGCACAAAGCTAGCTTCCCTGCAGCTTGCAAGAATCTAGCCAGCTCCAAGTGCTCGGCATGACAGCAAAAAAAAAAAAAAAAAAAAAAAAAAAAAAAAGGAAAGGAAAGGAAAGGAAAGGAAAGATTTTCTAGCAGGTGTGTAACGCCTGTTCCCACATATCACAGTGGTGGCTGGCAGTAGAGGCAGGTGTTCCTGGCTCCTCCACAGCTTTAGGCTGCAAGGATTTCAAAACAAGTCCCTCCTTTCCTCTCCCCTCTCAGGCAGCCATCACAAGACCTTGTCTTACACCAACCAGCAGACCCATCAGGCCCCCAGTTTGTACCATGGCTGAGGAAGCTGGACCAAGCATCAGAGACCACCAGAAACTGGGCACAAGGAAGACCTTCCCTCCCACTTACTGCTTTGTGGAGAGGCACTGAAAGCAACACAGGAAAACAGAAGAATATTTGGCAAAGCTCATGTACACAAAACAGATGTGCTGCTGTGGGTACTTAGCTGAAGGCCAGCTGTGAGCTGCCATCCCTGGCCTGAGCTCACTTGTCATCCTATAGCATGAATGCCACATTTGATGGGGGCAGAGCTGCCTCTGTCCATAGCACAACAGGATCTTTGTCCACAAATGCTGGTTCTCAGGTGCTGCTGCTCCAAAATAGCAATAGAAATAGAACTTGCTGAAAATCAGTCCAGATTAACACAGAAGCCCTTGATGTCTCCTTTCATCACCAAATCCTGCTCCTCACAGGTGCTGGTAATCCCTTGTGGAGAAGGTTTCTCCCAGCAACAAGGATGTGCACTTGTGGACAGCTCTCTCCTAATGTCTAGGCTGGGATGCAGTCATCCCTGAAAAGCATCTTTCAGTTCAAATCCATATCACTAGCTGAGTGATTATTTCTAATAAAGTGGCTGTGAAACAAATGGAAAACAGAGGTCAGTGAGAGAAGCTCACCACAGATGAGCATCAGTTACCTTTTGGCAGGCTTGGACCCAGAACTCATCCCAGCTGTAAGTAGGCCTTAGCTCTGCTACTGCAAATGGCCAGAGGCAGAGCACCTTCCCCTGGAAGAAACCAAGCCCCAAAGCAGTCATCCTGTCCCATATAATGCTACCTATTTCCTGGTGCTCTGTTTGTATAGTCTCACTTAAGAGGAAGAGATATTTGTCTGTATGTCCTTCTCCTTGAAGGAGGTACTCTTGCCCCTGACTTTGTTTTTGCCTCTAGCTGAGCACACCGATGAGCCTATGGAGAGCTGTACCACAGCCCTGGACACCCCTCCTGCTGCACACAAGCACAGCTGCTCACCAGCCTGGGCTTTTCACCATCTTCCCTACTTGGCTTCCCACATCCCAGCTGTCCTTCCCACCCCATTTCAGCCTCCAGTAGCATTGAGGTTATGTTGTCTGGAAGAAAATTGCACAGGCTGCACAAGCTACAAGTTTATCTTTAATCCCATATTTAGAACTGAGATTCCTCAATAACAAATCCCTCTCTTTTCAAAAGAAAGTAAACATCTAGGGGTGCATTTACATTGCTTCCTACAGATATCTAAAATGTGCAGTTAGGTAACAAGTGCCCTTCCATACAACTTCTCAGTATGGGAAAAGAAAACTCCAGAAGTTTCAGTGAATGCAGTTTCAGCCCATAAAAGCTCCTACAAATGGTGAAATCTGCTCATGTCTTATCAGAAGCCAGCAAACATATCATTTAGGAGCCACAGACATCTCTTTTACATCATTCAACAGCTTGGAAATTCATAAGGGAACTGCTCCTCTCACCTACTCCATGCAAAGCATCAGACAGCCATTTCATCTGCCCTGATTTCCTTAGTTGCAAAATATGCTGTCCCACAGGGCACTGAAAGAAAATAGTTAAACTTGCTACCCCATAGCAAAGGTCTGTGCTGAAATTGGGCACCAGCAGCACCCCAGAGCAGCCAAAAGGCAACTCTGAACACACACACACACACACACACACACACACACACACACACACACCGTCCTCACTAATAGGTGAGGAGGGCTGGTGGATTGTTTTGATCAAGATACTGGTTTTCCTGATGCCGTTCAATTACAATGTAAAATCAGCCACATTAGGCCAACAGTCTCAGGAGCTATTAGTTCTTGAAGAAAGGATAATGAATCTAATAAAATTAGATCTTCCTGTTCCCAGAGGATAAATGTGAGTTGTATACAAGATATAGACTGCCATGGTCCCATTTAATTGCACCATGTAGGCCTGGGGCTGATAGTAGCAAGTAGTTTGTCTCAGGGATTGTTAACAGAAAATATCCAATTTGCTCATACAACATTTGTTTTGAGCCAGCCACTGAGCAGGCATTTGTAATAACGAGGCAATCACAAGGAGCATATCAAGGGAGGGTCCCTGGGACTGACAGATTTATTTTGAAACCAGAGCAAACTCAACCATTTGCAGACACAAACTGCTTCAACCCACCTACCTGCTACCATGGCATTTGGAAACAAGTGGTTAAACCTGTCAGTAGAGCTGGGCCCTGTGGCANCCTGAGTGGGCATTGCCTTGATTTTCTCCAAAATGGGCAGGACAAAAGCATGAGAGCCAGCAAGAAGGAATCTCCCGAGATAAGCATGTGACACAAAGCAGTTCCTATCCCTGCTGGCCTCAGAGCGAAGTGGCTTTAATTTGTCCCCACCCACAGTGGCTGCAAAGGCTTAAAAGACAGAAGAGCACTGAATTCTGCAGCTGGGAAAGACAGGAGCACTGTCAAGATGTCTCATTCTTCACACATTCCTGCTTGTTTTGTCCTCGGCTCCAGCATCAAAGCCCCCTTTTGTTCTGGGGAAGAGCACTACAAAACCCTACCTCTGAGAATTTCAATTCAGGAGCTTTGTGGGTTTTTGTTTTGTTTTTTAAGTGTCTCCTGCCAAAATCTTTCTACCTGATGGATTTTACAATGCCACATGCTGAGGTCCCAAGGCTTTAAACTGTGAACTGCTGAATATTTGTTTAAAAATGAAGACATTTCAGTGCCCCACTTACAAAGATCAATATAGTGGATGTCAGCACACAATGCTCTCTCGGCTCCTGGAGATTTCCCTCTGCCTGCCTTCCTCCACACTTCTCTGTAGCCCAGAAGATCCTTTCCTATTTAGATGAGAACACTTTCCTGATGAAAGGGGGGAGGCTTTTATTAGTTATCTGCTAACTCACTGGTTTGTAGGGTTGAACAGGAATGAACACAGATGACAGGACAAAGTCATATCTGACTCAACACAAAGCAAGTCCTTCTGACCCTCCTGTGCAGGGAAGGACTGTTTCCGAGGTGGAGACTTGGAGGCTTGCACAGCCCAGCCCACATGGTGAGCACAAGCAGAAAAGGGGCTGAAACATTTTTGCTTTCAAAAACTGGGAAGTGAAAAGCTGAGATTTAACTGTAATGACATTCTCCAAGATTGAGATTCTCTGATAATTTTAAAAGTTGTGGAAAATATATTTTCTACCAAAATTTTGTTTTTGTCCAAAAGTCAGTTTTCAACCCCAGAGTATCTAGTAAAATGCCTTTTACCAGTATCATCCAGGCGTAAGAAGGCTTCTGTACCTTCCCTTCTTTAGAGTTTGGCTCTTTAAACACAATCTAGTCCAAGACCATTTCCCATATGCTGAAAGCAGATGCTCTCTTGAAGGCTCAAGAATCTGTTTTTAGAATAAATCCTTTCAAGAAAAGGGACTGAAATCCAAGTCTCACTCCCTTTTTTACCTCTATGCTTCATGACACCTGTGTGATAGTGCCATGGGAAAGCATAGCCCACAAGGGTGCCCACACACACTTCAGGCTCCCTCAAACCATCCATGGCTGATAGTCTGCAAAATGGGTGACAAGGGGTTCTGTTAATATCAAAAGGCAACCCACCTGCTAAGCTAATGCACAATGATTTCAAAGAAGCTGAGTCAACAAGGACTAGTGCCAAAAGAAAAATTTTCATCTTCATAACAATGAGTGACTAATTAACAATCAATAAACCTGATAAAAATTGACATTTCAGTCCACAGGGGCAATGTGCCAATACATAGCTGATCATTTGTGCTAATGAAGCAGGAAAGCCTTGGCAGGTGCAGACAGAAGTGTGAGCCAGTTCAAACTGAGAGGATACAACTTGAGCAGCCACCTAAAGACCAGATGGAAACTAACCTAGGACCTGATATTTCAGAACATTTGGGATCCGACACACACTTCCACTCTGCAGCCTTCACAAGCTCAGGACACAAGTCACAGCAAGGAACTTCAGCCTGCCCTTTACATGCAGTAAAGGCTCACGGTCTCTTCTGGACTTGAAAATGGAAGAGCATGGACCACCAGCCCAAGCACAGGAGGCCCAGGAAATGCTTCACCTGCTTGCAGCTTACATCCCGCAAGCAGAGGAAGCCAGGGCATAATAGCCAACAGAGCATTGCCAGTACCAGGTCCCTGCTCTTTGACCTGGAACATAAGCATGCAAGAGCCACCCTGCAGCAAGCAGAGGGACCTAACAGTGTTTGTGAGCAGTGACCATAGGTTCCTCAAGACTGTCTTTTAGCTCCATGTAATGCTTCATGCACCAGGGCCTCTGAGTGCTCCTGCAGTAAAAATAATGGCCATCATAATTTTCCAGGTAAGCAGATCATTACATCTTAGTGACTCAAGAAATGCAGCAATTATAGCAACAGCTCCCCTGACTCCATTTAACCTGGTCACTTCTCTCTTCACACCAAAGAAAACAATGGGCAGCTCAGCCCCCCACAGCAAGAACATCCTGTGACTTCTCAAAGCCTATATTCATCTCGCAGGGACCCACAAAGGCACTTTTCTGCACTGCCTTCTCTGCAGACTCAGGAGCACACTCCTCCCTTGGCTGTCCCAGCACAGCATGCGTTTTCCCTGACTGCCAGCACCCTCCAGTCCATGTTGAGACTCCATCCATTACAGGGAGCCTGCAGCCAGGAATAAAGCAAGCAACCAGAGAGAAAACCACCAAGGGTCTGGCACCACCTCAGGGCCACAGCTCCAGCTCTCTTTTGGGTTTAACAGCAGAGATTTTGGAAGGGCCAGTCTCAAACCTCCACAGGAAGCACGGCCATGCCAAGAATTCACAAGCGGTGAAGCTGTTGGAGCAGCTTCATTCCCCCCAGGCAACAGATGAGGCAGCTTCTCTCAGGGCTGCAGGGACAAGAAGAGCCTTGCATTCCAACCTTGGCAGCCTGAAGGCTCCGTTTCCTCCTGGAGACACTGCTCCTGTATGGGCCAAGGCAGGTATTGATCACCTGGGTCCTCTCACCTGCAGAAGCAGCACCTGATCCTTCTGCCTTCACTCTGCACTGCTAGGCTGCCTTACTCAGAGCAAACCATGGCTCCAGCACCAAAAAGGTGCAACCACCTCCTATTTTCCCCCGAAGAACCATTTTCAGCCAAGCTGGCTGGCAGCGGTCCCTCTCAAACCCAGACTTTGCAGCAATCACAAGCAGGAGCAGTGGCTCTGGGTCAGGTCATTCAGACTGTTCATGCACTGCTGAACTCCAGAGCACAGTCAGCTGCATGAAGCAGGCCATTGCACAGCCAGTGCAAGACAAAGGAACAAACTCACGCCTTTAGCCAAGACCACTAACACCCCCAAGCTAAGTTTGCAGTTTGAAGCAACCACGTAGTTTGGAGTCATCTTCTCAGCGGTCTGTTAATTCCTTACATGGCCTCTATGGCAGGGAAGCCAGCGGTTAAGGGATGCAAACTTGTGCCAGAGCAAAACAAATTTTATCGGAATGAGAAAACCAATAGAAAGGGCAGGCAGCTGGCTCCAGTTAAGGCCTTATTTTTAGAAAACATCTGTCAAAGAATTCAAAGGAGACTGGCAAGCTCTCTTGAGCACTGATGAGCCCAAGTGGAGACACTGGTCTGCATTATTTGGAGATGTGGGATTTGCCATTAGGGAGCTGTCAGCACACACAGGGTACAGCCTGCCCCTTGCAGATGCTGCAGCCTCATCAGAGCCACATCAGATGCCTGTGGGACAAGGCCCCTCATGGCAGAGGGGTGCTGGGCTGGCAGGATCTCAGATCCCCAGGAGACAGGGCTGGGAGGGATTACCAGGGGTCAGCCAGACCACCAGCATGCCCCCAGCCTACAGAGAAAGAGCATCTGTGGTGGGAAAGGAAAAAAGACAAGAATTAGGCAGCTTCTGCAGTTTGCTTCCTTTGATACCATTTGCTCTACATCTGTGCCTTGGTTTTGTTGGGTTGAGCACTGAATATCCTGGGATGCTTGCAGTGTTTTGCCAGGCTTCGGCACAGCAACTGCCCTGGGATGCCACTGCTGCAGCATGGCTGCATGTGGCACTGCTGGCTGCTCTTTCAGCAGCACTGCAATAGAAACCCAGAGACTAGGGAGGATGGGAACACCAGAAGACACTGGCAGCAGCAAGAGGGCTGTGAGACTGGCAGGGGTTAGCAGCACCCTGACTGGCCTGGCATGAGGACCCAGCACACAACTAGCACGCAGCTTCCCAGGCCAGGCACACTGGGGAACAAAGCACATCCTACAAGCAAGGGACAACCTACCCCCTAGGAAGGAGGATAGTGCTGTTATCCTTCCCATATAGGTGGGAAAACTGAGGCACAAAGCAAGGATGTTCCTTCACTAACCTCAAGCTGGAACTGGGAATTGAATCCAGGTCTCTGACCTGGCAGCCAGGTCTGTTTTACCTGCCTGCCCATCCTGCTTCCCACCAGTCCGAGCCTAGCAGTGGTGGTCCTGGAGCCCTGGTAGCATCCAGCTGGGTAACGGTGCGTACTGGTTACAGGTACTGGCTTCCACCCTGGACAAAAAAGGCCTCTTTGCAACTAAAAGATGGGTTCAGACATCTGGAGAGAGATTTGCTGAAGTGTTGAGGCCCAGGGTGGAGAAAGTACAAGGAAATAAGGGCAGTGAGTGCACACTATGCTCTTTTCCTTTCTCCCCTGCTTGAGAGGGGAGCAGGACAAAGGCATCAGAGGAAAATGACTCATTAAGAGGTATCAGAATTTATTTACCTCCAGCTACACAGCAGATTAAAACAGTGCATGGTAAGGATGGTATTTAACTTCACACTCCAGCCAGCCTCTGTGGGGCTCCCGAGGTTAATGCCTCCATTTAAATGGAAATTGAGTGCCAGATTATTAGCAACTGTTGGCAAAAAAAAAAGCCCCAACAAATTATAAAGATTCTTTGTCAGCATAGTGCAGTTCCCAGCAAGTGTTGCAGTTCCCAGCAAGTGTTCCAGTTACCACAACTCCACCATGCTTTGCAGAGACCAGGTTAGACCTGACCAACAGTCAGCAGGACCAAAGCTGTCCAAAGAGCTACAAATCTGTGCAAGTGGTGCCCCCAAGGAATTTCACCTGGGCCTGGAGGAAAAGCCAATTCAGAGTGAGGTCAGCCCTGAGCTGGGCAGACAAGAGGTCAGCCAAGAGAAATGGGTTGTGTGCAAGCAGGGACAAGCCTAATTGAAAAGGCTCATAAGGAGTTTAGGGGTGCCTAGAAGGAAGAAAGCTAGTCTTACAGTAAAAAAAAGTTCTTACAGCAAAAGGCAGATGAAAAGCTGACTGTTCACTCTGATTAAATACCCAGCAACCTCTGATGGAGCCATCCATCTAATACAGCAGCAGAGGTGGGTTCTGGTGGCCACAGAACTGCTGGGCCACCAGCTGTGCCCAGGCTGGAGCCAGCCAGAACCACTCAGACATAACCCAGCTGCATGGTCTGATTGCAGCCTGTCACCATCAGTGGGTCTCACTTTCCTACACTACAGCAAACAGCATAAAGATGATATTGACCTGGAACTTGTCTTCAAATTCTTCTGAAGTAAATCCAGTTACAAAGTGAGAGGAATCACAGCCCCACATAACTGATGTTTTGTATCAAAGTAAGGCAGGAAAGGAAAGGTTTTTTTTGTTNTTTGCTTTGACCTGGAAATCAGTAGATGAATGAGGAAAAAATCAAAACCAACATTAGGATGCAAATAGTTCTGACAATCCAGAATCAGTCATTAGTTTTTACAAAAAGTGCTAAGACCTGTGAGATTCCTAAAAACAGTGTTCCTAATTAATGTTTTTCCTCACAACAAGAAGTTTTACTGGCTGCTTTGGACCTCTGCCGTTTCTGCTCTTCACAAGGAGCAACTCTGCCCCTCAGAGGGGGAGAAGTGGGTACTCAAGCCCTGGGATAAGGCTACTTTGCAGACAACCTAAACCTTCATTAACAAGAGCCAAGGCCTGAGGCAATTATGGCACACTGGACTTTCCAGCAGGGGGGTGGATAGCACTAGAGTATAAACAATTGTTTTCCAGCCACTTCATGTACAGAAAACAACATCAAATATAACCACACACACAGACCCCAAATGTGCAGACAGCTGGGAGCCTTCCCGACTTGGAGGGGAAATCCAAGCCCAGCTCCTTAGCTGCCTCACAGGCTTGCATTAACATTCCCTGTCACCTTCCCAGCAAGTCACTGGTTTGTGGTACAAAGCCCTTCCCTGAGGAGCTTACAGCTAGAGCAGTCTGAAGCAGGGGTGAGAGAAGAGCTTTTAACCAGTTTGCTGACCAGAAACTGGGGCACAGGCTGATGCCTGATTTGCCCAAGCTGGCCTGGGAGTCCCTGGAGGTGGGACATGCTATGGCCATGCCCAGCACTCAGCCCCCTGCACCACCTCCTGAGCACAAGAGGCTGGCACAAAGACATGCCACCTCCAGCAATTGTTGATGGGAGAGCACCATCAACTTGAGACCCTCCACAACCTGACATGCTGAACAAAAGGAAGGCAAAAAAAAAAAAAAACAACACTGCCCACTCCCTAAAACATGCTCCCAGGGACCATTGTGTACAAGAGCAATTTCAGGCCAGCATCAACTGTCACCCCCAAAGCTATTGTACAGCTCCTCTCATGGCTCTGGCCTCAAGTTTCCCCCACACCTTGCTTTTGTCAAAGTGCTGGGGCATGGGGAACAGCCTGGATTTTTGACAACAGATAACCAGAATACACAGGTGACCACATGGAAAAGGAATTTGGGTGGTGAAGGATACTTTAAAGGGAAATGCTTGGAAGTGCTACTGCCTGGAGAACAGTATAAGAATTAGATCATTTCAGAAATATTTACAGCTTCACTGCATTGCTGCAGAAAAACCTCATGCTGCCATATTTAATTTATTTCAGGCTTGAAAGAATAAATCTCATTAAGGGCTAGTGCTTTCCTTTCACAAGGAGAAAGCATGTGTTCACACTCAAGATAATTACAAACATCCATGGCTTTAAAAATAAGCCCATGTGCATCAGCACAAGCTCTGAATCCATCCCAGCAAGCCTGCAAGTGTCTTCAGTTTGAGCAGCCCTACAAGGACACTGTTAAAGGCAGCAAGAGGGGCCCAGGCTGAGCACCGAGGGGGAGCAAACCTCTCAAGAGGACAGCTTGCTTCCTGCTCAGCGAGGGTGGGCACCACTGCAGCAGAAGCCGCTGAGGATGTTGTCCGACACTTCAGCACCACCTGGTACAAGCAAACCTGCACATCCTTCCATGCCTGTTATCACCCCTGACAGCCAGCTCCCAGCCACACTGAGCCCAGAGGGGCTACAGCCCAGGTGGGTGTACATCCCCACATCCGAGGAACACAAGCACTGCATTATTTTCAAGATACTGCTTATATAAAACTAAGAGTAATCCTCTAAGGCTGCTAAGGAATGTTAAATCAGGCCTGAAATTATTCAGCTCAGCTTCATGTCAGTTCTGAGAAGGAAATCACTACATGTCCAAAAGGCTGCATGCAGCCCTGCTCTTCCCCATCATTCACTCCGCTTTTCTTCCTGCTCATCTGCCTTCCTCTATGGGCTCTGCAGGCATTTGCAAAGGGTCTCTGTGCTGTATGTGAGAATTGGCCAAAAGCATGCGTTGTCATTCCAGGGTTTGTTAACAATTTTGAAATAACATCTAACCTGATCTGGAAAGAAATAATCAATTTTAAAGTCATCCAAAGAATCAGAAGTCAATGATCAAAAGGAACATATCTTTCAAGGACAAAGACAAGGGATTTTTTAAGCTCTTTTAGTTACTTTTCAGATACAAAGTTACACAATTTTGAGACAAATCATTTGAAGATGGAAAGTTAATCATTTCAGTATTTGAATATTGAAGTAACTGTTGTGATTTAGAAATGCACAAATTCTGACCAAAGTTGCATGAAATTTGTCTGCAAGTATTTCAGTACCAAAAATATATCTTTCACAGGAAAGAGGTTTAAGGAGGTTCTCTGTGCAGGCAGATCATCCTTCTGTAGCAAAAAGAAATAGTAAAGGTAAATGCAGAATACTTGCAGGACAATCATCGATAAACATGAGAGTTAGTAACCAGTTATTTAGAAGCATCTATAACACAAATGGCTTGATTTTCATGTCTAGCTCAATTAACAATAAATCAGAACATCCCTTCAACGCCTTTCTTAACCAAACATTCAAATAAGTCCCTTCTCCACACAGCTGGTCATAAGCTATTGCTGCTACCCTCAGTGAGCAGTACCCCAAGGAACCCTGAGTCAGGACGATCGCTGCCTGAACTGTCTGCAGAGGGAAGAGTGCCTGCCTTTGCTCTGTGAGCATAGCAAGGTTTAACGATAACTTCATCTGAGGCTTTGTTCCACTCCTTTAGCTTTCTCAGCCTTCACATTCCACGTTTCTTTCCTCCATAGTAAATAGAAGACAAGATGCAAAGGGAGCAGGGTGCCAGGTGGCACAGCCCTCTGATCTGCCACCCAAGCATGATGTTCCTCTCAGCTCAGAAGACCCCTTTGATCAGTTTTCAACTCCTGCAGAAAGCTGACTTGCCACTGATGACTGAAAGAGGCAATGTGAGAAGAGAACATGGGGTTTGTAACAAGGATTTTCTCTTGAGAAAGCTCTTTGTAGATCCCGTTTGGTCTGATCTGAGGATCTTCAGCGCTTTAAGCCACAAGAGAGAGCTTGTCAGCAAGCAGTGACAGGAGGTTGTCATCATGTGAGTTAGGGTGAATGCAACACACCCAAAGCTCATGTGTTGCACTATTTTGCCAACACACTTGGCAGTGTATTTCACACTCGGGTGACTCTGTAGCAGAGTTCTGCTACCACATGACAGACAATGGAGAAGCTTTTGCAAGGAAACCTTTGGAGATAGAACTCACTGCGCGTCAGTGTTCACACCCAACTATCACTCAAGTTCATTGAGCCTGTGAGGTCTTCACCGAAGTCACTTCATTTTGCAAGCATTTGCAGTTTTGCCAGGGGGATTTTTTTTGTCCTCCAAAGATTAGAGTGGGAAATCAGAGCAATTGCTGTCTCAGACCTGCTTCTTGGCTGGGTGATTCACCCCTGACACTGGCATCTCTCTCCTAATTTCTCAAGGACTGCTCTGCCATTTGTGCAGTGGAAGCAACCCCAGCCATCTGAGATATCCGTGTTCCTATTTTACATTTGAGTGCTAACACTGGCACCAATTTGGTGCTGCTGTTGCAATCCACAGGGCAATATTCTCCTCCACACTCTTCCGCAAATGCTACTTTAAGCCTTGAACACTAAATTAAGCTGCAATTAAATTTCTTCTCCTTTACTGATTGCATCTGTTTCATGACAGTTATCAGTGCTGACTTATGAATAAGTATCCAAACCCACATCAACTTTTGCCAGCAGCTCTTGTGAAGCACCTGATTAGTTTCATAAGCCAGTTGCATAATTTCTGTACTTATCAGGTGCCATGAATCATTTGGCACTCTGGCTCACAAAGAAGCACTAATCTCCTCTTTCCTATAGGATATGTTACCTACAAAATGAAACAACATTCATCATTAGGTCAAACTCATTAAAGTAAATAGGACTAAATTTAAGTGAGTAAACTGTCCTATATTATTTTACTTCAGTATTGCAGTAGCTTCAAGACAGCCTACATTATTTTGGGTGCTGTACAGACAGCAGCAGTTCCTTCTCAAAAATGAGTTACTGTTTTGGGATCTTACAGGAGAAATTAGACCTTCCACTAAAAGCATCCTCATACACCACAGGTCTAAATATTTTAAGGTACAAGCAGGGAAATCAAACTCCATTTAAAGAGTTCCAGCCACTGAAATCCCCTATTTGACCTTGATGCTTTTCCCTGAAGAGAGTTCCCTCCTCCCCAAACATGTTGTGCTAGGAGCAGGAGCTGGATAGGTTTCTCTAAAACACCCTCACTGCAAACCACTGAGAATGGAAGACAGTAACAGCAACCAGAATGCATCCAGACAGATCTGTCTTGTGCTATCCTAGCAAAATGAAGGGTTTAGAAATACTGTTTTCTGGTTTTGTTTTATTTTTTTTTTTCTGTGGTTACTTCAGATTGAGAGAAGCTGAGGAGACAAGAATTTCCTGCCTTGGCAAGAGCCTGAGAAGCCCTAGCCCTGCAGGAGAACATGCTGCGCCCAGGCAGCAGATCAGTCTGCCCAGGCCTTAAGGCAACATGGCCCCAGACACTTATGCTTTGTTATCAGCATTGCTGACAGATAAACCACATCATCCACTTAAGCTGCTCCTTGCACAGGGCTTGCAAGTGTCATATGGGACAGAATGGGACAAGATGATATTCCCATTTCTTTACCTGAAGCAGCCTCATTCCCATCTCCAAACACCCCTGGCCAAGCTGTGGCTGAAGGGTCTCAATTTCTGAGCCCCGTTTATCACAGCTTTAACTGTGACTCCATTTGAACACTGGAGACAAACAACCCTCCTTTTACTCTGACCCAGAACAGGAAACTTGGTTTTAATTGTTATTCTAATCTTGATTGATTTGCACACTGAGAAGCATGGAAGCTGCTCCACTTTCTCAAGGTCTATCCCCAGTGCCACAGAGCTGCAAGCTGCTTGCATCCCCTCCTGCCTGGCAGCCAGTCTGACCAGAAGATCAAAAGAGCAACTGAAAGCTGTTCTTCTGTGCTAAGTGCTCCTCCACCAATTTAAGAGATAATTACAGGCAAGGAGTGAGAAGTGATGTGTTCAGGGCTTTGCTTTGTATCCCTAACAGATCATCAAAACCAAGTAATTGCTAAGGAGAGAAGTCTCCACATGTCACCTTCCTGCTTCAGTGAGAGCTACTTGTGTTCTGCTGCATTAAAGCAGCTGAATTTATTTTCCAGCCTCCAGAACCCAGCTCTCCTGGACTCACACCTAGGCACCCTGCAGGCTCCAATCCCCTGGTCACTGCTGGGGCCTCAGAGCAGATTGGACATCCTATGGCAACATTTTGGAGAGGAGAGAGACACCAAAGCATTGGTTTAAGGAGTGCAGCAAGGGGCTCAGCCGTACCATGCCAGGGTGAAACAAAGGTGTGCAGCCTGCATTGGCAAGCTGAGTCTCCCTTTCCCACCAAGGGAAAGGAAGCTTTTACTTCAAGGCCCCTCTTGTGCCTCTCTTCATTCCTGCACACCATGCAGCAGCCATGAGAAATTTCACAATAAACAGCACAGATGCACAAGTGCAAAAGCAGCTTGAACCAACATCGGTGTTTTCCTGCTTTCCCTTACAGTCTCTCTGGCTCAAAACACTGCTGAAAAGTGTGGTTCTGTTTTTCACACTGTCATGCCTATCTGATGGTCACACGGGGATTTTCAGTTTCTGTTCCTTCTGAGTTTGCTCCTTTAAGTACATCACAGCTCTTGGAATCTTTTCTTGCTGATTACTTCTGCACATGTGAAAACATCCACACATTTTCCTTTCCTATTTGTCTACCTGCTGATGGATCTCTTTCCTGCACAATAGAAAGGCTTTTATGTTTTCGCCAAAGAAACCACAAGAGATCTGAATTTAACCAGTCACCTATGGTGAGCCAAATACCCGTCTGCACCACTGCAAGATATAGACACAGGTTCCCCAAAATTGGTGATAATGCTTAATGCAGAAGACTACAGAATAAGAAGCATAAAGGATAATTTCTCAGTGGGTTTGCCTCAGAAGTAAACACAGATCCAACACAACAAACCAATGCTCAAGGGAACATCAGCATGGCAGGGAAGGGGGCTATCACCAATGAACAAGCTAAAGCATGAACCTATGAGCTATGGCCCAAGACCCTGTATACCCTACAATTCCTGGCAAGTCCATCCCATTTATCCTATATTTCACTGAACATATCACTGGGTCCTTCCTGGCAAAGTCCTAGTGCTGGTATGGCTCAATGCCCTCTATCTGTTATATGCACTGATGACAAGCTGAAGGTCTCAAACCAAGGCTACCTAGTCATATGCACTATACAGTGGCTGTGAATAAATCTGGCTGGGGTGGCACAAACCTACAGCTGTTTAACACAATAGCAGACTCAGATGAGAAACTGCATCTAAAGAAGAGGAATATCCCTGTAGCTTCACTCATCACTCATACAAACTGTTCTTATTGCCTTGTGGTAACACCCTAGATGTTAACACAACAAGGACAGAAAAAGCACACATCACTCCCAGGTCAACTCACAGCAGCTTCAGTGAGCATCATGCAATGACCACTTACACCAGCGAGTATTTCACCCCTGAATTTCCTGCAGTCTTATGAGGCATTTGCAAGGTTTGATGCAAGCCTTGAAAGTGACAGCAATGACTAAAGTATCTGCATTCCTCCAGGTGCAAAACAAACTTGATACATCCATCATCTCTACCACTGATCTCAGCTCTGAAAATGCTTGCACACAGCTATTTCCTCATTCCAGCAAATAGAGGCTCTGCTGCTTTGGCAAAGAAAGGATCTCCACAGGCATGAATTTAAATATAAATGGAAAGCACAAGCAATTCCACACCACAGAAAGACTCGGTGTGCTCAAACAGATGGATTTTACAGCCTGAATTATTGCACTTCATTGTCTTGTGTTGGCAAAGTCCAAGCTTCATTATGATACAGAAAACAACCGTAGGTTGCTGGTGGGCTGTTATTTTGCAAGAGAAAAGCAAGCGGGCAACCACAATGTGGGGCATTCTGTTGGACACAGGACAATGCTCTAAGGTCAGCCTGGGGTCCAGGCTAGTCAAAATGTTCTGTTTTGCTCATCCTGTCTACCTACATCCTGTAGCACACCTGCAGGTATTACTCCTAGGCAGCTTACAGAGCTCAAGTATCAAGTACAGGCTGGGGAAACTGGCCCACTGTACTGCCTGGGTCTGGTTGCTATCACATAGCTTCTGTCAAACATTCAGCCTGGAGACTGCCCTTTGATGCTTCACCACCCAGTGGCCTCCCTTCCTCCAGCTATGCTCTTGCATGTTCAGCCATGGTTCTTCAGGGCAGAGTGCCTCAGCTTTGTGCTCCTTGCATCTGCCTTGCACAGGAGCAGTGAAGGGGGTAAGCCTGAAGCAATGCAGTGGCAGCTTTCTGTGCTGGACTAGTTGCCTAGGTCAGCTGGCTTCCCTATATGTTATCAAGAAACAGAAACCCTTGTCAAGGGCGATGCAGGAAAAGGCTGTCCAGACCAGCAGGAGTGACTCAAAGTTCTCACGATACCTAACAGACCCATTTTTATACTTCCTCTAAAAAAAAATGAAACAAAGGCTAACAAGGGTATAGAAGCAACCCTCTACACAGACACTCCAAAGCAATGTTATCTTTGGTAAACACTCAGCAACATTGTCTTCCATATGAGCAAAACAAAAATGAAATGCAGTATTTGGGTCTGCAGGCCAGTGCACGTGTTCAGAGTCTGTTCAAATTTAACTTCAAGCACCACTAGGAATTTATGACTGAAACAAGGCACAAGAGTACAGCAACATCTCTGAGAAACCTCCTGAACTCAGGGCTGCCATAGCCACATGGTTCCTGTGCAGATATGCGAGACATGGGCTGTTCATGCACCCACTTCACAGCCAAACGCCTAAGCCGTGATTGCTTAACTAGCACAAAATAAAGCTCAACACAGAAACCACTCCAAGTCACACAGCAAAGTGTTTGCAAAGTTGTGACTGATGCAGAAATACCTGCATGCCCTGTCCAATAAGACCCTTATCACAGGGCCACTGGGATGCCTGCAGCCTGGAGAAAGTAGCATTTACTTACACAGGGGAAAGGAACTTGAAGCTCACGCAGCTCCCTGATGCCTGAGCAAGACAGGCAGCAGGAACACAAACATCCTAATGCATCAACAAGGATCAGCTGCTTCAGATACCCCTGCACAGCCTTGCTTTCACCTCTGGTTGTGCAAGATGCAAAATCTCCAGAGCAGCAGCCACAGGTTTAGATAGGAGAGGGGGATCAATGGCATGCTGCTTTGTTTACTGCCATGCAACACTTTCAGTACAAGCTGCGAGGACTATGTGCAGACCCCAGCTGTCTTTCCCCATTAAGGAACAGCAAAGCGTTGGCAGCCAGGGCAGAGACAGCCTGCAAGCAGCTTTCCCACCCTCTGGTCCCCTCTGTCCCCGCTCCCAGAGGAACAGAGCCATCTCCAGGGCACAACCAAGCACCAGTTTGGGAGCTGCTGCTTGTCCCCTCCAGTCCCCCAATGCCCCCAGCCTGTCTGGCAGCAAGCAGGCTTCCTCCAGCAGAAGTACTCCCAATTCACAGACCAAGGGACATAAATACTGCTGTTCCATGGCTGAGCAGCAGAGCCACTCCTTGGGATAGTGCCAGCACTCCACAAACTCCTTTTATTTATAGCTTCTGTGACAATTTGTCTTCCTAAAGCTGCCACTGTATTATATCTATTATTTAATGTTTTGTCTCAATGATACTCTGTAATTTATACCAGCCCTTAATAACACATGAAAATCCTGTGCTGTGATATTTTCTTTGCCATTGTGCTTTTCAAGAGCACAAGTAGATTTAGCCACAGCTTTGGAGCATCCCTGGTATATCCAATCCTAGGGTAGCGACTCTCCTGAAAGATAAAAGCACAGGAGCTCCGCAGGGGCAGAATTGCCCAGGAGAGCCCTGCTCTGACATGGCCAGAGCAGAAGCAGATGAATTTCCACCCACTATAAGGAAGACAAAGACAGGGAAACAGGCAGAGGCTGGCCCTCTGTGGGAGAGATGTCACAGTCTCGGTAGCAACAAGATCTTTTCCTGTCCCTGCCAAGTCTTCCTGCTTTTTCAGCACCAGGTACAAACACTGACTTTAGGACTTAGAAACGAGCGAAGTCTTGAGGAATTTAAAACATGAAATTGTTGTTTTTCTAAACGAAGAGAAAACAAATTACTGAGAAATGGCAACTTTTTCATAGAATGAAGCCTCTCGGGAACATTTGTTCCCATTAAAATCAAATAAAAATGTTGATGCATCTCTAAAACCTGAGGCCTTGAAAGCCTTCCAAACGCAGATCAAAAAGATGACACATTTCCCAAGTCCTCCAACAAACACAATCCTTTGTAACAGACCACTGCACAGTCCTTGCTAATTCATTTATCACATCACATAACTTCCAGCCTTACCTGGCACCCAGCTGAGTTCATTGCTCCTAAAAACCCATAGTGTCAGTATCATAGAATTTCTAATGGTTAGAAGCTGCCTTCTCATCTGTATACCAAGTTTATTCCTGACCCACTTATCTCCTCTCGAAACAATATTTTTTAGACACTCCACTGAAGAAATCACAGGTACCTCCATGTTACTGGAACTTGATTGGCAGCTACAAACAAAACCCTTTATTTTGCCCATGGATACCTGCTTGGAATTTTTGTTTTGTGTGTATTTCTAAAATTATTTAGAATTTCTTCCCCTGTCTCTTCAGCTCCACCCTACTGGTGAGAAGAAGCATGCTGCTGAAAGCCTGGTCCTCATCTCAGAGGATATTATCCTCAAGCACAAATAAAGCCACAGATAAGCATACAAAAGCATGAGATGGGGTTTAAAAACATTCAGCACTGGAATAGCAGCTGCTTCCACACTCCATTAACAAATAGCTGGAACCCAAAGCAATTCCCATATGTGGCACTTCTCCATGCAACAGAAATATACCCTGAAGTCATATCCATTCCCCAGAATCCCAAAAAGTTGCTATCAAACATCACAACACCCAGTACCTCTATTTCCCACAGCCCCTCCTCTCTGCAGGAGGTTGTCGTGCCCTCTCCAGCTGACACCACAGCCTCTTCCATAGCTTCCCACCTCCAGCCACTGCCAAGACATGGATGCTAGGATGGGGGGGGATTTGTCTGCTTCTTCCTCTGAAGGCAGCTCTAATGGGAGGTGTCCGTCTATCCAACCAAACTTACATCTGTTCAGATGTGGCTAACACCAGGTGGAAAGAGGCAACACTGAGCCACAAGATGCAATCACCTGCCCTTCACAACAGCCTGAGACAGGGGCTGCCCTACTACAGCTGCACTCGGCTCCCTAGGACCACACTGAGGCCAGACCACAACACTCTGGAGAAGCCCAGGGGACTTGAGCTTTATAACTCCAGAAGTGCTTATTTCCAGACCAATAAGACTTCTCTCAGGCACAATCCAGCAGGCACTAAAGCCCCACCACAGCAGCAGCTCCACTGCAGCAATCTGGTCATGACTGGAGGGGACCATGGCAATGAGTCAGGAGACTGAGACCAGAGCACAGGGTCCCTGTCCTAGCAACAGGACCATGTTGTGTTAGGGAGAACTCTCAAGGATCCCCATTTAGCATAGTACAACACCCTAGGACACATCCCAGGCACCTGAGACATGCCTGCCCAAGTACCACATGAGCAAAGACACAATGACACAAGAAGAACTTTGCAGCCTGAGTACCCAGCTCTGCAGTACCACAATTACACCACACTTCTGCAGGATCAACATGCCAGAGAGAAGTCCCACATGCTCCGACAGCTATGCACCACCCAACATGCCTAAACAGCACAGATACTAAAGAACACTACATCACAGAGAATACAGACATATCAAAAACACTTCAGTCCTACCTTGAACAGATCTTCTGATGCAGTGAGGACATGAAGACACAACACCATTCTCCACACAAGCAAAGCCAGGCAGCATCACAACCATCCTGTGGAGTGGTTCCTTATAAAGGTCTCAGGGAGGCTAAAGCCACTTAGCACCCTACAAGGGAAACCTCTCCCACCTTGCACCACCCACCACCCTTCAGTTTTTTCTCAAATGGTTAAAGTGCTTGGCATAATTAGGTCTTAATTGTTAGCAGCTGTACCCATTATCAGTTTAAATCTTAAATAATTGTTACAATTAATGTTGCCTTGCCTACCCTGTCTTAAGAAGTGTTTGTTAGGGAGGGAAATGTTATATGTTAATTAACTTGCTACCAAATTTCAGTATTTAATTACATATTCTAAATCTGTTGCTACTTCCCCATGTAAGCAAGTAATGAGCCAGGGTCAATTAAATGTGTGTTAACCTGGATCCCAGTCTGCTAGCATGATGAGGCAGAAGACCTTTATTATATGAAAAAGAAACCAAAACCAAAGCACCATCAGCCCATTTCTGACCAGCAGCAGATGACTATTCTTTCCCCTAATCCAGCACTGCCTGCAGTGTACAGGGCCAAACACACTGCATTTGTAGTAATTAAGCAAATAAGCAATAGGAGGGGACTCGTGGGTGTCCTGGTCTGCTTCTGGGAGCCAGCACAGCTGCTGTGCCACTGCTGAGGGCACCTGGGGCTGGAGCTGGAAGCAGGAGCAGCCAGCTGAGGCTCAGCAGGGATTTGCAACACTGCCATGTTACAAAGACCCTGCTTGGCTTCAGCTTGATGACAGAACCCATTCTCACACCAGGGACATGGAAAAGCTTAGGATGTGTTAGTGAGCCTCAGGGTCCTTCTGCAGACTTGGTTGAAAGGGGATCTGGAAATCTGCACTGTCAAATAAATATGGGAGGGTGGGACCTGTCCCCCATCACTCTTTTCTTCAGGTCTTCAGTGGTTCCCCAAGCGGAAACATCACCAAAGCATGGGGCTGTGAACGGACTGGGGCTTATGCAGCTCTGCTGCTGGGGGCTCTTATTGTACTAGTAGAAATACCTCTTGCTACAGCCATGGGGGTGACATACAGGCAAACCTGGAGCTAGAGCAACTAGAGACAGAAAGAAAATGGAGCAGGTGGCTTGTGATGTTTTTTTTTTCCCCTATTTAATAACATTCTCATGCCCCAGTTTTCTACTGGAATTCTGATGAAAAAAAAAGATACCATTATTTGTTCCGAGCTTTTGTAGGAAAGCAAAATGCATTTATCAGTCAGGTTATCCATCTCCCCTTGGAGCTGCCTGCCCATCTCAGAGCAGGATAAGAAATGAGCTTTCACTGCAGCAGCCCAGAATTAACACACTGCCTCACAGGGTCACCCAGCCACCTCCCTGTAATGCAGCCACAACCAAAACAAATGTGTTCCAGCACACGGCAGGATGGTTCCCTGCAGCATCGCCCCCTCCCCACCAGCCCTGGCCCGCAGAAGGGAGCAGCTGCCACTGTGGTTTCCAGCATCCCAGCACCAAAGCACTGCACTGCTCCCATTGAGTGTTTGCCCCTGAAGACCCCTTGGAGCTGCAGCGCGGAGCAGCTCGGGCACCAGCCAGTCCAGCAGCTCCCAGTGGGATTTTAAGAAAGTGGCAGTTTCCTTAAGCCAGCTTAAGAAATCTGTTCTCTGAGCTTGGTTTAAACTGCAAAAACAATTTAGCAGATGCCGTGCTTGGCAGAATGACGCAGAACCACAGGATTTAACCCTCCAATGTGTCTCTTTTCTCATAGGCAATAGCATGCTCTCCCACTTGTGCTAGGGAACCCTTACTTTCAGGGGTGCTCGCATCCACATGCTCATGCAGGCAAGTGTGTGACCACTCCCATTTTGGGGCATTCCCTTTCACACAGGTATATGCACCCTCACTTTCAGCCCAACATACTTTTGTCTCAAAATTTTTGTCTCTGCACCAGGGCTGCCCCTGTCTGCTCTCTCTGGGCAGAGGGCTGCACTTCCAGCGCAGGAAGCCACTGGTGAGGAATATTAATTGCTTTAACATCTTGTTGTGATAAGGCCAAGCACATTTCCCTGCTTTGGCTCGTTGCTAGGGAACTGAGAATGGCAAGTCATGGGTTTCATGTGCTTCAGGCCCTGCTTGGGCTGCAGAGCGGCAGCAAGCTGCAGAGCAGGGTTCGCCTGATAATTATTTAGAGTCTAATAAAAGAAAGGAGGAAAAAAACAGTGCTTTTCCTCTCTTCTCCCAGCTTGGCTTTCAGACTACATAGGGTCATTAATCCCCAGAGCCAGCCAGCTTCTCCATCGCATGATGCCTTCCCCTGCAGCGGGACGAGAACGCCCCTCCTCGTTCAGCCACGCAGCACCGAGCTGCACTTCACAGAGCACCATGGCGAGTGGCTATATTTAAATTGAATCAGCCGGAAATTGCAAGCATAATACTCTCTCATTTCACTTCTAATTTTAGATGTAAACACACCGGTGAGTCGAGCTCGCCTCGGCACCTCCACCTGCCAGCAGCGCTGCCAGCGGAGCTGCAGCCTCAAGCAGGGGCCGTGCTGGCTGCTGCCTGCGCCCTTCCCACGGCATGGCCGGGCTGGAGCCTGCTGGAGATCAGCCAAAAGAGATGCTGCTGGGCCAGGCTCACTGCTTTTCCTCTGCTGCTGCAGGTGGCAGTTGGGCCACCCTGGCCCTACAGCATCAGGATTGCTGTCCCTGCAGTGGGGATGTCCTGTGCAGGATTCCGAGCGAAGGCACTTACATAAAGCCAAGGATGCTAAAGAGTGAACTGTCTGCTTCCCCACCTATGAGCATGCCATAAATATCAGTCAGACATCAGTGAGGCAGAGCAGAGGGATGCAGGGTGACTGCAAATATCTCCTGCGGCCTCACCGGATGGAGAGCTTCCTCTGCTGCCTTTCCCTTTGAGCGTTAGCCATCGATCCTTGCCTTGGCTGGAGGGGCGTGAGAGCACTTGCCTTCAGGGAGCCTGCCGCCACGGGCAGTGCAATGGAGCAGGGAAAGGCGCTGCCCTTGGGGACAGATGTCTGCAGGGACTGACAAGCACTTTCATACTCTGTCTCACGTCTCTGGAGCCTCAAAGGAGAAGATGCATCCCCATGCTGATGAAGCTGGCAGTGGATGTTGCATCACTGCCCCTCGCATCCGGGGGCTCCTGGCCAACAGAGACGCAGGGAGACTGAGCCTCAGGTGAGCTTGCAGCTTGAGCTATTTCTCAGCCCTGGAAAATCCAGGGTACATCTGGGTCCTACCCTAGGCTACCACATCAAATCCACCCCTAGGCTTCAGCAGCACCCCAGCACCATCTGCTGAGGCCATGGTCCACACCACAAGCTTTAAAGGAGGACAAGTGGGCAAGGGCAGAGTTCTCACCTTCTCTCCCTCATCATGGTAGAGGGCATAGGAATGAGAGCATGAATTCTTGCTAACAGCTGGTTTAATGTTGTGTAAACAGGTGCATCTGGTTGAGCATCACTTCCATGGATCCCTCACACGGCCAGCGTCACAAATAACAGCGTTTTGTCAGCGAGACGGCTGGCTGCTGCCAGCAGGAGACTCAGAAATGCCAATTGTAATTACAGCATTTATTCTGAAATACAGTCCAGACCTCGTTCCCAATAAGATGCGTCATGCCACTAACCATGTGAGCTGCGCCTGAGCCAAGTGCAAATGTGCTTGGCTTTGAGAAACACGCAGTGACCTATACCTTCATCTGCAAGTGATCACTTGCACTCACCATCGCAGTGCAGAGCATACGCATGCTATGCTACAGACTCTGAATCTAGATTGGGAGGGAGGCAGAAGTCTCACTACTGCTCAAACAGCCCATGAAGAAATGGGCTATTTCCAAAGTATTGATTGTCTCTCTTCTGCTTCTATTAGTTCAGACAAGGAATGAGCCTCAGCAGAAAATCACAGTCCTAGCAGGAATTCCAGTGGGCTGAAGAAAATGTAGTGCCGGCTCACTTCCAGGAATGAGTAAACTTTGAGTTTCTGTCTGCACCGGGTAGATGCATCTGCTCATCTATAGCTCATGGTTTTCACCTCTGCAGGCACAAGCAGGCCTGACATGAATGTCATGTCGGTCAGTAAATACCACCCAGCTAGACAAGCCCAGACATCAAAGCAAAACCAGCACAAACTGAGCCAGAGAGACCATTTCAGAGTCCCTCAGTCCTTGCTCTGAGGCTCAGGATGGAGTCGCAAGGCGCAGAGCCTCAGCGCTCATCACCTGGTGTCAGGGCAGTAAGTGCAGCCCCAGCTGCTGTGCTGCTGGAAGCCAGCGTGCTCCGGGGGCTCGGGGGTGGGCTGACCTGGCTCCAGGTGGCTTTGATGATGGGCATCATGGAGTGTTGCTGTGCCCACTCTGGCTGTATCCATTCATCTGCAGACCTGCTTGAGCTGGTATGTCCAAGCTTAGGGAAGCCAATAGACAAAATAAGTCACACATTCTAAGAAACCAGTACTGACAGAACAGAGAGATCTCATGTGTTCTTTGTCTCAGTCCCATTACACACTGGAGCTGAACTCTGCTTGCAGAAATTGCCGTGGTGCCAGTTCAACGCATTGCAAGAAGCAAGCGCTGAGGCATGCCAAGGAGCTGCCTGCCACCCAGCACCAAATGGAGGATCTGTGCACAACAGTCTGGAGTGGAATGTTTGCACTGAACTTCTGTAGATTTGCTTTTTTTTTTTTGCTTTTTTTTTTTTTTCCCCAACTGAAAAAAGAGAAAGTGCCCTCTTGTCTTCAGTGAGAAGGGAGCAAGGAAAGGATGCTCTCTTTTTCTTTGCTGTCAGTGCCCATGCATTACCCTGTGAAGCGATGCACAGAGAGGAGCAGCAGACAGGAGTGACTGCACACATGGCCCCAGCCCTGTGCTGCCCATTGCCTCGCAGGAGGGACTGGGACAGAACGAGGGGACCCTGTGGTGAAGCAAGGGAACTTGGTGCTAGGGAATGGAGAGAAGTGTTTGGCTTAAGCTGACCCTGGGAAAGAGGGAAGAGAGGTGTTTATTTTCTTTTTTCTTAATACCCAATGCAGTTATTAGAAGTTTGTGTTAAATAGCAATAAATTAAAAGTTTCCTGAGTCAAGACTGTTTTGGCCACAACAAACAACTCTCAGACTCTCTCCCGCCTTCTCCCTAACCTGTTCTGGATGGTAACTCAAACTCTAATGGGATCAACTGAGAACCTGTCAGAAAAATCAAACCATTTACACAGCGAGTGTAGGAAATTAATTAAGGGAAAGTTCATGGAGTACGCTAGGCGTAAGATCAGGGATTGGTAAAATCTGAAAGTTCAGGAAAGGTGACATTAACCATGCAAGAACTAATTATGTCAATGAAAGAAGCCAATGTGATGAACTAGTGCAAGTGGAGTTAGGACTAATTTATCTGATGCATTTTGCAAACATTAGCTAATGAATTCTTCATGAAGCAGATAGATTGCTTCCGATTTTGCAATGGAATTGCAATGCCAGCTTTCAGGAGGTGAGATAGGGAGGTCAAATGGCTTGCCTAATTCCACAAAATAAAGCAGCAGTAAAACATGGAGCTACAGCTGATATTTGTGCTAAAGAAGCTGCAATGTGGTGCTTTGGTGGTGATCAATGAGATGGCTGAATGATGAGCATGTAGCTATGGCAAGCCCTTATCTCTTAGTGGGTTAAGAAATATCAGAGGTAAAAGCCTGGGGATGGAAAGCAGCAATTGATGCATCTCTTGCACGCTGCCAACAGCAACACAGCAGGAAATTCTTCTCAGAAGAGGCTGTAACTTAAATAGCTGGATCACACAGTGGGCTGCAGAGGAAAGAGAGACACAGAAAGTTTTGCTGGAGAAGAACTCATATTCCAGATCAGCAGCAGAATTAGGAGTGAAACCCGTCTTTCAAAATCCTCATTTAATGTGCTAACCTCTAGACTACGTCTCCTTCCCAAGAACTCCCACCAACCCTATTACCTTATTCTACACAAAACAGTGTTTTAAGTGTTCATGTTTGGCATTGCTATAATGTGGTCAATACTGAACTGGTTTTATAAGAAATTTTCCTATTTCTCACAGTAAGTTTAAATACTTAGAAAGGCAGATGAGTCATTCATATCAATAAATATTGTCTTTGACAAGGGGATTCAGATCAAAGGCAGCTAGCGATGGGAGGAACACAAAGCAATTAAAACACATGCAAGATTGTGAGTATTATGCTCACAACTAGAAAGCAGTGGAGAGAATCAGGCAAACTATAATTGGTAAGTACTCATTGCAAAGTCCAATTAGCATCTTAGTGTCCAATTACATGCTCATTGAAGCTAACATGGGTGACAGCAACAGAAATTTTTTTGCCTTGTAACAGCCATCTGTTTGGAAAAAGGATGCAAACTTCCCCAAAAAACAGTCAGTTCTGACATTAACAGGATCCCGGTCTCCAGCAAGGTAGCGAGGCTTCTGGAGAGCATCGGGACTTCAGCACCAACCACAGGAACGTGGGCCTGAAAGGGAACTCCAGGCAGCAGGTCCAGCGCTCTGTTGCTGCACGGTCCCCATCACAAAATCCTCTCCAGAGCTCCCAACAGGCACCACTGAAAATCTCCATGAGCGACACCTTCCTTGCCTTTGGTGAAGTGCTCCTCTGCTCTGCTCGGCAGAAGGGGCAGCGGGAGGTGGTGCTGAGCAGCCCACGAACGCCTCACCGCGGATCTCACGCAGCACTCGCGGTGGTGCCCACGCTCCTTCACCTGGCTGGGGGAAAGTGCAGAGGCTTGCACGCTTCACCGTTGTGATAGTTGTAAACACAAACAGTCTTTTAGTATGTATATACTGTGTCATTAGTCATTGTCATTATGCTCAATTTAAAACAATATTTATCCTATTGACAGTAGTTGTTTTGCACCTACTTGCTGAGAATTGGTGTTACAGGGATCCTTGTTCTTTAGCAATGAGTAGATTGATTATAGTTATTACATTAATAGTTATAAAAATGAATTTTATAACAAATACTGTGTTTGAGACCATGCTGACTTGCCTTGTGCTTTCACACACAATCATTAGAACCATTTAGCCCCAGGAGCTGTGTTACAGAAAGCACTGTGTTCTCTAAATTGCCGGAGTTTACCTGTGGTCTCCATTCACCACACACTGCCATTTGCCCTGCAGCAGGGGAAGGGACCAGGGCAGGAAAGAGATGCCAGTCCGTTTGCTCAGATAATAGCAGATGATGGCTAGAGGATCTCTTGTGCTCAGCACCCTGAAAGTGAAGCCGCTTGCATGTCAGACAGCTTTCATTTATCGCTTTGAAATAGCTTGCTTCACGCGAGTGCTGCACACAACATTTTCAGAAACCCAGGTCTCAGCCACCCTTCTGCCATCGGCTTGTTTGCAACTTTTCAACTAACTTCTGCATCCTGGTGGACTTCATCCCATGCCCACGGAGCGACGAGAGACACAGCACAATTATGGTGAAGGGCACCCAGCCTGATTCCCCGCTTTGCCACAGCCTCCATACAAGTGAAGGCAAATCTTTTACAGAGCTATGCAGATACCCAATTCCTATGTTCATCAGCATCAAAGAAAAAACTGACAGAAAGCTGAGTCAAATAAAACATGTTCAATCTGGAAATAAATGTTTCATTTTTCAGTTTGTTTTTTTTTAATACAACCAAAATTAACTTTGAAATGAAACATCATTTTAAAATTTAAAACGTAGTGATTCATTTTTAAAAAGATGAAACAAAGTTCTTTTATTTTTATGCTGCATTATGAATCAAATTAGATGAGATTTACATGCATTTTCAAAGTGCTTCAATAAATCCAAACACCAGTCATCAGCCAAGGAGAGATTTGACTACAATTTTCCACCAGCTCATGTCTTTGTCTCTTTGTGACTCAATTCTGCATTGGTAAAACATGGATACTTCTCCTCTCTCTATCTTGTCTACATGGGTTATAGCTTTCAGAGTCGGGACTGTCTCTGCTTTTTGCCCAAGAAGGATGGGGACGTCTCTCTTGGAGCTCAGAACTGCTAGGCATAATCATAATATGTCAATACAACAACAAATAACATGTACTAGGCATTGGTTTCAAGGTCATCTGGCTTATAATATAGGTGTATAGATGGGTAAGACCAATGTATTCCTTGTTTTTTTCTGATTTAGAGGGGAATTCTCTGAAATCCTATCATTACAAGCCACGTGTGAACTCCTGCTCACTTGTCTGCAGCAGGGTTTCCATCTTGGCATGCTATTAACAAAAATGGTCTTCCAAGCTTTTTAACTGACTCTTAGTGTTCCTTCCCTGCAGTCATTGTTCTCCGGACCTGCCTGCAATTTTGGTCTGAAAAATAATTGAATTGCATGTGGCTGCAATTAGGAAACAAAATACCTACCCATCTGCAGCTCCGTGTATTTTTCACACCTGAAAATACTTGGTAAATGGCAGTAAGCAAATGCAAAGGACATAGAAGCTAAGAGAGAGCCTCTGTAATTGAGGAGCAGTATAATGGGAAGAGGCTGAATAATAACAGCCATTAATAACAAGACTGTAATTAGAGGTCACTCGGAGAAAGGCTCAGTGTGTTCCACCGACTGGCTTCGAGGCATGCAGAAGAACAGCCCTGGAGGTTTAGCACAGGGTAATGTGAGCCGTGAATACCTTGTTTACCCAAAACACCGTGGCCAAGTTCCCAGCGCCTGCTGCTGCCCCATTCATTACAGGCAGCACTGCTGGCAGGCGGCAGGTTTCAAACAGCAGCACCGCCTGCTGCTCCGCTGGGATGCGGCTGTGGCAGATTGGATGGGCTCTCTGGATCCGTCCGTCTGCGAGGGGATACAGGGGTCCGTGTGGCATTGCCGATTTGCCAGAGGGGACAGCAAAAGGAGACTTGCTGAGCCCCTGCGGAGCAGAACCGGGCTGTTCTCTGTCCATGGTGGGGCGCTGGGGCTGTGTCCCCACGCGCTCGGTGATGCTGAGCTCCTGCTTCTCCTGGGACCCACGATGCTCCTCCATGCCTTCCACGCCTTGCTCCTCCGTGCCTTCCACGCCTTCGCCCTGCTCTGAGGCCTCAGGGAGCTTTCCTTCCCAGGCAAGTGTGCCCTGCAGCTGGAATAAGGAAGCCCAGTCTTTGGCAATTCTGTGACACTACTGAGAAAAAGAAATCTTTCACCCTAAACAATTTTCTCTGCACCTTTTTGGCTAGAAGTAACAGAATCATAGACCACAAAATGCTTGAGGTTGGAAGAGTGCTATTCATGTGCAGATGCAAAGGTCACTCACAACCCGAATGAGACATTAAAGCTTTCTGAATAGCAACCCCATGCACAGCTAAACATCTTAAGAGGAGCTAGCTGACAGAACCCATCCTCTTCCAGCGGCCTGAGAAGAATACATGTTAGCATTCTTTTCTGCAAATCAATAACACTTCAATAAGGGGATTATCAGAAAAACAATATCATATTTTCTAGAAAGCTCATTATAAAACATAAGCAGCTTGGTAATGTATTTAAATTGTTCGTTTCTGAGCATTGCCTTGGGATTGTAATAGATTTTTAATTTTTTTCCCCAGAACAGAATCAGATTAGGATGATTAGTTGTTTTTCCCACAATAGCAAGGCAGCAAGGCAAGGGAGTCACTGCAGCTTTGCTCATCCCTGAGCTTAGACTGTGGGAAGAGAAATCCTTTCCCTCCTTTTTCTCATATCCTACTGGTAAGCTGGTTGGAAATAGAGGTCATCAGCAAGTTTTCCTCGTTACCTGTCCTTCAGGACCAGGATGCTTCAGCAGCACCCGACAAAGGTCACCATAACGCAACGTAATGCTGTTCAGGAAGAAGGGCTGGAGACTCTGACCAGCCCGCTGTAAGCCTGGTTACTCATCCTGTTTGAAAGTCGCTTCAAAACCACAGTGCTGGGCAACAGTTAGGATCCTAAAATAGACAGTCAGGCTAGAGATTACAGCCCCATGTTTTACAGAAATCGCTTCTCTTACAGGCAAAGGGACTGCTCTACACAAGGGAGTGTCCCCACCCGGTTCCCTGCAAAGAAATGCTGGTGAGTAGGGACAAAGCGAGCCAGAGAATTCAGCACTGTCTTCTGCAGCAGTAAAGAGGAGACGAACAGCCAGGAGGAATTTCTGATGAAGTGTCACCTGCCTTGGCTGTCACTCCTCCTTAGGAAATCACTTGGCTTATGCCTATATATATAGGTAGGAAACATACAATGCTAAAGACTTCAGCCAGGTATCTTTTATCACTAGTAAAAGAGCTGGTCAGCCTCTCCTGCTGAGCTCAGAACGGGCAGATGATATTTTAGTGATTGCTTTTTCAAGGTGTTTTTTTTTTTTTTTTTTTCAGAGCCATTACAAAACATACAACCAGCACAGCCAAATCTTGTTGTAGAGTGAACTCACCACCCTGAAATCAAATTCTCATGAAAATGAAATGGCTGACCAAAAATCTTCTGAACACTGGATGAGCTTGCATGATAAACAAGTTGTAATGGCTCTGTTGGCACCACTGACTCTGTTAAATGTCACTGCTTTTCTAAATACCTTCCAGGAGATGACTGCTTTATCTGTATTCTGTATTTTCCTCTTTTTATTATCAGTGTCTGCAAAGTTGCCATCCTGGAAGCCATGTCCAGGGACTGCAGAGAGCTCCAGACTCATTTCTCTCTCTGCTCACATCAGCTCTTCCTCAATATCCAAGAAGAATTTTAGCTCAGGACAGTTTCAGAGCAAGCTGCCTGCTGCATGGCAGGCCAAGCTGGCACAACCCCATGCTCCTCCTCTGGAGGGCCGGGCACGTCCTTGTGGCGATGCATCTGCTGGTCCCTGCCGCCAAGCCTGCTGTCAGCCCTTGTGGTGAAATACAAGTCACCAGCACCAGCACCCTCGCCCCACTTCCCTTTTGGGACCGCTTCTTGCTCTCTTTACATCAACAGAATATTTGCACTACCCTCATTCTTTTATCACACAAGCCTGTATTTAGGCTGCTGAAAATAATTTGCATCAAGTTAGAAAATGCAACAAAACTAATGCCAGACTAGTGCTGTTAAACCACACGAGCAGCACCAAGCAGATAACCCAGCCCAGCGGTACATTCCCTGTCACACAGCAAACCCTGCATTGTTCTCTCTAAATGTCACTGAAGTCTGTAAAATAGGCCTAAGCACAATTAGGAAGCACTGAAAGTGAAATGATTGGGGCATTTGCATCCAGCTGTTAGCCTGAAGCACGGATTGCTGTGCACAGAGCTCAAGGGTTCAAGTGTTGGCCAAAATAGCAGTAATACAGAGCTTCACTGGGTTTTGTTTAGTTTTTGATGGCTTTCCACGGTTTGAAATTATAGCTCATTACATTAATTATGCTTTCCTGGATTCTTTGATGGGGTGCATGGGTGGTAGGAAACGACTTACAGAATAAAAAGCAGCGTTGGAGCACATTGTGTTTTGGCTTCTACTCCCCATGGAAAAATGCCTGCATTTCCTGTGAGTTTCTATTGTTCAATCACCTATGGTCCATCTCCAGGATGTAGGAGAAGACCAGATGCCTGGAGTGGGAAAGAGTGAGAAGTCAGAAATTCCTGCACACTTGAAAAGGCAACCAGTGTCCTGAAGCAGCAGCCAGATAGCTAGCGCTGTGTTTCCCAGCTTTGCCTTTGATTACATCAGACTTCAGCAGGTGCAAAAGGGTTCTAATTATGGTGTAAAAGCAGCACATGAAAGGTAGGAAACTCTGACAGTGTAGCTAAACCAAGTGACCGGTGGTAATTACTCTTTTTGGTTCCACAATACAGCTTTAGCTTTGGCCTCACGCTGCCGTTCTCTGCAGACAAACGACACCCTCCAGACACAAGCACTCAGGAGCACTTCAGGATCCCAGGAGGATTTGGGGATGCTCAGAAAGTCGCTACTGCCGGGGGTCCGGGGGCTTCCCATGCCCTCCCACCCTGCAGCAGCCCCCCAGCCCTCCCCGACACCTTCGCAGGTCCTCGCAGCAGCCATCGGCCCCACGGCAGCACCAGCTCGGGCTCCGGCTCGCTCTGCCCGCGGGGATGCCCAGTGCTGGGCAGGCTGCCGGCGGCCCCGCGCCTTCCCCCAGCAGCAGGTATCGCAGCTTAAATTCCCTCGCCGCGAAGCCTCTGTTGTCACTTTGATGTTGCACGTTTACATTGTGTCCTTGTCACAGATAATACAGTTTATTCTGTTTCTTTCTTTGTCACCGTCTCCCTCTCTGTCTCTCTCTTTTTTTTTTCCCCTGCAGTTTTCTCCCTGCTGTCTATTGTGTGGATACAATAGCCCCTCTCTGTTCTCCACAGACTGCATTGTGCTGTAATTGCTCTCCTATCTCTAAGGAAGGGAAAATTCATTCTGATTTGATCACCTTATTTTTCTCTGTATAAATGATAAATTCCTCCATTAATCCGTCTGTTTTCAGTGGTGTATCTGAGTATGGCATGCATAAAACTCCTTATATAACAGCATGTCAAATTACAAAATTCCCTGTAACCCATTCTCTTCAATGCTTTCACTGTTAACACATCTACTTTCCTTATCTACTTAAACTAATTCTGATGCTAAGCCTTCGAGACCTCTTCCAGAGCAGTTTCACCAGCTGCAAACAGGAGCAGAAAATGCAGAAGCAGCAGCTGAGCAGGGCATTCCCTCCTCGGGGAAAACCTGCCCTGAAGATGAGGGGAAAATTTTCCAAAATGCTTTATGGGAATACGAGCTCTTGGCACAGGTGAAGGCAGTGCACGGCAGAGGAAGAGCCCTGCCACGAGCACCCCACAGCATCTGCCAGGTGTGGGGCTGCGGTCCCTGCAGTGGGGCAGGCACATGCCGAGGAGCAGCTTCAGCATCTCGTTCCGCTCTCTTGCTTTGTGAAGGATTATTCAACGTTTGCCCAGCTACAACCCAGTCACAGCAATTTCTGTAATAACAATATTTTTGCAGCAGAAATTGTATTACAATAGAATCACTATTGTTAGAGCTGTTATTATCCCACGATCACTACCATGATAAAGCTGCGCTCATTACACAAGCAGTAAACTCAGTCTGGGGAGAGTTTAGCATAAGAAGCCGAGACTAAATCTGCCCTTTGGGGACGGAAATTTCAGGTTCTTTCTTACCCACTTGTTTTTCTTTCTGCTAGCAAGTAGAAAGGAACCATACTTGCTGATTGTCACCTCTTAGCTGGTACCAAAACCTTGTGGAGCTTCATGCAGCCAAGTGGATCAAATATAAGGATAGGCACATAGCTGAGCATCCTGCCACTGTGGGAAGGGTCTCAAGGCAGCGCAAATACAGGCTAAGACTGCCCAGAGCCCAGCATCTCACCTCCTTTACTGTCTGCCTTCCAGGTGATACCTTTGTGTTGGACAGCTGAAGGGATATTTGATGAATCAGAAGGTGATTACAACTTGATGGTTTCTCCTTCCATTAATTTGTCTAAGTGCATTTTGCACCCACATAAGCAGCACTCACAGAGGACAACAAGGATGGTTCAGACACCAGAAAAGCACATGCCAAGGGAAAATTTGGGACCCTGAGAACCCACCAGCAGTGCAGACCCCTCTGCTCTGGCACCCACTGTCAATCCCTGCCCACGCACAGCTACCAGGGCAGCACGAATTCAGCATCACAGATAAAACACTCTTCAATTTTACAAGCAGAGAAAGTATTTTATCAGCACAGACTCTTTTTTACTAGCCCAGCATAAAAACTATCAAACTGTATAAATAAACCTGGGGAATTATCTCCTCCCTCAGCCGGGACCCTCACTGGGCCCTGAATGGATTCATTTTAAATGGGTTATAAATTTCTGATAAAGGATATTTCAGCTCCAAATTGTGTATTTAATGGTGCTTTCACTGCAGTGCTCCCCACCTGCAGGACAAGGCCCAGCTCTCAGCAGGCTGATTCCATCCGAAAGGCCTGGGAGGTGCCCCCCCGTCCCCCTGCCCCACAGTAAGATGCTGGGCAGCTGCTCCTGCCCTGCTGCAGCATCTGCTCCTCACCTGCACCGTGCTGGGCCTGCCCAGCTGATCGAAGTGCAAGGTGCGTGGGAGCAGGACTAAACTCCCATTTGCAAACTGCTTGGGCAGGCTGCGAGATGCTGCTGAACCGTGCTGCTCCCCAGGGAGCACAGCAGGAACAGCGGAGCAGCATCCAGGCTGCCTCTGGCCTGGGACCTCAGCAGGCACATTGCACATTACCATGTGCTGCTTCTGTGCTGGGCATAAGTTCAGTTCCCAGCTTCCTTTTTCCACTTAATTTAAATGCCAATGCAGAAGTAGAACATCAGGAGGAGAGGGGAGAGAGAGGGAGAGGGAGACAGAGAGAAAGCAAGCCCTTGCCAGTGCCTCTGCCTAACAAATAAGAACACAAAGGGACCAAATAGACAGCAGCACACTTTGGCAAGGGGGGAGGTAGGGAAGCTTTCAAAGCAAGACAAGCATCCAGCAATGCAGGCAGCACAGCTGATCGATGTGATCCTGCCTCTCTCCAGCTCCCGATCCATCCACTTTTCTCCCTTATGCAAGAGCTCTATTAAATGCTACAGAGAAGTAAAATTGGAACATGGTCTGAGGCAACACACGGGGAATTAACAGTCTGTGCCTGAATTCCCAGTTCATTTAAGAGGAAGATGGTGGGAGAATGAGAAGCAATAAACCCTGGGCTGCTTGGAAGGATGGAGCCCTGAGTTGTGCGCTTCTCCACAGGCAGAACAGGGGTAAGGCAACAGCAGGATCCCTTTGTGCCTTTGGGATGATGGCTTGCTCCCAGCAGCAACCTCCAGTTGATGCTGGGGAGATTCCCAAGCTGCCCACAGCTCCTTGCAGGCTGCCACTAGCCCCACCAGCCTGCAACAGCAGCAGCAGCTCTCCAGGATGCACTTCTCTTCAAAAGCTTTGGCTGCAGTTTGGTGAATGGGTCTTTTTGTTGGGGCCACACATTCAACCCGCTGCTCTCTGCTGTGGCCCTGACCCGGGCAATGCAAAAGACCGCTGAAGTCCTTTGCTTCAGTCCCTGCTGCTGTTCAGCAGGATGCTGATGCTGGTGCAAACCCTTCCTTACCACACACCAACACTTGGCTGGGGTACCTGATCAAAAGCACACCCTAAGCCAGTCAGTCCTATAGCACGACAGCCAGCAAGAGCACTTCTTTGAAAAAGTACCTTTAGCCTCCAAGAACCTGTTCACTGACCATCTTCTGAGAGTGAGTTTTGCAGATCCCTGATGCAATAACTTCCATGGCAGCAGAGGTGATGGCAGAAATGGATTTGACTCATTAATAACACAGTGAAGTCAAAATCCAGATCTGAACCATGTCTTCTCCTCTGTTTCCCCAGCACCCCCGTTTTGAGGACCCACCTGGGGACCCTGACTATTTCTGTACAGTCCACATGGGAGCAAGTAACCACCAAGTCCAACATGGCACAGGGGGAATGGAAAATTGTTCTGACAATATTGCAGTAGTGTGAGTTCAGTGGCTGCTGCACGTACAGAAGCTTCTGACCCTTTGCTTCACAGTATTTCTCAGACCAATACAAAGCAGCTATTTTGCTGTTCAGCGTCTTTCATCTTAAAAACTCAGGCAATGCTCACATGCTTATGGGAAACCTGAGAAAAACTTCTACATTTCCTGCTGGACACAGCTTTAGTCCAGGGGGAATGTTTATGGCCAAGTTATTCTGGCTGGAACTAAAGATAACAAGAGAAAACCTGACAGCCCATTAAATTCAGAAGTAGTGCTGGGTGAGAATGAAACTCTGAAGTGCCTGCAGCAGTAAAAGTAGGAGGTAATCTCCAACCAGGGCCAAAACAGCAGTTTTTGCTATAAAAAAAGATCTAGTAAAAGGGCTGGATTTCCCTCCAATTGGCTGTTTGTTATTTTGTATGGCACTGTGGGCAGAGCTAACAGCTAATGGGCATGCAAAATGACAGTCCCCACAATTAATAAATAAGGAGCATTGATAAGCTCTGACAGATATCAGGGTAGCAAAGTTTTCCAGATAATGATTGCTTCTAACATTAACTCGAATGAGAATGAACAGATGTGACACATCTGGACCTCAGCTAGATGCACTCCTTCCTTCAGGCCTGGCCCAACATACCTGGCACCGTGTGGGGCAGGAATGGCCCAGGTGCTGCGGGGCTACCTCTACGTGGAGGTGTCAAAATGATCCACTTTGTGGCCTCACAGCGGTCCTCAAGGGCCTGATTTAAAGCCTAGTGCAGTCACTGGGAACAAACGCTTTTATCCCATGTCAGGTTCTCCCCTCTGCCTTCTGCTACCCACCAGTCAGTCACCTCTCCCGGAGTGACGGACAACTGAAGGCAATATATAATCACCCCTTAAGCACCTTGCCAGCTGCCAGGCCAGGAGAGAGAGATGAGGTTCTCTGACCACAGCGCACAGTTGCTCTCAGAGGGCAGAGCCTTCGACTTAAAGAATGGCAACCTGGTTCAGTCCCATGACTGGGACTTGAACCCGCTGGGTTTAGGTGTGCTTACTTTAGGAGAACCAGAGAGCCCCTGGAGCTGGAGCGCCCCTGCCCACCTCAGCATCCTGCCCTGCTCCCCTGCCTCCACTAGACACAGCCCTGTCTGCAAGGATGCACACAAGCCAGGGGAAGGGCTATGCTATCTGTTTTATTCTCCCCTTGAGGCCTTCTGAAATACGTTAATGTAAAAGTGATTGGCAGCCTCCTTTATCACTGTTTGAAGCATTAGGAAGATAACGCCAGCGGTGGCAGTACCTGAAGGCCCTGTGCCCGCAGCTGAGATGCTCCATCCCTGCAAGCTGGCCGGTGATGCTGAGGCTGCAGGGACACGCTGGGCTCCGGGGCAGCCTCGAGCTGCAGCCCAGGCAGCAGACACGCTGTGCGGGGCTGCTCTGGGGGGCTCCGAATCAGCCTTCGACCGTCCCAGTTTTGCACCCCTGCCACTCTGCAGTTTGGAGATAAAATATTTTATCCTTAGCAGAACGTGCCACCCTGCGGTCATCACTACAACAATGTGAAGATTCCCTGTATATAGGTTTCTGTACGTATAAGCATAGATACGATATACCTTATCTATCTTTTCATAAAGGAGTGACCGTCTTTACACAACCAAATTCCTACTGCTATAACTGTGTCTGTGCTATGCAGGTCAAGAACAGCGTAAACAGATGTAACCCTTGCATGTAGAACAGCCTTTAATTTATTGACCATGTTCTCCCAAATGACTAAACCTGCCAAATAGCTCAACATCTACAGCTGGCTTCAGATTTTCCAACAAATTCTGTTGATACTTTGGTATGGAAATTAAATCTGTATATTTTCCAGAGTATGCTGCTTCTACCACTACTACATCATCCCTATTGCCTGACCTCCTTTAAAAAGGCTGGCTGTCTGCACTGAGAAGTGTCCCCAGTGATTTGACACACTGGTTTTCTGTTTACCCATCACCATCCTTACCTGTCTTGCATTTTGCTGCAGTAGCACATGGGAGTCAAAGCTTGTAGTCGCATCTGTTTCTTCTATTAACAATAGATAAAGATAAAATAACCATAATAATCATTACCTATATGCTCAGATATTGCAGTAGTGAGTAACAAAAGAAAGTCTATAAACAAATCAATCTAGGGTTTTTCATCTTCAGAATTCCTCAAGTGCCTTGATACAAATTCTCTTTCCGTCAGGATTAGTAGCATGTGGGTTTTTTGATTCAGATCCATGCTTCTTGTACTTCATACTGATTTTTAATCAGTCTGTGCTACCTGGAGAAGCAGAGTGGCCTCCCTATGAAAATCAAGTTGCCACATTTCCCTGTCATCTTCAGACAGGTTTTTGTGTGCATATGAACAGCCATTGTCAAGGAGGAAGCCTGGAGTGAGGTTAGTGAATGCTGCCTCCTTGGTGACCGCCTCTGCCTTGAAGAGCAAATCTCTCAGACGCCAGGAGAGCTGCGCCAGAGGCTGCCAGGCTGTCAGGCATAGAGCCCCCAGAACTCAAACTGCAGAAAGAAACAAAAACAGGTAAACAGATTTTTAAATATTCCAGGTTAAATTCTCTAGCTTTGTATTTTCCTCAGTTTGGACATGAAATGCGTGGGAATGTGTGTTTTTTAATGAACAGCAATCATTATCCACATTAGTTCATTAACTCCTCAATTTCCAGTCTCAGTAAGGTCTCTGAGATTTCTAGAAAAATAATTTACCCTTCGGAGGTCGTTGGTGAAACATTTCTAAGGACAGAAGTTGTCAAAAGTGATGGATAGCTCCACGTGTGTCAGAGCAGGGGGATGCCCGGCTCAGAGCCCTCTTCCCCCCTCCTCCCTCAGGCAGAGCTTGGAGGCTTTTCCTGGAGGAGAGAGCTCAGCTCCGCTGCTCCGAGCTGGGCCCTTTGGGTCGGTGTCATTTTGGTGATTTCCTTCCCCAGCCAGAGCCCCTCCAGCACATGCACCCCAAGTCCTGTTGTGATTTTACACTCACTTTGCACACATGGGCATACACCCATAGGTTGTGCCAAGCAGCAGAGAAGCAGCCTTACCGAGCTACTGCTCTCTCTCATCTATCAGGAGGAGAAAAATCTCCTGGGTCGAGCTCCTCAGACCCGCTTCGCAGTCTCACCTGCAGTCCTGCCCAGCCAGATGCAACAAAGCATCGCAGTGCGGCTGTGCACATGCACGCACACTCCCGCTGTCTCGCCAGGAGAGGTGTTTGGTGACACCATGGCTTTGACACAAGAGTGATGTTTTTCTTGAACTGCTATCGAATTTCTCTGATGCATAGTGGTGAATCTGTTTCAATTACTCCTGGGAACCATTATCGAAGAAAAACATATGCTAATGAGTGTTGTTGGTTCAGCAGTGTTTAAAATGCATGTTTTTTCCTTTTGGTCAGAAGGTTCTTTTATCTGCCAGATTTTCAGATGCACTTTACTCATACTGGAAGACTTAACGAGATTTGAAATTTTATTGGCAGCCCTTCTCGCTGGGCTGCAACTGCCCCATTAAAATGCAGCCAGCATGCTTCAGAGAAACTTGTGATTTGCTCCGCTCCCTCCAAGACTTGCCTGAGAGTAGCTGCCCATGTCATACAAAGTAGGGGAGAGAAGCTACCAAATTTCAGAAGTAGGTTATGGAAGTTTTCCCTTTTTTTTTTTTAATCTAAAATGTTGCTTTTTAATGGCTGGATCCAAACCACATCGAATTCAAAATCCCAGCAGCCCTAAGAGTCATTTCCCTACCATGCATCTCCATCGCTCCCACACTTCTTGACAGCAGCCAGGTTACAGACAAACCAAGCAGCAGAGCTGGGGGCACCCAGCCCCAGCCAGGCTCCCCAGCTGCTCCGCGCTCCCACCCCTCAGCTCCACTCCTCTCCTCCCAGCAGCTCTGCCCTGCCAGGGAAGCAAACCTGCAGGAGCTGCTCCGCTGGCGGAGCTTGCTTCAAACGAGACAGGGTTCGCAGGTAGGAATTAATGTTTTGGAACACAACGTTATTGGACTGATTTTAAATAGATGTTTCCCTTCTCATCGGTAATAAAGTGAGAGGTGCTAAGAAAGCCAGAGGAAATGATATAAGCCCAGCCTGCTTATTGCTTTGGAAGTGTCTTTAAATATTTCCCTCCCACAGTCAACGCTGCAATGTGAGTAGCAAATGACAGGCAGAAGAGAGCAGATGAATATCTATTTATGCAGGAAAATGAAATGTATGAATAGTTATTTCGAGGACAAATGTATTTTGACAGGTATCTAATTTCATTCTGTTCATAAAATGCACACGTACTTCCTTGCATGCTGGAGTTGATGGTTTTTTTGTTTTGTGGTTTTTATTTTCTATTCTTATTAGTTCCTTTTTTCTCTTCCTTTTAAGTTTGCAATCTTTTTCCATGGGTAAGAAGAATAGAAAAAGTATATTTGTCAAACATCACAAAGCAATTTAATTTAATGTCATCACAAATGTGTTTTAAAAAATAAATAATCAAATACCCAGACACTATTTATTCAGCACAAAACCCCAAATTAACAAGGAGGTGTGGCAAGGCACAAACACAGCGAAGGACCCAGCTGTAACCTGGCAATGCACAAGAGCCCACGAGTCTGACAGCTTTGCACTCCGAACAAGAAAGCTGAAATCTGAGTTTGTTGCTGCTGCAAGGCTCCGGAGCAGCCCAGGCAGAGCCAGCGCTCAGCCCTGGTGCTGGCCCCCTGATTTCGCTCCCCTCCTGCGCCCGGTGGGCCCATGGCCTCCTGGATCTCATCACGCTCACCACGACACATTACTAATACAAATAATTCCATAACACAAATAGCAGGAGTGGCTCGACTACTGTTGTAATCACATTTATTATTATAGTGCTTAAACAGAGAGAACGGTTTCTGACTGTATGAAGTGTTTTCTGTGTCTGCTCTCCTTTGAGACTTTTCCTCAAAGGCAATAACCCCCACGCGCACAATCCCGCCTCTGTATAGAGGACAGTGGACTGTTTCTCACTGCTAACCACCTACAGTGCCCGGAACACCCCACCAAGAGCAGAAAGGACACAGCCCCCGACCTCACCCTTACTAACAAAGAGCGAACGCGAGGGATGGCAGGGCAGGCTGCGCCCTTGTCCCCTGCGGACGGGAGGCGAGAAGGAAGGGATGCTTGCTGCGTTCAGGGGGCTGCCGGCATGTCTTGGGCAGCCTGCAGCACAGCAAGGAAAGGAGGGATTCTCTGCTGCCCCCCCGAGCTTGGAAGAAAAGCGTGGTAGATAGTGGATAAATACCAAAGCAAAGAAACACAAGCAACCTGCATCTTTTCTCTCTACCTTGCTCTCTGTAGGATTTAAGCTGGTGGGTGTTCACTGAATGGCTCAAATCTTATCCCTCTGGTATCAAGAACTGACCATCTTGATCCAAGCAACACAAATGTCTCAGCCCAAATTTCAATCTCTGCCTAATACATCTCTTTGTGGCGGTTATTCCACCGGTAATGCATGAGAATGTCATGGCTTTTTAAGCAGGACAAGCTAGCCCGGATGGATTTACTGCCAGTGAGATACTGGCATAAGGAAGTTCAATTTAGTGAGCGAGGCTGTGGGCTGCTGGTCTGGAACTCTGTGCAAGAGCAATCACCTAGGAAACAGGTTTTCCTCAAAGTTAATAAAAAAAATTATGATTGTAGTAAAAGTTAATGACCAGATATCATCTGCCAGAAAAAAAATGGCTGAGGAAGCAGTGGAGAACTCTGGTTTGGGGAAGGAAACACAAAACTCCCACCTGCCACAACAGCACTTCAAAGGAGAGTCAGCACTTGCTCCGTATCAGCAGGAGAGTGAGCTCATGAACCTGGGCATCCTCCCCGTTGGCTTTTCTGTCCCAAGTCCTCGGACGGAGGAGTGAGGCACAGAAAGATGAGGCATCTCAGAGGTTGCCCATACATGGGGCCTGGCTGGGGTGCAAGCCCAGGTCTACAGTGGGACCCGCTCAGCAGCACAGCTCCTCCTCGCGTGTGGGACACGGGGCACAAACCCCAACATTTTTGATGAAGAGAGGAGAGTGGGAGCCTGTCCTGCTCCTCCTCTGCACCAGTACACATTGTCCTCCCCTGGTAGAGGCTGGGATTGGAAGCGCTGGCTTTGGCCAGAATCCACTCGTGGCTGTGACAAAGGTTGACTCAACCCTTACAGGTGACAATTCCAGTGGGGATGCCACAGGAGGCCTCCTTTGGGGTGGGCACCTCGCCATCTACCTGCAGAGCCTGCTTTTCAGCCATATGATGAGCTGCAAGCGTTCTGGTAAGAGCTTTTATGGGCCAGAAGGCATTTAATGAACTATGAGCGCAGCTCACTGAGAAAAACAAGGGGGACTGCTCTGCACAGATGCTGTCCGAGTTTGCTCTGGCCTTTGCCCAGGAAGGTCAGTGGGTGCATTCCCCAGGTCCTCAGGCTTGCCTCTGGCCAGCATTTCACACCCAAGCCCACTACCCTGCAGTGCCCAGCAGCTTTTGCTCATCTCCCAGCCTGACCCCATGCCTGCCTGGCTCCCATGAGTCCTCATACGCCTACAAGTTGCCCCAGAGTGGCTCTCCTGCTTGGCTCCCAGGCTGTCCCTGCACGATTCTATGATTTCCCTGACCCAGGATGGGGATGGGTGGCTCAGCCCGGCCGGAGGAGAGGCAGCCGCTGGGAGCGTGCGGTGGCTGCTGCAGGAGGATGGGGTTGCTTAGCAACACCGGCACCTGCGGCACACCTAATTAGGATGCTCTGAGCCTCCTAACGATGAGGCTGTGCTTGGAAGGGCTTCTGCCTGGCAGGCAGTGACGGTGTCACTGCCCTGCCCCGCCCCGGCACCAGCTCTACCCCAACAGCATCTGGCTCCCTGGATGAAGGGGAAGCAGCACAGGGACCAGCACAGCCCCACTGCCCCGGTCTGGGCTTTGCAGGAGCGAAGCACCATGGCTCCCAGAGCTGGAGCTCTGCCTCAAGCTCTTTCTCCTCCCCAGAGGAGAATTACTGCTCTCAGCTACACAGCTTACTTCCCACGAGAAATTTTAAAGCTCACAGATCTTATTTGGCTTTGCTACTGTAAACCTAACCAGAAATCTGCCTGGTTAAACTAGCCCCACCAACCAGAGCTGCTTTCTTCACCACTGAAGTTCAGCACATTTTGGGATCCCTAAGAGACTGTGGCTGGAGGATGTACATCCTCATTGCAGTGTGCTATCAGAACGTATGCACTGCTGACAGAAACATGCTTGCTTCACCCACATACCCATGAAACGCTCCAGATGGACAGTCAGTCACTCCTACTCTTCAGAAATGATCCAGATTACTCTCCCCTTCTGGGTTTAATGCTTAATTCCAAACATTTATCATATTCCACTCCAAGCCTCCTACTTCTGTGCCTGTTCATTCTTCCCAGAAGCTGCTTTTTCTTTAAAATCATCCCACAATTATCTTCTGCAGTAGCGTCTCCAGCTGGTACCTTCTGTTACACTATCCTGTGGATTGTGCATTCCTCCAAGTAAAAGCATTAGACCTCTGGGGCAAGAACTCTCCCCTTCCTGGAGCACTGAGAAAGGATAATTACGACATCCTCTAAATCACAATATGCCTTCAGCTGCACTGTGGCAGGTACCACACTTCAAAGAGATGCAAAGGAAATTTCTCTGTTCCAAGCCTGCAAGGGAACCATCACGGACGGAGCTGCCTTACCAGCCCTCTTCCACCCAGCCACGCCTGCAGACAGGAGACCAGGAGGAGGGAGATCTGCTGGGACAGCTGCCCAGGGAGACCTCATTTTGATTTCACCCCCATCCCTGATTTTCCATTATTTTTCTTGCCTTCATTTGCTTTTGGGGCCGTTTCCACTGGAGAAGCAACAAGAATTCAATATGAGCGAGACCAAGGGATGTTTATTTCTGGCAGATGCAATTGCTCTGACCCTGCAGGAGCAGCTACAGTCTCAGGCCAAGGCACACTTCCCTCTCCCTTGCCAGCAATACAGAACACAGAACGAGTTTGCTGTTTTGTTTACAGGACAGCATAGTCCCATGTAGCCACCACCCAGATGGCCTCACAGGAGTTTTATTCCTGTCCTTTAATGCAAATCCTCCAGTCCGAATAGCACCAAAACCCAGCCCTTTTGGGAAGCAAAAGCTGCAGAAAATAACCACTCTCAGCAATACGAGCTGCAAAAGTGACCCCACAGGATACTGGAAGGGATTTGGGGTCCTCGGGCCGTGGTGGTCCTGCTGTGGAGCAGCAGCATGTCCGCTGGATTTTCGTTGCGGCCCGTATCAGAAGAAGGGTCCATGCTCCTCCGGCAGTCGCTATGGTTACAGCACGACGTTGCATAGCAACAAGCTGAGCATCACCGCGGCATCTCTGCCTCTCTAAATCCCTTCCCTTGTGTATTCACCCAGATGAGTTAGTTTATTCTCAGCCCCAATATAAACACACGGCAGGGAACTTCTACCTATTGATCATGTAGCAAGACCATCTCCATGAGCAGTGTGATGGAACGAGGTGCTGCAGGCACCAGGAAAAGCACCAGGGCTGCCCAGTGCCCCTGCCTGGCAGGGCGCATGGAGCTGGCACAGTCTCAGGACAATTTCATGGGGATGGCCACACTTCTGCAAATACAGATTAGAGAGCCCAGGTGCAATGCTGGGCTGGAACAGAGCCATGTCCCAGCTGAAGAACCACATTTACACTTCCAAATAAAAACCCAGGAGTCAGTTCTTGCTGTGCCAACCAGGGCAGGGCTCAGGGGCTTGCTCCACCTCAGCACTGGGGCCATGGGGCAGCACTCAGCACAGAGCCAGAGAGCACTTTCCTTCAAATGCAGGAAATTGTTCCTTATGCCTTTCAGGGCTGCAGAACTTTTCAACATTATCATTATTGGCAAAGAAAACTTCCATTCATTTGTGTATGCATGTCTGCATTCCTGCCTGCCTTCATACTCAGCATGCACACCTGTAGCCTTCCACTGCAAGGCTGCTGTCAGCTGCCACTGCCTGCCAGTGCCAGGGTGACACGAACGCATCGGGAGCATGCTGCAGAGGCACATCCCGGCTCAGTCGCTTGCTATCTCAGTCAAGAAGCTACTGAAGGGATTTTTATTCCATTCTCCTGTTATTACTGCTTCTGTGCAGGGCTGTCTAACCAGATACACTTCAAGAATAATGGTGAGCTTAGCATAGGTCCTACAGAGATCATTTGCTTCCCCATCTGAGAGCTCACCTCTGCTGACCCCCAGCCCTCTAGCTTCGGCCAGCACTACGCTCCAGTTCTCTGCATTGTTTGTTTACTGCATTGACTCTTTCCATCTGCCTTCTGTTTCCTGAAAAAGGGAGGATAAGGCTTTCTTCTGAAAGCCAGCTGTGGAGAATTGGCTGTTTTCCTTCATGTGCTGTTAGTGCAAGGGGGGACACAGGGGCTGAAGCTCTGGGTCCCTGGTTTTTACATCACTCACATAAAGAAGCCCCCTCCTCTTGGGAGGCACATGGCTGCTGCACCCCGCACAGACAGACTGCCTGTGCAGGGGCTGCAAGACTGCCAGCACAAACCCACCTGACCTGACCGGGCCCCTGAACACTCAGGCATGATGGGAGGGAAAATAAATAAATAAATAAATAAATAAATAAAAACCAAAGTTATTCAAGAAAAAGTTCCCTTGCAGACCTACCTTCAGCTGTGGAGGTGAAGGTTTTTTCCTCCTTACGGTATTGAACAGAGACGACTAAAGCAGAAACAGCCTGGCTGGACGGCAGCCCACACGTTCAGACCCGAGTGCTCGGGGCGCTCAGCGTGCTGGGCCAAGCCTCCTGGTCCATGCTGCAAATGCAAGCAGCAGAAAGGCTGCTCAGTGACACCTGGGGCTCAGCTGACAGAAAATGGAGGCTTTGAAAGAGGGAAAGCGTCAAAGAGGAATGAAGGAAACAGGCTGGAGCTGGAGGGCTGATGGGTCCCACCGGGAGCGGGGGACAGTTAGGGTTTGGCTTCAGAAGTGAAGCATCGAGGTCTCGTGTGCAGTCAGGTCTTTCACTCGCCCTCCAGCAGGACACCCCGAGCTCACAACCAGGCGCGGGATAACACACCAGGCACCCGCTGCCTTTCAGCAATGGTGGACACTCGCACCAAAACCTCCTGTCACCACCCACTGCTGCAGACCCAGGCAGGCTGCTCCTAGGCCCACAGACACCAGTGACTGCTGCTGCCAACAGTTTCTCTGTGCCCAGAGGTATTCAGATACTCATCTGAGAGGGTTATTTTTCATTTTTATTCCTTTACTGTGACTACAGCATGCCTCAGAGACGAGGCTCTGTGCGAGGCGCTGCACAAATACACAGTGCTCCCTGGGGAAGGGATAAGCAGAGTAAGGGCATCCTAGGTGATGCTGAAGCAATTACAAACAGCAGAGTAAGCTGTGCCCACAAGCCTGCATATGTATTTCACTAGCATTTCTGCAGTGGGGGACAGGCAATTTGGAAAATTCAGCCTGATTTTCTTTGCAAAGCCCAAGGGGATCCTTGGCAGCACAACCTGCTGTCGAAGCACTGGATACAATTATTACAATATGAGCTGTGCTAATGCAGCAGGAATGGCCGTATTGGGCCCAACATTCATTGCTCCTGGTGTTATCTTTAATATGTATTCACCATGCTCGCCTTTGTTGTATGACAGCTCCTGACAGATCCGGTTTCTGTCGTGCTGGCCCTAGCAGACGGGAAGGGAATCGCATCTCGCTGGAAGCTGGCTGCAGGAACAGCTTAATGAATGCAGCCATCGGGCTCTAGCAGCGGTGATCCTGTGCCAGCCGCTGTGGGTGCTCCTGCTCCATTTCAATGCCGTGTCACCAGCGTGTTTGAATGCTTTCCATAGAGAAAAGGAGCATGTCAGGGGAGTTTAATAACATAGGGCTGCATCAATGTCAGCTCTATCTATGCAGCGCACTTCCCATGTCTGCAGCTGCCACTCAACTTGTTCCAGCATCAGAGACTCTGAAATCATTTTGTCACCATCTGGAAGCTGTTGTCACAGAGCTGGCACTTGACTTGCCTCTCTCAGGTGAGTCCAGCAACCTCCTAGGCCCCAGGATTTGAGGAACCCAACGGCTTTTTTGCAATTCTGATGGCTCAAGAGGAGGTATAGGATTAGGCTCTTTGCCACAAGATGGGCAGAGAAGGGAGGTCATGCCCTCCTTCCTTTGACTTAGGCATTGCTGAAGCTGGGTGAGGACTCCAGCAAATCCCCTACCATACTGGCTGCGAAACAGCAACCACCATCTAATCATTGGAGCTGAGAATTTTCCAGTGCCACTGCCTCAGTGGAATGCACCACTTCAGCCTATGCTTGTCCATTAAGCTAGAAGACTGTGCCTTTATCAAGCAACCCTTAGGGTATGTGAGATGGAAATCCTATATTGGCATCAAGGGGTTTTGTTTTGGGTTGTTATTTTTGTCATACAGATATTTCCCCATATTTACAAACAAACAAAAAGAAACTTACAAACCAACAAACAGGTGGCATGGAAAAGTCTTGCATTAAATAGTTATTTGTAACTAATAAAATCTCCTGGGATTAGAGCTATTCTTACTAATATGAGGAGTTTATCTGTAATTTTCCACTCTCATAAGGAGTGAGCTGCATTAAGACTGAGCTACAGCTATTGTTTAGTGCTTCCAGTTCCCCATTTTCACATTAAATCACAGCCTCTAGAAATCAGCAGTGCCTATATCTCATGATGACACAGATTAGTTGAGATTTTGAGCAATGCACAAAGCTCTATAATTATATTAGAGCCTTTGGATGTGCCTGGATTCAGGGGGCTGCCACAAAGCTCCAGCCAAGCAGAGACACTTGAGCAAAGCAAACAAACCGCCATGCAATTCAGTTAGAGCAGATTGCATGAGCAGTGCAAAAGGGCAAGCAAAAAAAAAAAGAGCAGAACTCAAGCTGCCTTTTCCTGAGGGCTGTGGTAAAACCCCAGTCTGCGCAGCCCGGAACAATCATGGCTTAATCCACTGTTAGTGGTACTTTGGGGAAATGTTCACAGAGCTCATTTTTAAGGGATAACCTTGGGTGCACGGAGCAGGGGAGCAGAGTCAGACACTGCCGCAGGGAGCCCTCCCTGGGGAAGCTACCTGAGGAGGTGGTGGAGACAACTCAGCCTGGGAGGTACCATGTCACCTTCCTTAGAAAGAGAGGCCGGGGAAGGAGGGAGAGGGAGGAGAAAGCAAGAGCCATCCCTGTTTGCTTGCCTGCTCCCCAGTGATGTCTCTCCAGTGAGGACCACTTTCCCTCCAAATGCTGGCTGCCCTCTCTTTTGATAAGATCTGTGGTCTGGACAAAGGTGACCTCTGGGCACCAGTGTGCCCACACAACACCTCCCCAGGCCCTCAATTTCAAATGAGGGTGTGAGGCAGAGGCATCCAGGAGGAAGATTTCCTCAGGCTGTGCATCTCTGCACTAATCTCCAGTAATGAGCCTGGGCGCTTTAGTGCTCATCTCCAAAATGGACTCATTCAGGAAAAGTAAATATGTCAACTAAATTGCCAAACATGTTAAATATCCATTGTCTTTAAGTTCAGGTTTCACAACTGATATAAAACATGATGCATAATCCCCAGAGCCGGGCAGGATTTGTGACACTGCAGAAAGCCACATTAAACTCAAAGCTCCTGGGCTAATGATTGCAAGTCCATTTTGCAGTAATGAATTGTTTGTTACAGAGCACGTCATAGAGCAGATGCCTCATCAGTCACTGCACCAGAGACTACAACACTCTGAGAGGCTCGAAAATCATTCCTGGATTATGGCACAAAATTATGAGGAGAGAGAGAGATGTGAGCTTTCAATCTCAATAAGAGCAGTGTTTCTGTTCTGTTCCACACTTAACAGACAGTGCTTATCCAGAAAGCAATTGGCACAGTTTTCGTTGCCTTGTGTATTGGACTATAAACACTTCAGACAAAGGCTTGGCTAAGCTAGAACTTGGAGAGCCCGCCCCAGAGCTCAGAAAGAGGAGGGAGAAGTGTTTCTCTCCAGCAGACAGGGTGTTTGCTGAGACCATGCTCTCCTGGCCTCATCTGCATCACCTGGGGCTCCCACCGGGCCGCAAAGAGGGACTGGTGCAGGTAGCACACAAGACATTTCCTGATGAGCTGAGAGCCAAGATGCAATGAAGTAAAGAGATGTGAAAGAGCTAGTCATGTTTTCTTGCAAATTCACACACTATTATAACTCCAGCTCCTTAATGATTCACACAGCTGCACACAGGAGGTGCGCCTTTAATTAACACACTAGAGCAAAGTAACAGCAACTGATACATGAGAATGAGCCATTAATAAACCCTCCCTACACAGTTCTCCCATGGACTGGAGCGTCTCCTGCTCTCGGTTCCCCGCCTCCACGGGGAGTCCTGGAGGAGCCCCTGCAGACCTTCCCTGGCACACATGTGGCTCTGGCATTAAGGTGCATGCCCACCGCACAGCTTTAGAACCATTAGGGGCTTTGGAGGAAAAAAATCACATCTCTAAATTCCAGTTAAATCAGAAACAGCTAAAGCATCTGGGAACTGTCTTTCATTCCCCACTTAATGCTTGGTTATTTACCTCAATCAGGACAGACTTCTGCAGAGAAACTGTGTCATCATTCCCTCCCCGCCTCCCCGCCATGAAAATCCTTTTTGATCAAGTTCAATTTTATCTTGGATTTCCTGAGAGTTCAAATGGAGAAGACAGAGGAACCACAAGGCTTTCTGACATTCTTCAGGGTGAGAAAAATCTAGAAAGAAAGGAAAGGATGAGATCTCCACTGTGTACAGATACTATTAAAATTCACATTTAAATTACTCAAATGACTAGCTAAAATTTGGAGTGTCTTCTGGTGTTCCAGGGAGGAGAAGGAAGGGGCAGAGGGGTCAGATTTCTTTAATGCAGACTTTTATAGCAGTACAGAAAACAGTTGAACCTGAGCTCCATGTTTCCATCCATCCAACCTCCAGTGCCTTTTACCAGGCTTTCCCCACACCACCGCCCTCCTCATGCCCGTGCAGCAGGCTGGCTTCAAACACCTTGCTTGCCCAGGCATCCCTCTCCCTGCTCCTCTTACTTGCATCCACTCTGCCCGAAATGCAGTGTGCAACAAAGTCCCTGGCTGGCAAAACTGGCTCCTGGGCAGGCTCGTGCCTCTCCCTGGAGGCACACACAGGCACCTGTGTGACCCGGCTGAGCGCCGAGGCTTCAAGGGATGGCACTGCCACCTCTGGGGTAGGCAATGGAGAAACAAAACACAATAAATAAATCAGACTCTTAATCACTACTTCATGCTCAGCATTACCAAACAGTCATTACAGCTGGATTTTCCCTTTCCTTCCACATAGCAGAGATCAGCTTTTTAATACACTTAAGGGTACCCATCACAAGGCAGATTTGCTGAGTGTAATTGCGTGTCTGGGTATCAGCTGCCTGCCTTACCGACACCTTTCCCCTGCGTCATCATCAACAAATGGAGAATTATCCAAACAAGCCAAATGAGCCCAGACAGTGGTCCTGTGCTCAGACCCAGGGACTCCCCTCTGCACTGCCATCACACTGTCTGCATTGGCTTCCTTTTTTTTTTTTTTTTTTAAATTATCTTTTTTCTGTCTTCATTCTTGCTCTGGGGTAAATTAAAGGCAGTTTTTCCCTGCCACCTCCCCTCACAGATCACTCCCAGCCCTACCACACACTGACACTGCCCTGCAGAAGAGCAATTAGAGGGAGATACGACACCTCTCCACCACTTCCCCATCAGATATGTAGGGCAGAAACACAGGTCTCAGCATGACACTCACACACTGCCTTTCAAATGGGCTCGTTTGCTCCAAGTTTGGGGGTGGCAGATAGGACCAGCATCAAGATACAGCTTATTCTCCTGCAGCACCACCACTCTGCTTGCAGGGACAGCATCCTTCAGGCAGGACCTCTACAGCCATTTCATGCTAAGTAACCATAAAAGCTCGATTTCCCACAACACTCACCTCTCTTGGAAATCAGAAACTAACCGGGAAGTTTACTCTTAGCCAGGTAATAACTCATACTGACAGGTACTTTGTGTGGAGCTGCTGTGCACAGACCACCCCAATCAGCTCCAGCCTGGGCCATAAATCAAGGCTCCCACCTGAGCAGGACCCACAGCCTCTCTGCGGGCTGTGAGAGGGCGCTGGAGCCTCCAGACAATGCACTGTGCTTGCTTGCTGGAGGCACATCACTGTGAGGCCCCTGTGTGCCTGTCCAGATATGGAGCTGGATATTGAGCCCAGCCCTCCTTCCAGCCTGCCAGACAGCTTCCAAGAGTTTTTCTTCCTCCTTGTGCTTCATGTTCAGCTTAGCAAGAGCTTCATTATATTGATCTTCCTTTGTTCAGAGCTTTGGGACCAACAGATGAGCAAAGAGTAACAAAATAGAGGCGGGTTTTTAACCAAAATTAAATCCTTCCACAACATCTAACCTATTTTGAGTCTTTGCAGGCCTATCGTCTCCCCAGCCACTCACATCCAGGGGACTGGTCTGTTCCTAAAAGGCAGTGAGCTTTTCAGCAAATCAGTCTTTTTCAGGTTTTATGCTCCCACCTTGTCAAACCCCCACGTAACTTGGCTGGGGCTGAGGAAATAGGCTCCTCACACTAACCAGCAGAGGGCTGTTCCTGGACCTGCTGCCTGCTACCACGAGGGGTTTTGCTTGGTGCTCTGCTGACCTCAGTGCATCAACTCAGCACGTGCCTTAGAGCACAAGTCCAAGCAGTGGGGCAAACAGAGCATTTGCCTTTCATAAATTATCATAGAGTGACTCTAAATCCACCATAGGATTATCATTCTGTTCTCCGTCCCATCCAGTGGCTGTACAAAGAGCAAATAAAACATTTATTGTAAGCATTCATATATACCTATAGAAACATATTTCTGAATGAAGGAGATTTACAACACAGAGCTCTAGCACACTTTGGACTTAGCACTTTTTGGCTTCCCATTATTGATCACCTGCAAAGGTCTCCTTTGATTTCAGCAGAGCAGGACAGAGTTCAAAATAATCCTGGGACCCTCTGGTTAAAATGGGATTTAGGTCGGATGTTGCTGCATTCAGGCTTTTAAAGAGAAACTTTTCCATTACCACGTTCCACCTAAGGCAGCAAAATCTAACGCAGCTACCAAGAAGGAGCAATAATAGCAGAGGGCCTATTTTTTGCCAGCCAGTGGGAAAGAAAATGCAGGCAGACAGCATGTGCCTAATTGGAAAAGCCTTCGTGCTTTGCAGTCAGCCTTATTCTGGAGCAAAGCGGGACTTCTTGAGGGAGCGTACAGCCCTGCTGACAGAGAAAAGCCTGGCCTTGCTTCTTACCCTCTGTGCAGTACCTTCTAATAACAAGTTGTCACTGAACATTAATACTACCAAAAACACTTTAATTTTTACAGCTCCTCACTTTATCACATTATTAGGATTTTGTGCAAGTTTTTGGTTGGTTAGTTTCCATTGTTGATTTCTGATGCTGAATAGTGAAGCACTAAAGTACATCCAGTGATGGGTTCCACCACCGGGCAACATCACAACACAAGAGAACCGATTAATCAGGTTGTTGGAGTAAGAGAAATTATTGCTACATAAACCTGCTAAAGATTACCAGAGCATTTAGCCAATTCTTTCATTTTTATGAACAGCAGTTTCTCTTCCCTTCAAAAGCTCTTATAAGGGTTCACTCTCACAGAAACACTCTTTAATCCTGATCTAATTGCCTGCCCTTCCCACTTGTTCATCCTCTGGCAGCCTCCATGGGGCTTAGGTAACTAGTCTTTGTGTCTAGTAGGCACAAAAACCCCAGAGGCAAAGCTGTGCAAGCTCAGCAGACTGTTGATTTCTCATTGGTATGACCCCTATCAGTCAGCAGACTCAAATCAACATTGCCAACACTTGGACTATTGGGTTACAACAAAATCTGGAGCATATTTAATTCACATATCCAGAACCCTGAATTTGTATTCCACTTAAAAACAGAAAGACAAAGTATTCTGTATACATCTATCCACATTTTACAACGAAGTTCCTGCTCATGTCTTGTCTCACTTTAAGCAAAACATTACAACAGCTCAGAAAGCTTGAAGACCTAATTCTGTACCCCAGAGCAGAGTGCACACTGTCCAGGTAAACCTTTGTTCATTTGGTTCTGATTTTCTTCTACCCCAGTCTGAGGACCATTGCAATTTTGGTGTGAGGTTAACATAGGCACAAAACATCGCAACTCTGATTCGCAGTACTATTATGCAGGTTAAACTTCAACTAGGGCTTTCCTTTCTGTGTTTATATACGAGTTAAATATTAATACATCAACACAACATCTCAGCATAAAGGACATGCACTATCAATATGTCAACAGTTTCATTTTCTTTCACCCTTCACCTGCCATCTTAGAGGACCAGTAAGGAAGCATTGCTGTGCAGCTGTTAAACACCTTGCAGCGCTTCAGCTCAGCAGCAGCTGCATTTTCTACTTCCTCCTGCCACTCAGCTAACACAGAAGAAATTACTGTCTCATGGTTAAGCTGCTAAAATAACACAGAGGTGCTCAAGAGATCCTGCTTCATTTCTAACTTTTGCTACCGGCTTCCTTAATTTCTCTCTACGGTTTCTCAGAGGTCATACCAATATTCCTTTCTCCCAATCTCTGTGTATTTAGTGCATTTAGTCTACAAACACCCCAGTGCAAGGATTGTCCATACAATACAATACCTTCACAAACAAATTCCTGATAACTTCAGGCGTGGTTCTGAGTATGCCTGCAGTGCCTCTAATAGCCATGCTGGTGACCTCAGGCCTTTAAGAACAAGCAGCTATAATGCTGTCATGGTTCTTTCAGGATTTTTATTTGCAACCTATTGACTCCAAATGCCTTTGCAATTCACCACACAACTCAGATGGCCCCCATTTGCCTTGCAGAAGTTCAGCAACACAGAAAGAAATCACGTTTGGGGGCCAGCTCAGCTGCTACTAAATGTGGATACTCCATGCCCCCAGCACCCCTGCCCTGGAGGCCCGTCCTCCACGTGGCAGCTGCTGCAGCAGAGGCCCAGCTCTGCCTCACATGCTGGGCAGGAGGCTGGCCCAGGCTGTATTCCTGGTCTGCTGGGCAAGCACCAAGCCATTTTTGTCTATAACAGCTAGGAAACCCTGGAGACTTTCACCAGAAGTGTCACTAATGTGATATTTATGCCTTTTTGTTTGTTTATTTGCAGAGATATCGCTCAAGCAAACTCTCTCATATTTCTGTTTCAAGTCCTCTCCTGCTCCTGACACCCAGGGTACCAGCCGGGGTCCTCCACCCCCTCATCTATTTTGGGTGTTTCTGAGGCATCTCATGCTGTTGCACAACAGCTGCTCTACTGCAAGTGTGGAGTTGGGTATTTTTAGCTGTATTATAGCAAAAGGAAGCTTCAAGGAGGCAACTGTCTATATTACAGCCTCAAGAGCTCTTCCCAGGCATTAGCCATTGTCTACATCAATTCCTTTATTATTTGAGTAGGGTATTTAGACCAGTGAATATGTGTACATGTACTCTTAGACTTCATGCTATCCTCAGCTTAGCTAGATCCATTTAATTACCCCCATTAATAAGCAATAAGGCTCTTAAGAGTAAAAATTTCCTTCTGCTGATCACTTTTCAGGTTCCAAGACAGAAAATGCTGTCTTTTAACAAGTAGAATTGAAGGGGAAAAGGAGCTTTACAAAGCTGTGGATCGTGAGGAAAATCGCAAGCAACCGTAATGGCTGGGACATACGCAAGTTCTGATGCACTTTGCTGTTTCAGTTGCGCTGGTTACACTTACAAGAAACACACATAATCAAATTAACAGCCTGGTACCATAGACAAATTGTTATGAAAGATAGCAGCAGCACCAGAGCACGCAGGTTGACAACAGCGCATATCTCAGCTACTGACAGAGAGGAAAAAGCAGGGAAAGGGGCTCTGAGGGACTAACAGGGAAGTGGCCCCAGAGTTCAGGTCAGCCCAGGCACCAGCTCCTCCCAGGGTGGATTTAAAGGATGGGCAGCTCGGGAAAGCACTGTCAAGTGAGTCTTAAGCAGCAAGAAAAAGCAGCTTTACAGGGAAGCAGTCACATGTTTTTATGCCTTAAGTTGGCTCATTTTTGAGCTCTTTGATCCTGTGATTTTATTTTTTCTATTCCTTAGCAAGAATTATATGCTGAAAAACACTAATAACCTGTTCAGTACTCTGATTGATGAGTAAAGCCTTATAGACAGTATAAAAACCCTAAGCCATCCACTCACCACCCGTCTGTGCTGCATACAAGTGATGACCCAGGGACTCTCAGATCTAGCAATCACATTTCCCAAGCAAAGCCAAGGAAATGGCTCCCTAGCAATAAATGCAATAAATACTGATCACTTCCAGCTGAGGCCAGGGTTGTTTTTGGTGATGAAGGATTTCAGCTGTTTTGAGGTCAGCCTTAGACATTAATTAAAAAAGAAAGAAGAACATTCACATACTTGTTTCACCAGGAAGAAAAAAGGAGAAAAGGTTTCTTTTTTTTTTTTAAAGTCATCCTAAGTGAGCTTTTAAGAGGCCAAGCTTTACACCTATTTTGAAATGCAGATGTGTTGATGAGAGAGCTTTACAAGCTGATGAGCTGGAGAGATGCATATCCAATGCTGGGAGCAACTGACTGGCTGGAGCTGTCTTTCCTCCCAGCTGCTGAGATATGTCTCTACTCCTAAGAACCTAGTTAGAGTCAGATCTGTCACTGACAGAATCACTGACAGCACTGCAGATTTCCTGCTTTTCCCTTTTTGCTACTTCTGGTTCCTTCTCTAGACACTTACTCACCACCTCTTCTTTCAGAGGGCTTGGATGAGAGCTTAGAGCCTTTGTTATTCTTCTGCAACCCATTAAAAAAAATCGCACTTCTTCAAGTCATCCACACAGAATGATCAAAGTCTGACTCAAATGTCTAGCACACAAATCATAATAATACCCCAGGAGATTCTATTCACAGTACTAAAAACAGAAGACCCAGGATGCAAAATACTACTGAAAATGTCTGTAAGAGAAATTTGGCAAAAGAAAATACCCATCCCATTTGTCCAAACCTGGACAGAGAAGCCTTTAGAGAATTCTTGTCAGAGGGAAGTTATGCAAGATATTTGCAATTATACATTACCTACTTGCTTTTAAATTATAATGGTGCCAGAAATGGTTGATCTACAGCCTGTACATTCTCTGGAAAATGTTTTTAATATAACAAGACAAGCAATCTATCAAGATGTTAGTGTAAACAACTTATCCTCCATAAGTATTTTTGAGGCACAGGCTGAACAAAAATGAAAGAGAGTCCAATGGCTTTTCAGTCTATTTAAAAATGTACTGCTTTTCCTAGCAAGAAAAGGCTTCCTGGCATGGAGCTTGCAGTGAAGACTCACTCCCTGTGATGGAGGCCATTTTAAACAGGACTGGAGAAACCCAGATAAGCCAGAACTGAAAATGCTGATATGAGAAAAGGGTACAATTCATCCCTCTTCTGAAGCTAAGAAAACAATACATTGGACTCAATTAGACTTCCAGGCCATGTTCCTGTCACCAAAAATGGTGCTTAAAAAAGCAGCTTCTGTTGCTTCTCCTGCATGTGATGGGTAACCTCCAGGCATCTCAACCTCCCTCTGAGCACACGCCACCAATGCAGGATTTGTTCAAGAAACTGGAGTCTCCTGTGTGCCCCTGAAAGACCACCTGGGCCCCTGGGTGGGTGAGTCTCCCTGGAAGGAAGGCTGCAGTCTGCCTTTTCTGATATATTTCAGGAGGAGCGATGGAAGAGGTGATGCCCTGGCCATTCTCTGGGTAGCCCTGAAATACCAAAGCTGTGCATGTGGACAGCTGGGCCCCAGGGCACACCTGTGTGCCAGCAAGGTTGGCATGGCCATCAGGAGAAGGAAGACCCACTCTGCTTCAAGTAAGATTTTCAGAGACAAAATAATTGCAAGACTTAGGACTATGAGCCTCTTGCAATAAATGTCACAGGAAAATGCAAGTGCATGATAGTCATTGGAAAAATTCACGCTCAGCTGCAAAGAGTTCGTCAAAAGCCACTGAAGCAATTGCTCCTTGATTTGTTGCTCTATGTTTTCATTTAGTTTTCCCAACAACAGCAGCACTGAATATCAGAGCCACTGGCCCATGAAGAAATACAAAATAGCAAGGAAGAGAAGCAGAATATATTCCCCCAGCTAGTGGAGCGACTGATCTGAGAAACCTGTGCTGTGGAAGAAATGAGGGACAGCGTAAGAATGGATAAGGTCTAATCACAGGTGTCAAGGAGCAGCCCCATCCCTGCCTCTTTGTATCCCACATAAAACGTCCTCTTCCAAAGCACTCCTGCTTCTGGCCACAGCTGCCATTCATACAGAAGGAGCAGCAGACCCAGGCAGCCCCCCTTAGCACAGTGCCATTGGTGGGGGGGTTCCTTGGAAGAAAAGCCACAGCCTGCCTTTGCTGGAACATTCCTTTCTGCAGTCAGGAAATGGAGGCAGGTGAAGGCTAAGGGATGTGACAAAGCTCATGCAGGAAGTCTGTGTCAGAGCAAGGAGCTGAAGCAATTGTCCCCAACTGGCGCATTCCCCATCATACCAGTAGTCCTCTCTTTCTTTACCGCCTATCCCAAGGCTGTTCCTTGCCCCAGTGGTGAGTTATATGCAGAAAGTTTGCTCAACCTATCACTTTATTTTACTTCTCATTAATCTCAGTTCTGTCCCTTTAAGGTTCCTGCCCAAAGCATTAAAGAAGAGCAAAAAATAACAACATTTCTTCCCTTCATATTAATGTTTCAAAGCCAACTGACTTAGAATCACTGCAGTCGAGCTGTAAATTATTCATGACAGAGAACCCTGGCAGCCCACCCCGAGCAGCGCAGGAGGAGGGGAGCAGGGCTCTGCCATCACTGCTCAGCAGCACGTACAGGGCATGGCCACGCAGAAGAACACCCCCCGCATCTTCACACACACACACACCCCCCTTCCCAGTCCCCTGCTCATCACTTGGGACCACCAAATCCTCTGCTTAGGAGCCGCTGGCAGCTCCAGCTGTTGGATTTGGGCTGCCATGCGCTGCCCGAGGTGGAGATGCGATGGAGGAAGAGCTCGGAGCCTCCTGAGCAACGCAGCTGCCCGGGCAGCCCGGTCGAGGGTCGCCACCTGGTGGCACGGCGGGGGAAGCCGCGGTCCCCCGGCTGCCCGTGGCTGGCATCTCTGGTGCCCGGCTGCCCCCGGGAACGGCAACGCTGCGGCTGTTCGTCTTCACCCGAAGCCCGAGCAGCTCCTGCCCCTGCAGGGGCTCCGCGCAGCCCGCAGCTGCAGCCCTGCTCCTCCTCGGGCTTCAGGAGCACCCAGGCACGCAGATGCGGCTTCAGCAGCGGCCCCTCACTTTGCTTGCTCCAGCAGCACCGCTGTGTTTTCATGGCCATGTGGCACCGGCTGGAAGCCCGGGGCTCGGGGCACAAAAGCCTTTGCTGCTCCGTGCTGCCAGCAGGCTTGCTAGGACCTGGGATGTCTGTGCTGCCTCAGCCAGGAGATACCAGAGGGCCCTGAGCTCATATAGAATCAATCCCACCCACAAAAGGAGAGGCAGAGACATAAACCATTTTTATTTTCCATCAGTGGATCCCAAAGCATTTGAGACATCTGAGGGAGCTGGGTTCCTCCCTGCTTTACTAAAGGGGAAACTGAGGCCGCAAGAGCGGCGCGTTGCTCAGCCAGGGGGCCAGGGGCAGACGTCGGGGCTCACGTCCCAGCTCACGCCGTACAGCCAGGACACCCTCGTCCCCCTCTGCCCTGGGCTTCTCACCCTGCAAGGATCCACCGGGAGGGCAGGGCACAGCCTGTGCACGCCCCAGGCCCGCCGGCAGCCTGTGACCCCGCGGGCCCGAGGAGACAGGGGTGTGCGCGCTCAGCCTGGTGAGCCAGTTGCCATGGTGATCCTTCGGCGATGCGGCACAGATAGAGAGGGGCAGTGAAAGTGATTGTAATTAATTTAAGGCATTAAGAACAATTAGCGTTTATTAAACCAAGTTTATTGAAAGAGGGAAACAAAGCAAACAAATTGGATTTTTAACCCATAAAATAAGGAAGCCTGCTCTTCCTAACACAAATAATACTCAGTGGAGAAAATAGTCCACAGGAAGGATAAACTGTATTACCAACCATATACAAACAGCAAATCTCATTCTTCAGTATTCATCTGAAATTAAAACTATGGCCAGTTAATCCATTTCATCCAGAGCAAGCATTTCTGAAGATTAAGAGGCTGAGAGGAGTAAGTTAGTTGCAGATAAAATGCCTTGGTTCATGGCCATAAGCAAAGATCGCTGTGGCTAGGATTGATAAAGCATTACTAAAGAGCAGGAAATCCATCCACCAGTCTATCAGTCATCAGTGGCTATTAAACACAATGGTGTAGAGGTACCCTCCAGCAAGGGAAGTCCTTAAGATACTAACAGTCTGGTGGCAGCACTATGGATACTCTGGGCTTTACCATTCATCTCTAAATATTCACTCCTGCTATTGCCAACAGGGTACCAGAGCTGCTACAGTAGTTCTAGGCATTGTCTCTCCATTCCCCTGTCTTTATGCTAGGTTTAACAGCATCATTTCTTTCCCTAAGCCGTGCTAATGAAGTGTGTGTCATGATCACTTTTACTGGGTCACCTCAAAGCGATTAACAGCTCGGAGTGGCTCCAGCTGACACGTGCCGTTGATCTGGAAGTCCCATGGTCAGACCTGGTCTGCAAAGATCGTTACATGACCATCAAACCTAACACAGCACCTCAGCCCGAAAACAGAGCAGGGATGGCTTATGTCCATCGCACTACGCAAATGTGGTTGCTGCAAAACCCACAGCCCCTGCTGGCCTGGAGGAACAGACGTTTCGCAGGGCAGGGCTGTACTTCACACTGCAGTTGCAGATGTGCTCAGCTGAATAGCAGCTCTTCTCTGAGTACATTTCAGCAGAGGTGTTTTTGCAGCTCTAACCAGCACGTAAAGGGCCTTGAGTGCATGGTGGGCAGCAAACCACCTCCGAAATGCTTGTAAAAAGATTTGTACCATTTTATTCCCCAAATCTTCTTCTCAGGGCCTCTCTGGGCTTCACAGAGGTCACTGACAAGTGTGAGGATATTTCCCCACTACCCTGATGTTGGAAAAGCAGGAACCCAAGTATCCGGTCCCATCATGGGATGGGGTAAACTGGAATTTAATTAGGTCACTCCCCAGCTACATTAAACACAGATGTCCAGATTCAGGAGAGTACAGATTTATTGTGCATTGATTAAATGAAAAATCAAATAAGAGATAGGAGAGTCACAGCTGACTGCCACAGCCATGTGCCAGCTCTCCCGGAGGGGATCCGTGGCAGGCTATAATTAATATTACACAGTCCTGACAGGCAAGATAAAAGTTCTGGCTGGGCCAGGATGTAATTTATCATCTATTTATTCTCCAGCATAATTTATTAACATGAATAAACATTCTGCGGGCAGATTTGTAGTTAATATGTTATGATTTCTCGGCAAAGGGTGTCAGGAGCACACAACGCACGCTGTTGTTCAGAGGCCCTCCATCTCAGAAGAGCAGAAAGCTCCACCACAAACAAACAGAGCCTCCAGCTGAAAGTCCAGGTCTGAAGAGAGCTTTGTAAACAGCACTGACAAACCATCCTCTTCAGGCAGGGCCACTGCCTCATGCCGCTGCCCTTCCTGTAGCTGGAAGCTACACCAGCACCAAGTGCACTCCTGCAGCAGCAAACCTGGGCCACACTGCTAACATAAATGCTGTAGAAAACTTCTGAATTCATGCCTTTGGATCAGTGCCTGCTTTTAACACTGTTAGTTGCTGGAAATTCTGGCTCCAATTAAATCAATGGCAAAAGTCCCATTGACTCCAGTGAGCCAGAATTTCAGCCTGGTTCCCATAACCTTGTGCTGCAGTGTGCAGAGCCCTGGCCAAGACCAGTTCTGATGATTTCAGTGCAGCCTTTGTGGAGCACTAGCCATAGTGAATATGGGCTTTGGAGGCTGACCTTTTGGAGAGCTGGTGTAGACAACAACAGATACCTGGGCAGAGCTGTATGGGAAGGGGGCAGCAATTTCTAGCCAGCTTCCAGGTCCCAGCCTTCAGCTGTGCCATACATTTGAGACAGACTATTTCTTCTGAGATGTTTGACCAGCCCAGAGCATAACAGAGGCATGAGCTATTCCCAGCCATGCACTGACTGTCAGGTACTTTTGAAAAATGAGCAGTTACAGCAATGCACATCCTGTGGGGCTCCCAGCTGCACACCACTGCTTGATCAGTATTTTCTCCTGGAGGAATAGAAGTGCAGCTTTCCAGAGTGAATGGAGTTTTTTCCATTTAAATCAGGGCTAGCTCCTTCTCCACACTCCAAAGACATTACCAAAAATGGAGATGTCTGCGGAGGAAGCTGCAAGGAGTTTGAATCAGTGAAAAGCATGAAGAAATGAGGACTGGTATTGCCTGTGTTTGCGATGGCCCCAAGGTCCATCTCCATCAAACAATATTTCAGTAGCAGCATCCTCCATAAAGTAGGGCTGTGCTAATATGGTTAATAGAGAATAAACACCTTGAGACCAGCAGAAGGCCAAGGAGCTATGTTTCTGATTGATCAGAATCATCCAGGAACACCGTAATCATGGGGAACTAAAGCCTATAGCTGGCAACTGCTGTCTTGTCCACATGAAGCAGATTGAAAAATCCNGGGGGGTGGAGGGTCAAAATGCCCACTGGGAAGTAGAAAGAAAATAATCTGAGATTTGGGCATCATGTCTGTAAACCAGAATCTCCCATTTTGTTACAGCAGAAAGATAAGTCACAAAAATCACATTCTTCTGTCAAGAGGCATACAGTTAGCTGGCAAAAAAAAAGCTAGTGGCTGCTTTAGTTTTGTTTTCTTTAAACAGCCCCTTACCCCTGCCTTCACCTCTATAAAATAACCCCTCCTTTGGAAGCCTCAGCCAAGGCTCGGATTTCAGGCAGCTCCTACCCGGGGCTTATCAGGCGGCTTGTTCCCGCTGTCATTGACAAGGCAGTTCATAATCCTATTAATCAGGCTGTGTATTTGTTACTGCGTCTGTGGAAAGGTAACACCCGCTACACGCAGAATACTGATTCTGAGCAGCTTCTCATCTCCGAGCTGAAATGATTGCTTGAAGTTAAGCTTGTCTATTGAGTGTAGTGAAGCCGAAGTTCAGAGTGCTGGGACTGCCCCAGCAACAGATAGCCTGACTGTTTAGCTTCCAAAGCTTCTGGATCAGTTATTAAACCTAGAGGTTGAAACTTAATATGTTTTGTGCGAGAGATGAGCAGCAAGAAAAAGAAAAAATACATGTGGCTGTGCCCATCCCTCAGCAGCCAGGCACTCAGGCAAGGAGGTGACAATTTAATCGCATCAGGCTACGCAAGGCTGGCTGCCTCATCCAGGTCGCAGCCAGGAGCTGCCACAAAAAACATCTGTTTTCTCCAAGATGAACCCCTGACTCCTGGAGTTTACATCTTGAAAATTTGCATCAGCTGGGGCTGGCAGCCCAGGTCCTCTCTCCAGGAACGAACATCACTGAAGCCATCAGGGTGTTTACCACGCAGCTCTGCAAAAACCTACAGGTGTCAGAAGCTATCTGTGTTGTAGAATTTCTGTAAGACAACAGCTTGAACCGAGGGGAAGGTGCCTCAATGCTGTCAGGAACAGGCTGCTGCTGTGACAGTGCCCCCGTATGGCGAAGCACCGGCTGGGCCAGGCGCTCCCAGAGCTGAAAGGGAAAGAGAAAACCAAGCTGAGGAGGTGCAGTGTGGCTGAGCCTGCCACTGAGTCACAACTGCTGTGACCGGGGCACAAGACAGACCTGACCCACTCTCATCCATCCATCACACAGCAGACAACAATTTGTTTCTCCCCTGTCTTTGAGCTTGCTGGGGAACAAAATCCCTCCACAACTAAAGTAAAAGAAACCTCCCTTCGGCTGGAAGATCGCAAGGGAAAGTTCCACATAATCTCATCACATCTGCCCATGCATCTGTCATGCCTCTCCTGCCCGCCCACGTGGCTCCTCGGCAGAGCTCATTGGCATCCAGAGGCATTTTGTTCAGCGAGAACTGACCCTGAGCTGCAATAGGCTTTGCTGCTCCATTATGAAACCATGCAGATGGAAAAGAGAATCACAAGAGAACTTCTTATCATGCTCCATTAAGGAAAGTCATTTCTCCTACATTATAAAAAAATAATTGCCTGCCACCCGAACCACGGTGCAGTTCCAGCTGCATCTTGCACGGAGAGGGCTCAAAAGGCAAGTTCATATGTGATGCTCACCCATCAATCACTTCTGAAGGACATGCTTTTCCGAACCAGAGGTTCACAGAAACCAGCGCAGATCCATCCTCTCATTTCTGTGGGCTCCTCTTTACATCCTCTCCCCATCTCCACACCAAACTAGCTTGGCTTTCTGGAAGGTGGGCATGAAGAAGCCCTGAAAGCAACTCCACCTGGTGTCCTAACATCTAATTCACCCCAGCTGGAACAGGCCAGGGCCTGCGTCTCAGTGTCAGTCCAATCAGCTTCAGGTGAAGGTCCCCCAGCACCCGGGGGACAGGGGGACAAAATGACCTCACAAAAGCCCCCAGCTTAACTACCAGACACAGAGCCGTGTATCACAGTTGGACAGTTATTGGCTTTGCACTTCCTCCTGTTGTTTACCCAGTTCATTAAATATTTTCCTGAAAATACAATTATCTCTATCAAAACTTTAATGGCTTTAAGAGGAAAAAAAAAAAAAAAAAACACTTGCTGTGGAAGAAGCTCCCTTGTGATTTTTTCCCCTTCCTTTGTTTACTTGATCTCACTAAGCACGTATCTATTCCCACGCCTCAGGAGTTTTGTGATGCCAGAAATCTGGGTCAGTTGCTTGCAGGTTTTCTGGTGATGCATAAAGTCTTCAGAACTGGGGTCCACATTTACACTGAATCCTTCCTCCAGGTTTCCTTTGATCTCATCTATTGTTTTCTCTTCAGTGTTGTCAGCAAGGTCTGCATCCTCCACTGTCACTCACCCCAGACTGTGGTTTCTTGCTCACCGAGGCTTAATTCCTCCATTCAGAGCAATGAGATCAAAAAGATATGAAGTGGCCAAATCTGCTGCTGTTGCACTGGCTCTGCCCACTGCTCCAGTAGTCATGGGAGAACATGCTTTGTGCCAAAAGCTTCCTCAGGAAAGTAACTTTCTATTAAAAAATATAAGGTTCACATAGGTCATCAGAAACTCAGCTATTTCGACTCATTTGTCCTCTTAATGTTCTGCAATTAGCCATTTGTCCTTTTTATGTTCTGTAATTACATAAAAAAACTATTGACATTGTAATACTTAACCTATATTAAAATGACATCTTCCCTCTGCTCATTACTCCAGCCTGAAATAATAATCAGAGTGTGCTAAAATGGGAAAAACCATGTGTGATGAGCAAAGCTCTGAAGGGAGCTAATTAACAGTTTTCAAAAGTGCAGAAATATCACTAAAAGCTATGACGCCAGCAGAGGTAAACAAAAAAATCCTTGTGCCCTTTGAGCATAGACCATTAACAGGGACAGGAGAGAGCTGCTCCCATTTCTGCCCAAGGCTCTCAGGATGACCTCGGTCATGGTACCAAACCCTTTATATCCCCGTTTCTCCTGATAATTTTAGACACATATCCATGGCAAGCATGGCAAGCTTAGTCAGTGCTGAAATACGTTTCCATTGGGTGATTTGACTTCACTGAATCTCCACTGATTAAATAAGGAGAAAAAAACAGCAGTGCTCTTTAGGGGAGTAGAGAGGGGTGAGAAGGGCCTGTTTCTTCTTTACAAAATGAAGAGGAAAATATTTCCTTTCCAGGCTGTGATTTAGCATGTTCTTTCAGTGCTACCTTCCTTTCCAGGCTCCACTTCCTAAGGCAGCTGATGGGATACTGCTTCTGGGTGAGAAGATTTGTCCCTCCCCGGGGTGCAGTTTCCTGCTGGAAGATTCTGCTGGACACACAGAAAAACATGCAACTGCAACAGCTTTTGGAGGAAATCACCCTTCCTTCATCCTCTGTCCTTTTTCCATGTGCTAGGGAGGAAGAGAGATGCTAAACTTGGTTGTGTGGAAGAAAGGAGAAGAAAAAAAAAGGCCAAGCAGAGCTGGAGATTTAAGAACCAGCTCTGATCATAGGTTATCTGCCAGAAACTCTGTGGGAAAATGGCAATGAATTTAATCAGCAGCACAGGTCAACTTCATTGATTTTCATCAGCCACCTCCAAAGTGCTTCTGCTGGTCCCTCAGCCATTTTTAACTCCATCTCTCAGGTTGTGATTGCCACCAAAAGACAGCACCAGAAGGCTTTGTGGGAAAAGAAACAGCTATTAGACTAGCCTGAAATGAATATGAGCACTAAGAAAATCTTGCCTTGTTTAGCCCTTCCCTTAGAAGGTTTAAAAGCAACAAACAGCCCGTTGATGTGCCAGGCTGCAGTGTCTTGTGACCACAGTCAGTAGCCCAGACCCAATGCTGTGTTCAGGGGTGACAGGAAAGCAGAGGGAACTCGCAGACAAATCAGCAAGGAGCAAGGGACAGAGATACTGAAGTAACCGTGGTCCTTAAAGGGTTAAACTAGATGATGCATTTCCAGCATTGAGCAGAAGACTAAATGTTCCTCCATCTGAATGCATTAAAAGGACAAAACTCACAGCAAGGAAGCAGCAGCCTTTTGCTTTCTCACATTTTCAGTACCTTTTCCTTCTTTACTGTGGTGTTCCCCTAACTGAAGATAAATATCATCTGCCTGAATATTTGTGTTTGCACTGGTAAGTGTCACCAGTCCCAAGAGTTCAAACATCATGAGTCACAACAGGAGATTTAAAAAACACATGATGAATTTAAAGGTAATTGCATTTGGTTTTTCTGATCCTGTAAGTTGTGTTTGAAAGTCATCCTCTGCTTTTCCCTACAGTCATAAGGTCTAGAAACCTTTCCTTTTTTAAAAGAAAACCCTGTTTTTCCAGCAATAACTTGACTTGGGAAGCAAGAGAGACGCACACAAATATTGCCAGGCTTAAAAGAACATCATGAGCTGCTGGCAAGCTATCTGCCTGCGCACAGAATACAGAAACAGCTCTGACTACAGCCAAGGTCTATACACACCTTTTCTACACTTGAAAGAGAAGGGGACATCTCTCCACAGACAGTGACCGTCTCTGCCCCAAGGACCTCATGCACTAAATGGGCAGCCTAGCAATGGGAAGCCATCTCCATGGGGCAGCTGTCCGTGTACCTGGGGTTCTCCATCCCATCAGGCTCCTCCATGCCCTTCTCTGCCTCGGCTCTGATGTTGCATCCAGCTCTGCAGCAGGAGGTCAGCTCCATGCAATGCAAGCAGTGATGGAGGCAGAAAACCTGCATTGCTTTGGACCTCCAGCAATGTATTTGGACATTTGTTCACTTGTGTTCATTTTGTATTTCCTTTCCGCTTTGTAGAAGGAGCAAGGTGGTTAGGTGCACTGTGATTAAGCACAGGCAAGCCGGCTGTTACATGACATGTACTGTAATTAGGAACAAGCAAAGCTATGATTGTTAAATCAGGCTGATGCAGAGGCTGGAGCACTCGCCTGGCAAGTGGCAGGCAGATCCCATGGCAGGGATTCCCCTCCTGTGCTGCAGCAGGTCTTGGTCAGCAGCAGAACGGTCCCTCCTGGTGCTGTCTAAAAAAAAAGAAATCATCTCCATGGATCTTCCCCCAGCACAGCCCCACATTATGAACTACCAAAGAGCCGGCACCAACACTTGGAATCCTGCTGCACAGCACTACCTGGCACGCCAGCCTCAGCACGGCTAGCTTTTCTCTTCAGCTACATGTTCCCCAATTTCCCAACCTGTGCCAAGCCATCAAGCAGCATCCAGCACCACTGCCTACACCCAGGCAGGAGGAGGAACAGGTTCCGTGTTACGTTAAGGGGAGACAGAACAGGACTAAGGTGCAAAGTGTTATAGATGTTAATTTAGGGACCTTATCTCCTGCAAAGAGAGGCTAAATGCTGCAAGAAAACAGGTAGCTCCATTATGTGCTGCTAAGAAGAGAAATCACCCCGGTTTAGCCTTTCAGGCCTGGAAACACTTGCCTAGAATAAACCCTTACTCTTGTGTCAAAATCAGTCGCTTGTGGGTGCAAGTGGGAGAGGAGGGGAACAGGGGGAAGAAATAGACCTCTGCTGTCATTAGCAGACTGCTTCAGGGAGCGGTTTTGAAGAATAATCTGATCCCACGCAGGAACTCTTATTAGAAAGGGAAAGGAGAAAAGAGCAAATTTTAAGCCTTCCCAGGGCCCTCAGAGGACGGAGGGCTGGTACCATCCCAGCCCCAGCGGGAGGAGGCAGGGGTTCCCCTGAGTCATGGCTGTCCAGCTGTGAAATTATCTCCTGCTGCCCAATTTGGGCAGGCACTTCTGCTCGCGGCAGGCTGGGGGCGGCTGAAGTCCAGTGGTTGCTTAAAGGTCTGTCATGCCGAGGCAGCAGGGAGGCGACGTGGGGGGGCTGCATGGAGCCCCCGCTGCTGATGACAGAGCATTGGTCTATAAAAAAAAAAAAAAAAGCCAACTGGGGCTGAAGAATCCCCACCTCTCTGGGCTTTTAAGCACAGGTCTTCCTGCCTCCCTGACCTCCTCAGGAACAGCCACCCCATGAAGTTACCAAGGAGAAGACCCTGCCAAAGAAGGGATGTGCTTGGTTTGTCTTTACAGCACAAAAAGTACGTTTGACTCAGGTGCAATGAAAACATTTATCAGCAACCTCCTTACCTGAGAACAGGGTAAATGTGTCTTCATGGCACAGTAATGCGTGAACACAGACCGTGCCCTGCATTTGGCAGGATTACAAGGCGCACAATTAGTCGGCGCAGAGGAAGATCGTTCCCCATGCAGTTAAGTCCTTTGTGAGCTGACAAGAAAGAAATCCCTGCCAAAGAGCAGCACAAAAGCTTGTTAAGATGGACCAAGTGCAAGGTCTCTAATGAAATGGGCTTTTGCCAACGCTCCCTGAGGTTCTCATTCAGATACAGACAGCTTCAAGCTGCATCTGGGCAGAGAAACGGGGCTGCACAGCTCAATGGGGATGTGGCTACCATCAATGGACTCATTTTTAAATGATGCCATTTATTTCAATGACTAACACCTGATGATTTCCAGCCATGGAAGTGTGCTCTACCAACCCCCCAGTCCATTCCCTGGAGTTTTTGGACAGTCCAAAAATGTCCATAAGATGTTTGCTGCTGGCTTTGTCACCAGGAGGCTATGTTCAGGCTGTTCCTCACTACTGGATCTGAGTTCTCTTCCAGCCATCTTTTCCACTGAGAGTACAAGGTCTCCAGGGCATAAAATTCCTCCTATTATGAGCATATATGACTAAAAAAAAAAGAGAAGCTGATGCCTTTCCTGACATGGGAAGTAGCTCAACTAACAACATTAAAATTAATGTTCCTGAAGAAGGAAGAAGGTGGTGCCACACAGGAGCATGAGGTCTGGCCCCAGGTACCAAATGGACCTAATAGAGCATCAGTGTTTTGACATCCCTGTGCTTCCACCCTCCCACTGTTCCCACAAGCTGAGCTGAACAGATCCTGCTTATAGCACTTAGAGTTAGGAGCTGTGTTGTGCCTTTGGATTAGTTGGTGTCTGGGGAGCTTAACCGCCAATTACATGTGCTTCACTGCTGTAGACCTGATAATAACAACAATAATAATTATCACTTATAAGGTCTTTGCATTTTCAGAGCTCTTTGCAACCATTAACTAATTAACACTGTTGAAACCTTTGTTTAATTTAGAGCATCTTTAGATGGAGGTCATTCCTTCAGCACACAACTGCCAACGTGAAATGTCTGCCTACAGCTGTTTCTCGCTTGATCTGTATGCATGTGTACGTGCTCCCACCACCTTCTTGTTTTGGAAGAGAAAGAGAGAACGGTAGCAAACAGGCTCAGACCCAGCTGAGATGAGACACCACACTGCCTTTTGATGCTTTTCTGTGGGTTCCTCTCTAGTGCTCCTCACTCAATGACTATTAAGGCTCTTTTAGAATAAGTCAATGTCTTTGCAATACATGTAGCTGAAGAAATTTCCCAAACAATTCCCCTTGAAGCTATTCCAAGGAACAGGAGCTAAGCCAGGTTGCTTTCTGCGGGTGTGGGTTGACTCACACCCTGTGTACAGGTGCAGAAACATGCTGATTTCAGCCCCTTCCTGCTTCAGGAAAGAGTCTTGATCCAATCAAAGAATAATTACATTCAAGGAGCATCTTCCCCTGCGCACAGGCCCTCCACGCACAAGCTCTCCCCATACTCTCCTCTTCTACGCTTACAACAGAGAGGCTTTCACCACGGCCTCCTGCACACAGGTAGAGCCCACTCCCCTCCTCTGGTAGCTCCTGAGAGGACCCTGCTTGGCACCAGACCTGCAGCAGCATGTCGCAGCCAGAGCAGCTGGCAGGATCCTACCTCTGCTTCCAGCCTGCCCACATGTGCAAGCGGGTAGGGAGGAAGGAGCGCCTGGGATCTGCAAAGCACTTGGGAGGAGGAAGCTTGCCTTAGAAACATTAGGATAAAGTCTTCCCACCACTGCAAATAGCAGCGGCTATGCTGGGTCCCGTGTGGCTTAGCAGATAGTCCAGGATAATTATAGGTGTACATGAAGGGGGGAGAAATGGGATGGATGAGCAAATTTTACATGACTTGAGAATTAAGACTTTCTTCAACAAAGGAAAAAAGCACACACAGCACAGAGACCATACTGAAAGCCCCTACAGAAGGAGGAGCGAGTGGCCTGATGAGTACCATCTGCATTTCAGCCCAAGTGACAAGCCTGTGAGTGGGACCAGCCGTGTTTGCACAAATCCCAGAGCCAGGAGCACATTGTCACATGTGGGCCACTGACTCCACGCCTTGTTTTCCTCCTGGTCAGGCACCACGCCAGCTATTTCCTTCCACACACGTTCTCCACTCTCTCTGTCCTGCATGATTTATATGGCATTTAAATAATAAATTGCATGGACGTTGTGGAATTTATAGCACTCAAAGTAGGTCATTAAATAAATCACTGTATAATTTATATAAATGAACCTGGATCTTGCAGTGGGAGGATTTCATTGGAAAATCAATCCACAAAGTTTATAAAATTGAAGGATTGTCAAGGATTTGCAGTATTTAAGTACCATGTGTATTTAGGGTAAAAATATGAGTGATTTATGCAGGATGCCAGCTGGGTTTCCACTCACTCAGCTGGATGTCCCTGCCTGCATCTCCTGGCCTTGCCTCTGAAGGATTCTCACCTGGGGAAATCATTGCCCTCTGAGGGGAACAAAGCCTTCTTCCGAAGGATCGGTAAGAAATGATGACCGAAACAGGAAGAAATAACAGTGAATAAGCAAATCCAGGAAGAAAGAACTGGTCTACCTGTTCCTGTTTTCCACAACGAACAGAAGAGAAAAAAAAAAAAAGCCCGTGACAAGGGCAAGGCAAGCTTTTTACTTTCTTCTAGGATATGACAGCAAGTCAGAAAGATTTGCATCCCGGGGAACAAACATGATCCAGTACCTGCGCATTGAACAGCTAGGCTGTGAGAGGCTTAGCTAAAGCCCTTCATGTTATATTAATATAATTCTTGGTATATAATTAACTCTGGTCCCTCTTCACCTTTGATAAATTGAGCACTGGTGGCCACATGTGCTCTCCAAATAGCATCATTCATTAGTTTGTCATTCCTGGGTGCTGCTATTACAGAGGAGATGCTAAATCTTACCCAGAGGGAGAAGGATCAGCCCCAGCAACTCCCTCCTGCCAGAGCTGCACTGGCACAAGCCCACCATCCCCCAGCCACCTCTCCGAGCTGGGCAATGCCACAGCCCCAAAGCAGTGCACAGCAGGAGGCCCTTCCCTAATTGTTCACCAGGTTTCAAAGTGGCAAAGTGTCCACGGGAAAGATCAGCTCAGGTCCCTTTCTTATGCAGAATATGAAGGTATATTTTTTATTGGCTTCATGCTCTGTTGTTCCTCCTGAACCAGATATGCCCTTTTTCCATGGCTGGTACCACTGTGGTTGCCCACCAGCTGCCTTTGGTGTGCTTAAAGCTGCTCAGAGCTTAGCTGAAAGCTGGCCATGCAGTTAGAGCGCAGGACTGGGAACTGGGAAGCTGTTCTTGGCTCCGCTATAGACCCTCTCTGTGGGCAGGGGCACGTCACTTACTCTATCAGCCCCATGCTCCCACCTCTGCAAACTGAAGGTGAGAACAGAAATGTTCTCCTCTCTTTTATATTCAGACAGAGCACTAAAAGGAAAAGACAAGCCTGATTTCTCTCAGGACAGCAACCAACACAATGACTTCAGGAGAGAGTTTTCATGTTTACCATAATAATACAGGTAGGTGATGATAAAGGACAAACAGAATAACTTAATTTTTCCTGATCAGGACAAGGCAGCTGTGTTCTATTTGTTTCCCACATTCGTATGCAGGCACTGGCACAACTCTGGGCATTTGCAGAGCTCTCAGAGCAGAACATATTGATCTGGGTGCTCTTGAATAAATGCCTTGCAGAAAAAGGTTTGCTATGACAGTAGAAATTCACAGAAGGCAAAAAGCCTCCTTATCGGAGTACATGCCATTTTAAGGAACCTTATATTTAAGAGTTAGACCTCAGTCACACAGTAGGCTCTTTAAATTAATGTACAGCACGGCAAAATGTCTCTCAAGTGATTTGCTTAAGGGGCAGTTTCATCCTCGTGCACCCCAGGGCTCAGAGGGTGCTCCCTGAAAACAGCAGAGCAGGGGAATAACTTTTCCTCTGTGGCTACAGAACTCCTCCCCACCTGCTGGCGAGCTCAGGAGAGGGGGCTCCCCTGCTGCAGCTCATCATCGCCCCTCACTGCTCACAGTCTTTTGGCTTTACCATCACTTTCCCATGCTGCTTCTCATCTGCAGCGCTGGACTGTGCTGATGGATGAAGGGAGGGAAGAGAGAAGGGAGAACAGACAGATGAAAGAGTGAATAGATGAATGCAGAGGAAAGCATTTACCAAAGCACCGGGCCAGGTACAGAGCACAGGGATTAGTACTGACAAGAGCTTTGTACTGTACTGATAGCCAACGAAACTGCTCCTCACAACCACCAGTGCCCAATTTACATAAATACAGCAAGCAAAATAATAGGAGAGGGACAATGAGTGTTTTAGGCTGCCCTCACTGCATTTGTGTAACTTTGAAGGTATCTCTGGAACACAGCATCTCTCTCAAATGAGCCTTCATCAAACATCATTGTTTAAAGCCAGTGAAAACAAAGAATCTCATTGATATTCACGGGGTGGTGGAGAGTATTTCTGTACCTTTTTTAGTGTTAGCACCTAAGAAATGGCAGGTAATTTACATGTAATTTATCAACAGTGAGCAGAAGTGTTTTCTGGTTGGAAACGGGAGCACACATTGTTCTGCTCCAGCAATTTACTCAATCAATATTGTCAAAGGCTCTGCAGTACCCAAGCAGGAAACAGAAGAGACCTGTGGAAGACAGGAGACTTGAGAAATACTGCAGCAATATCGGTCCCCCATGCTGGACTTTCCATTGTTGAAGACTGATTTGCTGCTGATGGCTGAAAGTCATTTCTTTAAATGACCGTGCTTTCATCAGCTGAAATGTGTTTAGCCAAACCATAAAAAAAGACACATTGTTGCAACTCATATTCCATCTTGCACCTCATTCAACTCGGAGACAGGCCATGGGTTCTCAGGAAGGTAAATTAGTCTTCGCTAACACTGCCAGGGATCAGGCTAATGAGGTTAAAGCTAGCTCTTGTATACCCTGGGTAGCTTATGCTGCTGTGTACAATGAAAAAGTGAACACCATCCAGATCTTTATAAATTCGGGCACTCTTAATATACTTTGAGTGATCAGTATGGCTGCTTTGGGACTCTATAGCTCTGTACCAGAACCACCTTAGAAGACCAAACAGGGCAGAGATGGAGGAGTGGTGCAACATTTCCCTTGGCTCAGCTGGTTGTGTCATGCCTTTCCTCCCTGGACTTTCTCAACCCTCTGCACCCCACAGAGCTCCAGGTGGCAGCAGAGAGGAGCAGAGCCCCTGCTCTGTGCCATGCCCCCAGCACCCCCAGTGCCCCGCGGCTGATGCTCACGCTTGCCCATGTGCCCACTCCCTGCAGGCATCTGATTGCTCGCCCTTGCCATGCACCAATAATGACCTTGTCATATGGGGAGAGGGACATGCTAGCATTCCTCCAAAACACCATCAGGTATTGTAATCTGCACTTTGCTTCCTGCTGCCCGAGTGGAAAATTGCCTTTTTTTTATCTGAAGAAGGGACGTGTTTCGCATAGTTAGAGATGCTGGAAAATCCTGTGTCAGATGGGGGAGGCAAAAAGCAAGGATACGATCCTGCTGCATTTCTTTCCTGAAAAGAATAAACACTTCTCTTTAAATCAGGGCCCAGAAGATTACTGGGACTGTAGCTGTGGGGACAGACGCATCCCAGGGGGCAGACATCTGGTATTGAAGAGTCTGGCGTGGATCGATAGAGACTGACTGAAGACAAGAGCAGTGCTGCGATTCCCCCCTGCTGAGGGATTTCTTCCCACCCTGTCTCTCCCAGCCTAGACCCGCATCCATCACCGAGGGCTCAGCAGCTGTCCCCACGTGGCTGACCCGTTCCCCAGCCCAAGTCATCCACATGCAGGCAAGAGATCTGCAGCCCAGCCTGGCACCAGCCACACAGACCTGCTCTTTCTCTACTTTTTGCTCTTTTTCTCCCCCTGTTCTTCTCCATTCTAACTCAGCTTAAACTCCATCTAAATGATCCTTAGTCACAACTGACAGAAGTCCCAGCTTGTGTAGGGACTAGGGACTGGAAGAGTAATTGTGCCTTGGAGGCACTGGAGATATTTGGGTAACACAGAATGGTTGCTCCTGCTGCCTGTTCCAGCCTCAGCTGCATGAGGCCATTTGCGAAGGGGCACGTGCTATGAAACAGGCTGTTTTCCAAATAATTGGCTCCTGTACAAGGTGTTTTGTAAGAAATGGTCTCAGAGAGCAGGGTGCAAGTTTCCCACAAAGCCCTTGATGGCTGAGCAGCCTTCTGGCCAGCCCCAGAGCATTTCCCTTCCCACCCATCTGCCCAGCTGAGCCTGCATTGATGCCATGGGGGTCCTGCTAGCAAATTGCCCCCAGAACATGCTCCTCTTTCCCCCCCCCCCCCC
>VXAA01000274.1:586024-609502 GCA_013399115.1 Anseranas semipalmata | reverse complement strand
CCCCCCCGTAGCCCCTCACTTCACTGACTTGGCTCTCCCCGGTCTCCCACTGCCTCAGCCGGCATCAGGACATTCAAATCCCCTGCCCAGGAAGCAGACAGGGCCCTGAACGCTGATGCCCCTCCCTGTGAACAAAACTGTGCCCCAGGCAATCTGTTCTGTCTGTCTCCCTCTGGCTCCATCCTTTTTATTTTCAATTTGCATGTCACTGTGAGTAGTTCCGCATGTGGTTTGACTTTGGGTTTGGTGACATTTTCATTAATAACTGTCACACATTACTTAGACCCAGGCTTGCACAGACTTCAGGTCTTGTCCCAGGCTTTTGTAGCTGCATGTCTGTAAATCCGCATTCTGGCCTGCAGTTTGTTATTCTCATCCTGGCCTCTTTTCTTCTTGCAACTTTTTGAATATTAACACCATCAAGACTCTGAGCCCAGCCCTGTCTGTGGACTGGTGAGGCTGAGCCATTTAAAAATCCATCTGTTACACCTGGATGAATTGCCCATGTCTACATGATCACATGGACAAGCAAATAGCACACACCTTACAGGGATTTCTGCTGTCCCAATTGCTCAGTGTGGCTCTGCCCCCACTTCCACAGCTGGGAGAAGGGAAGACTCATGCTCACTGCTTCATAAAGCACCTCGAACTCCAAATGAGAAGGATCACTGCAGTGCCAGATAATTATTACATCCATTAAGCAAACTAAATGAGAATTAAGCTCATTTAAGTGTTCCTAACAACGGTCAGCCCCGAGGTGAGGGCTGCACCCTTTGCAGCTGAAGCAGCACCACACACTTGTGCTCCCTCAGCTCAAAGCCCCATGCTGGAGCCAGCCGAGCCCCCACCTAGTCAAGCCCCAGCCCCGCATCTCCCCAACCCTGCTGTTCCCCGTGTCTGGGCAGATGTGTGCATACAACACCAACAGCTCCACGGCCAGGCAGCCCCACGTACTGTGGAGTGGAGGAGAAGGAGATAAGATTGAACACTCCCCTTCTAAGTGGGCTTTTGATGTATGTTCTCATGTCAAGCTGCATGGTAAGCCTGGGAGTTTGGGAGCCCCTGGTGTGCTGCAGAGATCTGGGTGCCTTTATTTCACGCATTTTGGAAAGCATTTTTAGTTGCAATGCCAGCTTGCTTTCACGGCTGTGCTGCTTTCTCTGGGACCAAGCTCCTTGTCACTTTGAAGATCCCGGCTGTTTGACTGCTTTGAATTCATTTGTTTAATGAACCTCGGGGGGCCACTGCACTAAAGCATTCCCAAACATGTTCAGAGCTTTGCAGTTTCTCCGCTAATTAGGGACTCCTTTGGGGCTAAACACAAGAGGTTCTGCTGCTGCGTTTGAAGCCAGCAGTAAGCCAAGACAGTGCTGAATCTCCAACTCAAGCAAAGCATTTTTATTGTTTTTCCTCTCCTATTTTCCTCTTCTCCCCAGTCAGTGCAGTCAAACTTGCCAGCCACATACACCAATGGCTGAGGTCAAGGTGCTCTGTGACAGAGGGAAGCATTTAATCAAAGCAGGAATAAAACAGCTAAATTCTGCCATGCTCTTTTTTGTACATGTGCACTTTTCACATTAGACATTACACAGCACCTTCTCATGGGCTCTTTCCCCAGTGCCCATTAACCTACTTACTTATTACTAAAGGCTCCTAGCAGCTAGCACTGCAGATGAGATCGCTCGTTAGTCGCTACCCAGGAACATGCCAGCCTCAGCACCTGCAAGGTCAGAGCATGGCCCGGGCAGCCAGACTCATCCAGCCAGGCACAGGCATCACCTTGCACTGCTCACAGCAGCTTAGGGCGGGAAAACAACAAGGGAAAAAAAATCTTATTGAAGTGCCTCAAGGACAAGGGATTGTCACGGTGAGAGATGTCAGATGAAATCCACTCATAGCAGCTTCTGCTAATGCAAGAGACTCCCCCTGCTTCTCTTTCCCTTCCTTCCTCTGCAGCTTGCCTACCAAACAGTTAAACGCACATGACCAGGTTTAAAACTAAGGAGTTATACTTGCCATAGGGAACAAGGAAAGAAACTGATATCTTTTGCAATTCATTACAACAACTTTATTACTCCTCAAAATTGAACAAAAGTAAGAAAGGTCTGCTCAGAATCAACACTGCAGTGCTCAGGGCACCAGGAGTCCTGCCGAATTAATTGCCAGGCACTTGCATTACTGATTAAATAGGAAATCTCCAAATGCCATTATATAGTGATGATTAAACCACTCTGATTGGACACATCCTCTCCCTTCTAGTCTCACCAGAGGTCACCTTCCTGTTGATAAAGTTCAGAAGGACAAATCTCTAATGAGGAGGCAGCAGTAAAAAACAAACAGTCTCATCAGAGAGTTAGAAACTGCCTTTCCAGGATGAAGTTGCAGATACCTTAACCTGGACCCCACATCCCAGCTGGAGCTGATCTGGAGCCAGCAAAATTGCCCACCTTCAGTTTGGCTGCCGTGCCAGCAGCCTCAGGCATTCTTCCAGCGGCTGTCTCCTGCCTCAGGTACCAGCTTTGGAGTTCCCGTGTCCCAGCTGCCCTATCAAGTGCTGCCAGGAAAAGTAACGAGGCAGAAAAACTCCCAGGTTATTAAAAGCCTGCAGCCGCTGCGGGGAGGGTCTCCATCGCTCCCTCCCTCCATCCCTCGCTTCCTCCCGGGGCTGTAACGCCCGCAGCTCTCACCAGAGGTCACTGCTGCCCACGCTGAGCTCCAGGTCCAAAGCAGCCTCCCGAGCAGAGCCTGCACGCCCTCGGACCAGCCTCCAGCCCTGCCAGCTCCCGGCACCGATAACATCTCCACGGCTGGCCACTGTGGCCTGAGCCATCTCCAGCACATTCTGGCGCTTCCTTGCCACCCCTAGACACAGATTCTTCCAAAAGAAAAATGCCAGCTGAGCACCACTTCCCAGACCAGCCCATCCCCTGTGCCCACCCTTCTTTCCTCCTTCTGCCCGTGGCCCAGGGAAGCTAGCAAGCCAGGGGTGCACGCAGCAGGCAGGGCAGCAGCACAGCACCCGGCAGAGATGCTCTCCTCCAGAGTCCTCAAAGGCAAAGCTGACTATGGCAGGAACAGAGAGCAAGCCAGGCAAACTCCATCCCAAGGCTGCAGTCCCTAGGCCACCACGGCCACATCCGCTCTCACACAAGCCCCTCTTGCTTCCTCCCTCCTCCTCCAGCCCAGATTTCCCCCATACCTTTGCCACATCAACACACAAACAGCACTTCCCATTTCTGCAGGGGCAAAACAGCCCAGCTGTGTCCCAGCCCCACTTATACCCTCAGCAGCACCCACACCTGTGGGGCAGCCCCAGTCCTGTTAACCCTTTCAGCCCCCCACCCAACCACAGCACCCTTCAGAGCCCACAGTGAATGTGAAGCAGAAATCCCCCTCTGCACCCTAGGCACTGGAAATGTGAATACAGGTGATGTGAGGGCCGTGCAGGGGTGCAGGGGTGTCCTCTCCTTCTGCTTTGCTCCTTCCCCAGGGCTGGTTGTGTGCGGCGGTGCCCAGGATCACAGGATCACAGGGTCACCGAGTGGCTGAGGTTGGAAGGGACCCCTGGAGGTCAGCCAGCCCAACCCCTGCCCAAGCAAGGCCACCCAGAGCAGGTTGCCCAGGTCCATGTCCACAACCAGGGCTGGTGGAAAGCTGCTGCCATCTCCTGGGCAGTCCGGCACCTTTCCCATCGGCTGCTTCTCCCAGGGGCTATTGCTCCCTCCTGTCCCAAATACCTGCCCCCGGGGGCTTCCCCTGCATCCCCCACAGGGCAGGAGCCTCTGCCAGCTGCAGCACCCAGGCAGGAGCCATCAGCCTTCTGCAAACAGGGTGCTGCCTCTGCGTGCCTGATAATGCTTGTGGACAAACACGCTTCCCTGCAAAGGCAAATAAAGCGTGTAGCACGGGAACAGGGCACCAGCTGAGCACCTGCTCTGCTCCTTCAGGACACGCAGAACTCAGATCCCACCCAGGCAAACTCCCTTCCACAGGAAGGTGACACACATGCCCGGTGTCTGTCCTCTCACCAGATCTACAAGGGACGGCACCAAACACCTGCACTGCTCTGGACAAATTGCTCTCCCTTTCCCATGGACAAGTCTGGGGAAGAAGGGACCATGGTGAAAACCCCAGGAAACCACCCAAATGCTGAGGCAGGAACCAGTGCAGCAGTGGCACTGGGACAGCCAGCTGGGCTCTCCTCCCAGAAGGACTCAGCAGACATAAAAGGGGACAGGAGTGACCACGGTCCAGGGAGGCTTGCCGATGACAGCAGAGATCTCTGTTGCACTTTTGGGAGAACAGAGGTGGAAGAAGCAAGTAAACCCAGGCACTGTGCTGCAAGCATTTGGGTCCCAGAGACAGCAAGCTCCTGGCTGCAGTTTCTCCTGTCTCGGGATGAAGGATCGTCTGGTGACCAAACCTCTTAGGCTGCCACAGTGCAAAACAAGAGCTTTGCGGAGCCCTCTGCAAACATGCCAGGCATGCTCCTGCACCCAGGCTGCCCATCCTGTCTCTTCAGGCAGGTTTGCAGGAGAAAACAGTGCACATTCCCGTAAGGATTTGGCAAGGCTATTGCCGGAATGACGAGGCCAGGTATAGCCATGTGCCCTTCAGCAGCAGGTCCTGCCTTCCAGCAGGATGGGACATCTGTCTGCCTCCCCCTGCCTCCCCAGCGATGCCCCCTGCCCCGGTGGGTTGAGAGCAGGTGCAGGGGGAGCCCCAGGAGGTGGCCAGGCTGGCAGAAGGTCAGTGTGATGGGAAGCTGCACCAATAAAAGCCACTGGAGGAAGGGACAAAGGGCCAGAAGTTGACATGAGGAAGTACAAAGAAGCAACGGAGGCCCAGCAGGAAAATTCACTTGTTAAACTGCTCCCTACAGGGAAGTGCCCTTTTGCAAAGTGTCCTTCAGACCAGATTCCTCCCTTACAAACTGCCAGTGTAAACCCGCCCTTGCCCTCCCTGCAGCCCTTTTGACGTAGATAACGAGGTTTTCAGGACCTTATCCCTCGGAGGCAAACGTGGAGAACAATCCACCTGTTCTGATTCATGCCTGGATAAAGCCCCTCTAGGGTTAACAGGCTAGAAGGCTTTAAAACTGAAGGATCCTTCTGCTGTTTGCTTGTGGGAAATCCCATGCCAGGGACTCCCTGGGAGACCAGCTGGCAGGGGACCCAGACATTTCCCTGGGTTGTTTCCTTGCAGCAAGCCTGGGACACATGGGGGACTGGCAGCCTCCCAACTCCCTCCTGCTGCAAAGTGCGTTCTTCATCCACGCTGCAGCCCCAGAGAGCCACCAGGCCCTGCCCTGCTCCCTCCCATCTCTGTTTTCCTCTCCTCTCCTGTTCGGAGGCAGGTGATGGTGTGTGGCAGGGCTGTCCACCTGCTCCCCAGCAGTGCAGAACTGCTGTGACAAAAGTGGCTCCAGAGCCCTGGCCAGACGCGAGGTGCAGAGCCCCAGCAGCAGTAACTCACTCCGTACCATGAGCAGGAATCTCTTGAAGCCAGCTCAGCAGCCCAAGCAGTAAAAAAACCACCCTGCAGTAACTCACTCCGTACCATGAGCAGGAATCTCTTGAAGCCAGCTCAGCAGCCCAAGCAGTAAAAAAACCACCCTGCAGTAACCAAACACGCTGTTTGCAAAACAGGCCAGTAAACCTCAACTGCCCTCCATTCGCCCAGAGCAAACTGTCTAATAAACCTGTGCAGAGGAGCTCAGAGCCAATGTACCTCCCTCTGCCTGGAGCAGGGCAGGCTCCCTCCCACCTGCCCTCCTGCAGGGCCAGCAGCCAGGTGAGAGGGTGCCCGAGGGGCGGGAGGGAGCCTCAGCACCCTGCCTGGCCCTGGCTTAGGACCTGCTTGACCCAAATGGCTTCACTTGCTGCAGCCATGGTACAAGAGCAACAGCCTGATCCAGTCCTGCTGTGACTCACGTTTCCACCCTCAGAAGCAGGTTGTTGCGTGCAACTGTTTATTCCCCGAAAAACTGCTGCGATTTTGCAAAAAAAGGCACCCCCTCACCTGCCAACTCCTCCTGCCAGCAGGAGAAGGTTTTGCTTTCCTGGCTCCTGATCTTACCTGGACCAGTAACTCTCGGCCAACGCGCTGCAGGTTTTCACCTCCATGCCTGAAGCAAAGCCCCAAGTTCAAAGCGCTGCCTGGGTGCTCCAGTCCTCCGTCCACCGAAAGGAAGATGCATTTAACTCTGGGAAAGACAAAAGGGAGTGGATTTGTTGCACAAAAGGGAGCAGGGACCAGACACCATCCCCTCGCACTGCTTGGTGCAGGAGGCTCTGAGCTGGGCCAGGCTGCGGTGCCTGGGGATGCAGCACCACTGTTGGAATGAGATCGCATCAGGCTTCCAGGTCCTCCCAGTCTGTTCAGCTGGAACCTTTTAAGAAGCTCAAAGAACTCTGTGGATGTCCCCCAGGGACTGGCAGACCCCAAAATCAGGCTGTACGTGGCAAGGGAGCATGGCAGCCCCAGGGCTCCTGGCTGCTTCCACCAGGAACACGCCATGCAGAGCAAGGCAAGGGTGCTGCTCCTCATGCCTGTCCCCGCCGGTTCTGGGAGGCAGAAACCACCTCCCGCAGAAAAGCAGAGAACGGCACACGTTTTCTCGGAAATGGCCATGGTCTGACCTTGAGAGAAGCTTGCGGAAATCACAGCTCTAGCTCTAGCTTAAGTTTTGCCCACAAATACGCAGGAAGACAGGAGAGGGAAGGAGCCACACCATATCGGCTTGCAAGGAGAAAGAAGGGCAAGAGAATAACTTCTGTCCACTTGCCGAGAGGGAACAAACCCCACGTCACTCTGTATGGCATCACCCCTGCAGTGGGAGTGGGAGACAGCGCAATGCCCCGAATCGTTCCCAAACCGCCTTTGAGTTTACTGAGGGCCTGGGAGCGCCGGGCTTGTTACCCAGGGGCTGTGTTTGTTTTGGCACCTGAAAACTGGACTTTTTGCTGCCAGCCCAGGAGGGGCCGGCTCCTGCTTTTCCCCCGCATCTGTCTTTGCTGCAGCTGGAGGAGCTGTGCTGGGCTCCGGGCCCTGCAGTGCTGGGATTACACCCTGCCAGCTTCTGCTCCTGCTGATATCTCTGCTGGATATTTGGGCTGTTTGGTCTGAAACAGCCATTTCATTTGCTTCATCACACGGGCTCATCCCTGGATGAATTAGACTGTGAAGCCACCTTTTGAGCTAAAAATCTTAATGTTATTGCTTTATTGCTTTATTGCTTCCCTGAGCATTCCTCCTGGTAGAGCTTTCTGGCTATATCCCCTCCCACAGGCAGGCCTTGGCTTTTGCTTTCCCGTGGCAAATCCAACCTCTTTGCAAACAGATGAGGAACAAAACTGAAAAGCCCCATGGAGCACACATTGTGTAATAAACATTGTCACTTCCACCACCACTTACAAAGATCTCTTTTGCCTTGCATAGGTTGTTGTAACAGGACCTACCCTGTGATATATGTGACACGATCACATCCTGCCTTTTCTTCTCCAAAATTTATTTCTCTCCTAAAGGCAAGCGTATCTATTTTCAACTCTGCTTGCTCCAATGACATGGTATTGAGTCATCCTCCCTGACTGGAAGATGGCACAGAGCTTTTGCAAGGAGACTGGGTGAAACCACCAAGGGCAAATAGCGTCAGAAGTGAGGTTGTGCTTGCAAAACCCTCTGCTTCCATTTTTCTTTGCTTTTTCTCCTTTCCATCTCCTCTCATTTTGCTGCCTTACTTTCCGTGTCCCTTCAGATGTTTGCAGAAAAGGCAGGACAGCAAGCAGGGGACGGCAGTTGCTGTTCCCAGGGGAGCTGCAGCCCTGCATCCCTCTGGAGCGCTCCCTCCTGCCTCTCTGCATGGGGGCTGCTGAGCCCACGGCGCTGGGCATGGATGGAGCTGCGGGCACCCCTGGGGGAGCTCCCAGCGGGACAGAAGCAAGGGAGGGAACCACAAGGAAATGAGGTCCCACAGGAGTACCTGAGTCAATTTAACGAGCCAGAAGAGCTCAGTCTCTCATATTCTCCACACCCTTTGCATTAGGGTAAAGTTTACCTCTGACCCACGTTAACATTGCTGGGCATACACCAGCTCTTCCAACACATCCTCTTTTTCTTCTGCCTCTTTTCTGCTGTTTCCCTTTCACTCCACTTGTCCTGAACCCACTTATTCTGTTTCTGGCACTTTCTCCCACCTCTGCTCAGCTTTGATTTGAAATGTTTCACACAACGGCTTCTTTGTCAACCCGCACACCGCTGGCAGGGCAGGGAGGGCTGCCTGGCTCAGAGGAACAGCCTGGGCGAGGTGCTTTTGGGTTGAAAAAGCAGAAGAGGAGCACAGGGAGGGGAACCCAGAGCTCCCACTCGCCCGGCCCTGGAGTGACTCAGCAGAGCCAGGGATGAAGCGCAGGAGGTGGGCTTGGAAAACTGCAGCGCAAGGGCATCAGAAACACCTCCAGGAGCTTCCTGTGGGCTGCCAGCATGGGGCAGATGGGGGAAAGAAAGGGCATTCCCTTCTGATTCAGGCTTGTCACCACCTCTAATTAGCAGGTGTCGCACGCCCTGGGTTTCGCTCAGGATGGCAGCAAGACGGAAGGCGCACGGGAGGAACCTGACCGGTGCTGATGCGCGCCAGCCCACGCCAGCACCTCCCCGATGGCTCAGGGAGCGCTTGCAAAATCAGCCACTGCAAATCCCGGCCAGTGGCCTGCGGGGAGAACGGGGGGAGCGAGGCGAGAGGAAGGAGAGAAGAGAGTAGCTCAGGGCTTTTTCACACGATGTTAGCTGAGGGGTTAGAGCCAAAGTGCCTTGTCGTGGTACTGCTCAGGAAGAAGCACACCGCCGATCTACCCCTAGCAAGAGCACGCTGTGTTCATCCACGGAGTGCTGCAAAAGGAGTTATGTCCAGGGCCACCGAGACCATCCTTGCACAAACTCCTGGCCCTGCACTCCCCAGCTTTCCCCAGGAAGGAGCAGAGGCTGTACATAAACATCTCTACAAGGATGGACCCCTCCGCACTTTCTGGATTTATTTGGCCTTCAAGGAAAGCCTGGACCAGGGCTGGCAACAGGACTGCAGTGCTCCTCTGCTTTTCCAGGATCTGGGCTTTTGCAAGAGGTTACGGGGACTACCAGCATGCAAGCAAATGACACAGTGCTCACCGCACAAAAGCGGCTTGAGGGACACGGGCATGCAGACACTTGCCTTCTAGCCCACGGACTCCTGGGTGACATGCATACTGTCAATTTTACCCCTGCTTAGCTGATCACCTCTTTATTTAACCAGTTCATCTAGAGACCAAACAGCTAGAAGGAAGTAATCCCTAAACCATGAGTGAAACCTCCCATTGGGGGCGTGTACATGTAAGCTGGATGGGGAGAAGGAAGTATTTGCATTTACCTCATCAAAATCTCAGTATAAATAGGCTGGGAAGTGTGAGGCTTTCTCAATTCCCAGGTGCCGGTGCGTGAAGCGAGGACATCAAAGTGGATGATGGCAGCTCTCCTCTTCTTGCTGCAATTCCTCTTCTTTGGGCCTCTAATCGTCCCTGTGTATTTGCAGCTGGAAGAATGCAATTCACTTAATAATTCAGTCGCAAGCAATTTCTCTTTAATCGTGACACCCAAGGAGTACAACGCAAACACAACCTACCTAGGTAAGCCATCTCTGCCCAGATCTCAGAGCTTCCGCACTGCACAGGAGCGTGCCTCCTCTTCCCCTACCCCAGCTGGTTTCTTGACTCTTGTGTGATCTTAGATGTGCTTCAAACCTGTGCAGTCTAACTTTTTTTTATTTCAGGCGGGAGATAGTTCTTGTACTTGTTCCCTCTTTATCCCTATTCCATGTTCATATCTACAGGGTCAGCCCCAAATTCTCTTTCCAACCTTAGGGCACCTTTTTCTCCCTTAATCTTTTTGCCTAAGCTTGTATTGAAGGACTCAAATGCTCTTGAAAACACTGAATTTTGAGGGGAGTTGTTGTATTTTTTTTCCCTTTCCTCCTCCCTGAGAATTTGCCCTTGTTGGTGGTAATGGCTGTAAAGACAAAGATGAAGAGGTTGCTTTGATGCTGACACATGTCCAGTATCTATCATAGAAAATGGCTTTTAATCCTACAAAAGATTTAGTCCCAGAGTAAATAGCAGCCTTGCCCTGTTTCCCAGACCTGACAACAAATGTCCCTTTGCCTTGAGGTTCAGCCAAACCCAAATGCTGAAAGCAGGGCAAAAAAGACACCCTGAGCCCTTTCTGCAAGGAGCCAGAGGTCTGCTGGTGTGAATGGACACAGATTTCTTCGTGTCTTACCCCAAGGAGCATCCACGGCAGTTTGTTGGGTTTTTAATAGGGGGATGTTCTGTTCATGGCTGTTATTTTAATTTTTTTGAGCACAGAATTTGAGTTTGATGCTAGCTGCTGTCTCACATCAGCTCCTGTACCAGCTGACAGCCCTGGTAGGTTTCATTTGAAGCCGCCCTAACCCAAAGGATGCTGAGGGCCAGGAGGGCTACAGCCGTGTGGCATGCACAGCTGTACGCAGCTGGGGAGCTGCTTGCTGCTGGCAAGGGTGTCCCCTTACTTCATGTGCTCATTGTCCCCCTGCTGCTTGCAATGACAGCGTGATGCAGAGCAGCATTGCACAGACTTATCACAGCTGTGAATCAGCCACCCGGGATGGAGACGTGGGGAAAAAGACAGGGTGGGGTCTGGCACAGCCAGCTGTGGGCTGCCCGCCAGCCTGTCCCCTGCAGATTTTCCACCCCTGCCATTTGCATGGGATCCAGAAAAGCACGGGAGCTCTGGTTTGGCTCGGGGATGTGACAACCACAGTAGCAGGGGCTGAATGTGGGGGACTGAGGAGTTCCTCCAGTCTGTTCCCAAAGTGGGGAGGGGGCAGGTGAGGGGCTCTTCTTGCTTTGGCAGGGGGACATCGCCTTCTCTTTGCAGGCTTCTGGTGCCCCTGTGCCACACAGAGAGCACTGTGCGAGCAAACACTTCCTTGGCTGAAAACCCTAGAGGCAGGGGATCCGGAGATTGCTGTCTCACAGGACAGACAACTTACTTTGTCTCACTTGCTCTCTTTCCAGTTACAATAAGTGACAGCAGAAACCTCACCAAAAATGCGACCAAGTATTTACTGCAGGCCTTATCCCCCCAAAACACGTCTGTGGGAGAATGGAAGGGGGTAAGCACGCAGAACTGCAGTACTATTTTGACAGCAATGTTAAATACCACTCAGAAAGCAGCAAACTGGATATCCCCAGACAGTAACTTATCTTCCGTGGACATAAGGTAATGCTATACCCCACCTTTAAGTATTCAGCTGGGACAGTACTTGGCCTGTGCAAATTCTTGGCAATGCCTAGAATCAGAACCCCAGCCCTAGAGCAGGCGTTGAAACAAACCCCTTTTGCCTGCTCCAGATTTGCACTTGAAAATACCAAGGAAACATTTTCTGCAAAGCCAGATCTGGAGGTCACTCTGCTGTGAGCCTCGTGGTTTAGAGCTTTGCTCACATTAGTAGGGATGTCAATTAGTTCAACAGAAATGAAGGGATTGAACACCCTTCATTTCCATTAACACTAATGAAGTTGCATCAGTGGGAAATATTTGCCGAAGGAAACCATAGCCATTAGCCTGATTGGCCTTATTTGCCAGAAGGAAGAATGCAAGAGTTCATTACTATAGTGATTCCTGTTACAAGGAACAGGTGGTCACGGCACAGAGCCACCCTGCCACAGGGCATCCCTACCCCGTCCCTGAGAAGGGCAATAGAGCAGCAAGCAGCAGAGGACTAGCTCTGGCAAAGAAATAAAGAATCAGCGCTTCAGATTTAAAAAAGGGGCAATATGGCTGGAGGGGGATGTGAGTGAGCTCAGGATGACTTCATAGATCCTGTCTCTTTATCTGCTCTTTACATCCCCTTTATATCACTAGGCAGGGTCACTAGAAGCCTATCACTAGGCTTCTCTTGTTTGAATATTCTTATTCCTCTTTCTTCCCTCACTCCACAGGGCATATATTGTCTTTGACAATAATTCCACCGAGCTCAACACTGTGACTCTGAAGAAAGGTAAATAAGCTTCAATGGGGCGGTTCCAACAGCAGCACACACCAAGGAAGGGCTTCATTTGTGCCCTGGTGTTTTGGGAGAGGGGAAAGATGACTCAGTCCATATCAAGCAGAAGAGTTTCTCATCTGTCTAATCAGGAGACAAGGCAAAGACACTAGAGTGCTAGGGCTAGCGAGAGGGTTTTCGGGTTTAATGTTGAACTTAAGCATTTTGTCTTTAAGGGACAGTAAACGGCCACAACCAAGTGCAGAAGGTTATTTGTTTCTGCAGGCATTGGCACAGGCTTTATCCCCTTGTTCTCTCTGTCATACAGAGGTGAAGTGGAAATCATGGTTTGCCCTCATAGGTAACATTTCTGTACTCCAGAGAATCCCCTGCCACCCAGGAGCCTCGAGCATAACCTGATGATGCTCCATTGATGTCAGAGGATATATTCAAGCATCGCACTCCCGTACCATGGGTGTGATGCGCATTTCTGAGAAATTACAGTTAAATGCAGCCTCTTGGGGTAGGTCTGTAGCTCAGCTGGTCCCTGCACTTCTAATCGACCCTGGGGGTTTCTTCCTGCTCCAGAAGCAAAGCCGACCAGCAGTCCCAACGCCGTCTCCACAGTTCAGAGCAGCTCCTTCTTCATAGCCGTCATTCAGTTGCTGATGCTCCTTGCCACAAGCAAACTGCTCTCCTAGAAGGCGGGGAGAGAAGCTGTCCCAGCCGTGCTGCGCCTTTTCTTCTTGCCTGCGGTACGCATGGGAGGGCAGGCAGCTGATCTACTCAGGAAAACTATTCACTTTTTACGTGTATTAGGATGATAACTGCACTTCTGTGTTAAATTATAAGGGTCTATTACCACAGAGCTGATCTCTCCTTACTCCCCTCACCCAGGGCCAGCGCACTCAGCAAGGTGAAATGCTTTGAAGCAAGTCAGAGATCACTATTCAGAATAGCTAGAAAAACACAGCAAAGGTAATCTAGGAGCAGAACCCATCTAACCAAGGGGCGCTGGGTGAGTTAATCCCTTCCTCATCACCTGGGGTTCTGTGAAGCACAAAAAAAAAGCATGAAAATGCTTGCAAGAGGGAAAAGGCCCTCTTCTCATCGTGATATCAGGGTCTGTTGAGAAGCTCAAGGAGAGGTCTGCGCTGGCTGGACCTGCACTCATGGCGTGCGTGTGGGTGCAGGTCTCCCTCTGTGCCACGCACGGCCCCCACAGCACATTAACCACAGCTGCTGGGAGCAGAACTGAGACTGGGAGGGGAAATGATGGGCTTGGGGTTCACACGCCTCAGCCAGGTTAAAGCCTCCAGCACAAGCACACAGCAAACAAAGGCACCCACCAAGCCTCCACCTGGGGAGGGGACCCCTCCCTGAGATAAGCTGGAGATCCTGCTGGCAGGGTGTCCTCCACAAGGGCCCCCAGGCCTTGGGAATTCACTCTCCATGTTCTGTAGCCCAGCATCCCCTAAATTTTTCTATTTCACTGGATGCCCTGTAAAGTTCTCCTGGTTTTGTTCTGGCTTTCTGGAATGGTAGGGTGGGTATTTTTTATTCTCATTTTTAAATCAGCAGCTGATTTTGCTGTGGGGCAAGATTGGATGGGCCACTGAATGTCTTGATTTTAATATTATAGTTTGTATTTTTATATGGATAATGTTTGTCTAGGAATTTTCAAACTTCTGGAAAGCAATTTTTTCTTAAACTAATCTAAATAAATTATGGAATGAAAGTTGGCTCTTGCACCTAAGAGTGTTTGTTGGCTTGGCTGGGACATGGCAGAGGGAGCTGAAATGATTCTGAATACAGTGACATATTGGGCTTTGGCCCCCAGATGAGCACATGAAGGCACAAAGGTGAGGTCTGTGCACTGCAGACATGTACAGGTAAGGCAGAAGGCTGTGGGAGGTAGGGTCAGAAAGGCATCCCTGCCCCACACATCCTCCTGCTGCCTGAAATTTTCTGAAATATTTAGTTATTAGTATATATTTAGTTATATTTAATTATTAGTAGCTGAATGTGGACAGTTAAGATTAATATCCATGTGGTATTTGTCACAAACCATGCTAACAAGCCTGTTTTGCTTCACAAATCTGCTTTTTTTGACCCAAACATTCCAATGGATGTTCCATTATCTTCCTCTGCCACCATCAGAGCCCCACGGCCACTAGTAGAAGAGCTGCTCCCATCGTCGGTCCTTTGCCCTTTTCATTTCTCTGCTCTTTTGGCTTTCCCTCCTCTCCAAACAGCACTGGGGATGGGATCAAGGATCTGTGCTAGCACTCCTGCCTTTCTCTGCTAATGTGACAGGTTTAAGTGAAACTCCCCAGTGTTTAAGTGGGCAAGGGAAGCGCGTTTTGGTTTCTGCAGCTGTTGAGAGCTGATGCTGCCCACCGTGGGCCAGCGGCACAGCTCAGAGCAGGGCTGCGAGCCCAGGCAGGCGCAATCTGCGCTAGCAGTGTGCAGCTCTGTTTAAGGAGGGAGAAGCACGCAGTGAGGAATTTGCCTTCGCCTGTCCTTGGACCCAGTGCAAGGTGACTTAGCCCTGCTTGTGACTGTGGACTCCAGGGACCGGTCTCCTCCACATGAGCAGTGCCCTTCTTCTCCCTGCTGAGGCTGGTTCTGCTTTAAAGTGGGAGCATCTTACTCAAGCCCATCATTTGTTCAGATTTTGTCTACCTCAAAAAGCCATGGTTTGCATCAAAGAAGAGATACCCCCCCCTCTCATACAGGCTTCTCAAGGCAAGCATAAAGTTCCACTTGTTTCATATTCGTTTCCACTTACTTTCCTGTTTTCTGGAGGGTTGTAGAATGGCCAGTGCGTAAAGTCCTAAGTCTCAAGCACAATTTTATGAATGAAATTTTGACCGCGCAGTGTATGGAGTGATGCACTGGTGGAATGTTTCTGCAGAATTTACTAGAAATACGTATTTATGGCCCAGCTATTAAAATTGGCTTCTGTTTCACAGGCAGGATAATTAACAGGTTCTGAGTAACCAGGACTATTTTATATCTTCTGCTATTGCAGTGCATAGCACTCAATAAAATTCTACTTAGTACTGTAGACTACCTTTCTATTGTAATCTTACTGTTGATACGTCTATCCGGTAAGATAACAGCCCTTTGCCTTGGATAACAGGCATGAATTCCCTTTTAAGTAACCTTGTGGCAACTCCCAGTTACCCTGTTAACTTTGAGTTCAGGGCATTTCAGCTCCAGAGAGGTGAATTCCTGCTGGGTTTATCCCACCAATGTGCCTCATCTGTGCATTCTCTTGAACTTTTGCACTATTCAGCAGTAAATACCAGCATTTTCTTTTCCATCTGTATAAAATTTACCCAATACAATTAATTTCTCAAACATGACCAGGGAGAGGAGCAGAAAGGCCCCCCTTTGATTCAGAGCTAAACGTCCCAAGAGACGGGAAGAGGCCACATTGCCTGGCCCTGCCGACAGCACGATGCCCATGTCTGCCTTCTCTGCCCCAGAGGCAACCACAGAGCCACTCCACCACAGAATCTTGGCCAGGATATCAAGCATTTGGGGGAACTTGTGAGGTCCGCAGCAGGAGCATGTGGCAGAGACCAAGGAGGTCCTACAGTTGCGTGGATGCACGTAGAAGATGGAGGGGTCATCACCTCTAAGGCAATCCTTTCTTGTAGAAAATGCTCCCTGGTAGGTCTCTCTCCAGCTGTCCATCTTGTCTTCGCTTCTAAGAAAGCCCCAGTGCTTTCACACATGGCCAGGTAGGCTGCTATGGGGAAGGTCCATGGAAACGAGACCGTTTGTCTCCCTGGCCCATCTCTGACACTCACCAGAGAGCTGCCCATAAACAGCAGCCAGTGTTAAAGTGCTCTGCTCTTTCTGGAAGCATTTAGTTTTCCAATGTTGTTTAATAATTATCAGAGTGGCTACAGCAAATGGCTTACTCTAAGCGATAAAACTCCATTAAAATTTTCCCCACCCTTTCACTGACTTACCGTAGTTCCTGAACTTGCCATAGCTGTTGAGCTACCCTAGGTGAAGCACACTGCTTCGAAGAAGTCAGCAGAACAACCCCAACTTCTTGGACTGCAGACTTAACTTCTCATTGATATTTCTCACTCTAGATATAGCAGGAGGATGTGCATCACTCATTTTGAGAGTAACTTGACAATTGGGATTAGATATTAACTTTGTTTGCTTGATTTGCATCACTCCAGAACTCCACTGCTGCTGAACAAGATGCAGCTTTAGCCCCGGGTCTCTGGGCTGCACCCATCGCTTTTGGGTGGAAACACAGCGATGTTTACCCTCGCAGCAACCCTCTGGGGAGGGATGGAGATAACAGGAGCATCAGGTGGTATCTACAACTCTGAGGTAGGAACATTTGGCTCAGAGGTGCCTTGTTGCAGGCCAGTGTTGTCTAGTCCTTTGCCACATCCCCAGACATTTCTACATCACTTTTAAAGCAGACATTAAGTTTCCCAAACCTGTGCTCCAGCAGTGTCCAAATGAACTCCTACCTCCAGTACAGCGAAAGCCAAAAGCCTGCTTACCCTTCCATCCTAACGACTTTATTGTACTTAGGGACACCCACACCCACAGCAATAAAAAGAACATAGGGGTGGCAGGGCAAAGCATGCAAACATCAGAACATGCCCAAGCGATTGCTTTGTCACAAGACACCTCCCGATTTGCGTGTGCGCTGTCATCACACATTCCTTCCCCCAGGCCTGGCCTCACTGAGCACACAGGACACGAGACGCCCATCGCAGCAGAACCACAGAACGTCCCTTAACCATCCCTCCTACTCTTTCCTCCAGCACCATTTCCCCGTGGCCTCGTGCTCCACTCCCAAACAGTGGCATTGCTGTCCCCATTGCTCACCTGGAGGCTGCAGGCACTAAGAGACCGGGATGGAGCAGCACCCTCATGCGCTTTGAAGGACAATTCGGTGCATTACCGGGCAGCCTACGGGATGGCTGCCTGCAGGAGAAGGGGCCCAGACCATCTCTGGGTGACACCGCGGGCAGCGGCTCCTCCTCTCCCAACAGCTCCGCTCATGGTGCCCATTCCCAAAGCTGCGGGCTCCGCGGCCCCATTCAGCCTCTCCTTCCTCCCCATGGTGGCAGGCAGAGGAGCTGTGAGCACCCCGCAGCCCTCGCCGTGAGCCTGGCACTGCGCGCACATCCGAAAGAGCCATGCTCCAGGGGTGAACTTCAGGTCAAGAATCGAGGCACGCGACCAGCCACCTGAACTCTGGGAGGAAGAGCTCCCGGTGGGGGCTGCGTGTCCCTCATCAGAAGGGATGCCTGGCTTATTTATTAACACGGTCATTGTTGGAGCTACAATGAAGTAAAAATAGCAGCCTAGGGAGTGGCACATAAGACTGACAGAACTCGGCTCAGCCCAAGCTGCTGTTTTTCATTTTGCTGATCCTTCTGTAATGGTGTCCCTTCTGCTCTGCCCTGTTTGACATTTCAGACATCATGGGAAAATGATCAATTCCCACTCCCCCCACTGCAAAAGCTGAGGATGAACCTGCAGTCCTCCTGCAGTCACTGTGTTTCAGGCACAGAAAAGAGGCTTGCAATGAGGTGGAATGGGAAAATGTTCCCTAGGAACAATTAATTAAAAAGAGCTGCAGCTACGTAGCTTTGCTTTGACACTGGGCAGCCTCAAACTTTGCTTTGCCCCCCTAGCAGGCAGAACCAAATGGTCACATTAGCTGAAACCCAACGCAGGCATGAGAGCAGCACAAGCAGCCGAGGTGGCCAGCTTCTTGCACAGGCTCCCTGCTCACTTGCTCCCTGCCCTGCTGCACAACCTGATTAATGATCCTTCCATTGGACAGGAAGGCAGAAGGGGGTCTTCCCACTCAGTCCCTACTAAATGCAACACAGCACATTTCTGATCTCGCCATCATTATACTGCCATTTACATTTCTGTGCACTAAAGCTGGAAGTCGTGCTCCTACAGCAGCTCTCCTGGGATCTGCTCTCACCTTTTAATTGCTATCCTGGACTCCCTCAGCACCCAAGCAGTTCTTCTTTGACCAATTTCATCACTCGGTAACTAAGTTATAGCACAGAGATGCTTAATGTTTAATGATGTGAGTTAATTCTCTCTACAACCCTCCCTAACCTGTGAATTTGGAGGCTGATTCCTGCAGACTTCCCTACATGGAGCTCACACTCTCCTGCAAAGATCAAGACCCCTCTAAGCAGCTGGGAGAAGGGACGGCACACACCATAACTTCTCGGGACATTGGCAATTACAGTCCCAGCTTTGATACCGCCAACCCCCTTCGCCCAAGCCATTTCCCAGTCACACAATTTATTTTCATCGCTCCAGATCTGCTGCAATTTAAACTTGACAAATCAGAGTGGAGGACCTGAGGACATCCCCAACATGCAATGCAAATACAAAGGCCCCAGTTAATGTCGGACTTTGTCACGGTTATGTTGCACTGCAGTAAAAGATCAGGAATTTGGGCTCGTTTTTTGTAGCACCTGATTTCCGGCTAAGAATAGCAAATTGCTGTGCTATATAGATATAGCCATTTGTTTGCTTGTTTTTTGTCATCAATGTCAACAGCTGCATTACACTTCTGATAAAGACATAAAGACATGACACAATACTTTTGAGTCTCCATGACGCATGATACCAAAGGCTTTGTGAATCAGCAGCAGCAGCTATCACCCAGTATGATTTATGTAGTATTAGCAAACCAGCATGATGCATCACACTAGTGAATTACGAAATGGCAGGAGCATTCAGCTAAGGTGCAAAGCTTCCCTGGCCAGAGCCCACTGAAAAAAAAAACAACTGGTGCCACATCTGGGGTGAAAATGGTGGGGTTGTGCGGCACTGTCAGCAGTGTAGTGCCCCCCTCATCTCCTGTCCTGAGCACTCTCCACTTGTGCGACACCGCAATGAACCTTCAGCCAATCGCTCACCAAAGCACTACCTTTAAGAGGAAGGAAAGCAGTGCTGGAGCTCCTCTGCCAGAAAGGAAGGTTGGCAGGAACATCCCTCGCCTCCAACCTTGCCTGACTAGCCCCTCTTAGGAGCTCATCCAAAAAGTTTGAGCAAAGGTGGATGAAGACAGGAGCCAGCACAGAATCATCCTCATATAAAGCGGTCACAGTTTAAAAGAAAGCAGTCAAAGTATTTTCTGGAACTGTTAAAAGTACTTTACAGCAGAGCCAGTAGCAAGAGAAAGATACTTTACCTTCAGCCTGTAGTAACATGAAGCCAAGGTTAACTATTAGGCAAGCTTCATTAAACCTTTCTAAATGGTTCTGTTTGCTATCATTACTCAGTCACATAATTTCCTTGTAAAGCAAGGGAATTATTACCCTTGATATCACTTTTTAAATTATATGCATTCAGTTATTCTTCATGGCCATACCTCCTAATTACTCTGACTACCATTCAGGACACTGCTCATGTGATGGAGAATTACACACAGCACCATCACTTCTGCCCCTGGGCCGACAGATTGATCTTACGGCCCTTAAAACAACCATGTGAATTGTACAATAATTGTCCCCTAACTGGTTTTACATGCGTTCCTCTGACAGCATTTAGCTTTCACAGTATACCTACAATTTCAGGAATCTTCAGAATAACTTGGTTAGCATTCATTTAAACATATTTCACAACCTTATCCTTTGTAACAACAGCAGTGCTGCATCTCCTAATCTGCGAGAGGCAGCAGGAAGCTGCAGCCCTGATGACTGACGCATACCAAGCACTCCTTCTGTCTACAAGGCCTTTCCAACATGGGATTCTGGTGATGAAAATACCAAGTAACTGCTGATCACCACAGCGGTAACACAAGCTGACTGCTCTCTCCAGAAAGAAGAAAGAGGAGAGCTTGATCCTGTTCCTACAGAATTCATAAAAGCCTCCCTAGGAAAAACACACTTGATCTTGTGCCAGAAAGCTTTCAGGGGGCTTCAGTGAATATGGTCTCAAAGTATCACAGGTCCTCCCCTATTATGCCCACAGCCAGATGCAGAAAGGAAAGCGTCCTGCAGCAGGGCCAACCCCACAGAAAGCTGTGGACTATACCTGTATGTGTTCTTACCCTGAGCTGGGGCAGCACCACAGGGTACCCATGAAATGAGTACCTGCACCACAAAGAGACAAAATCAGCTAGAATTTGCTGAGATGAAAAGTGTCCTCTCCATAAACTTGACAAGAGTGGCAGCACTGGGACACTGGCCTGAAAACCAGTATTTACAGATTTGTTCTCATCTGCTTGCCACAGGCCACCTCCCCCAGGCACCAGGACACTCCACCTGCAGCGGGGCTGCAATGCTCCAGCCTCCTCCCTCCCTCCCGCGCGACACCAAGCCCTCGGCCCCTGTGTCCTGGGAGCAGCCCGCGAGCCAGCCCTGCTGAATAAGGACGCTCGCTTCTGTTGCCCCAGCTCCCCACGCCGAGCCTGAACAACGCACCGCTCTCTTCCGTGCCGCAGTTTGCCCTGCAGGCTGCTCTGCAAACAACTGCATTGCCCACAGTGCTGCTTCCTCATACAAAGACCTGCTAGCCACAGGGAGAAATGAGCCTGTAGCATAGCAAATGAATAAACAAATAAGCAAAACAGCACCAAAGCCCAGGTTATTAAAAATCGTAAATGAATGCAATGTTTAATTGGAGAACAACCAAAGCCTTTGGTGATTGTTAGGGATATACACTCTGCCAAGTCATCTCCTCTCTAGAAAGCTGCTTTATTTAGCATGGTACAATTGCAAATTTCACATCAGCTTGGAGGTTTGGTTTTATGAAACAGGAATGTCTTGGGAAAAGGCAGACAAATCAACAAATTCTGAGAACCCAAATTGCTAGATTGCTGCCAGAAGTCTTGTAGAGTATCTGCATTGGTCCTTTTGTAATACATAATCCACATCTAGGTGTAAGAAGCACAGGGAGCAGACGTGATGAGGCAGCTGAGTTTCTGACCAGCTGAGCTTGAGCTCATTTCACTTCTCAGAGATTGCTTCTTCTCCTTTATAAACAACAATGTTCTGGTCTGTTTCATACACTTTGACTTTATAAAGAGTTCCCATGGGCAGGAGCTTCTTGAGGTTTTCCCAGATGAACACTGCAACGTTCTCCGTGGTGCTGAGAGTGAAACAGGAGCAGACTCAGAACTGACAGCAACGGCATTTACGGAGGCTGTACCCTGATGCAGGACCGAGCCCTGAAGACTGTTGCTTGACCCTGCAACCACCCCCACAAGAAGTCCCCGTCGCCCACCTCACAACCTCAGCGAAGTAGGGCACATCTTTATCCAGGTTTTTGTGGTCAAGCGGCTCCATGATAGCCTGCTGCAGGCAGAGAACACTGACATTAGCCATGTTGCCCGACGGGGCCAGCGGACTGGAGGTTCAAACTACCATGCACAAGGCAACGGTATGTAAAGAAAGGATAAGAGCCCTACATCCAGACGTTAACTTCCTAGTTGGAGACATGGTGCTGCCTCACATCCCTGTGCTGAAGTGTTTCAGTCTTAAATCACTCCTTAATTTCTTCTTTATTTCCTACCATTATCAACTCATCGTGTTTCCACCCTTGCACCAGACAAATTGCTAAGCTCTAGCCAATTCTCACAGGGGATGTCTAGGAAAGTAGTGCTATTACCTGCATATATTCTTTCAGGTCTGTCAGGTTTATAACCATTCCTGAGACTGGGTCAATCTGCAGGGAAAACAAAAGGCAGATTAGTAGCCTAGCTACGTGTCCTTATTACCAAGGCTGCTGTGAGCCACAACAAATCAGACTGTGAATATCTGAGCCACAAGAAAAATCTCTCTTCACCTTCACACACAGAGTTCCAACTCTATCCCTGTGATGTTCCCAAATTGAGCTGGAACTTCAGTACTGTGGAAGATGGGGACCCATCTAGCCTGCTGCCTTAAGGAATGGCAGAAGATGTTGATCACACTTACCTCTCCACGCACAGTGACTATAACTGAAAAAAAAAAGAAATTATCAGGTCATGTATGTGACACCACAAACCCAACAACAAATTACACCTGTGATCGAGACAGACTATCCATCACTAATTCACCAAAACTGATGCAGGCTTCCTAACACTTTAAGGTGAGTTTTTATAAAATGGTTATCCACTACATTGGGAATAGTGACTCTGAGTCACCCAGCTCGTGGAAGTCATTCTCCAAGGTCTGATGTCCAGGGACACCCCAGTATCCCTGGAGAGCCCCTCCTTGCAGGCAGCAATAGATGAGACGCCATCTCAAGCACCTCCTCCCTGTGACATCTGGTAAAGCCAGCAGCTCTGTAGCACAGGTTGCAGGGCACCTACAGTATACAGACAGAGCTCATCAGGCCTGTCAAGTGGAGAGATGTGATTCTCCATGAGTAGGGTGCAGATGCTAGGAGAAGAACTTGTGAGAACAACATTCATATAAAGTTCATGGACAGTTCAAATTGTGTGTACCTTACTTAGAAAAATCTTCATTCAAAACACACAAGGATTTTGCAGATTAAATTTGATTCATTAAGTGAATGTGAATTGTGATAAGTATTTATTATCTATTTAACTTAATGGCTTGCATACCCATGCCATACAACCCCTTTGCTGCTGAGGAATCATAATTTCCCTTGGAAAAATAAAAAATAAAAAAAAAAAATCAGGCACTAAGAGCCATGCCAGACTGCTGAGACACGACTGGCCCTGCTCTCCCATGGGTTCCTGAGCATTCACAGCAGCCTGCCCGAACACAGCCTCTATCCGTGCCTGCATGTGTAAGCATGGAAGTCAACTGCTTACCTTTATAGTTGTGCCCATGGCCATTTGGATTATTGCACTTCCCAAATAGCTTCAGGTTTTCTTCATCACTCAGTGATTTACTGTGAGAAGTAGACACAGCATTTCAGCATCCACTGCAGACTTTCATGGCTTCACCTCACCTGTGATTGCTTTCTACTTATTTCCTGTATTCACTCTCCCAAATTTAACCCATAGGCTTTTCCTACTCAAAAGGCACACGCAGAACTGGAGGAGTATTTGTCCCACGAAAAGATGACAACAACAGTTTTTTCGGCTGTGGCTTTGTTTATGTATGCAGGCTTTATACCAACTGCCTAATACCACTGCTGTATACGTGCTGACCGCTATTCACGTATGAACAGGGCAAAATCATTTGGGCTCCTAGCAGGAAGTGCCTGAAGCAAACCGTAGAGCATTATTATTAACTAGCAAAGCGGAGGGAGCTTCCCCACGGAACACGAGGGACGAACTCCTCCCCCTGCAGAAACACGAGCGCCTCTCCCAGGCGTATTTCACGCGAAGGCACGCCGCAGGCACACCGAGGAAAAGCGGCGGCCCCGCGCCGCTCCCAGACGGAGCGCACGCACGGAGAGGAACCTCCAGCCCCCGCCGAGCCCCATCCAGCGCC
>VXAA01000274.1:567687-585920 GCA_013399115.1 Anseranas semipalmata | reverse complement strand
CCGCGGGAGCCGCCCGCCCCGCAGCCGCCGAGAAGAGCAGGCAGCGCGTCCTGCGGCCGGCGGTGCCGGTGCTGATCTGCGGCGAGTGACGCGCGGCGGCACGGGGGGAAGCGGTGCTGTTGTGCCCCCGAGAGCGGCCTTTCAGCTCCGTGCCCGCCTCACGTTCTGCTCCGGAGAGCGCACACAGAAACCAACCCGGACTGCGTCAAAGTTCTGCTTTTGCAGTATCTCGGCCGCTGGACTGGTGGGTTCAGGGGTCAGGAGCGGCATGAGCTGAGCTATGCACCGACGAGGCGCATCAGTGAAACAATGCAAGCTCGAACAGCGGAGGAGCTTTTTGCAGACCTCCAGAGCTACGCGTGAGCAGGACAGGACTGGGCTTTGTTGCAGGGTATGATCACAGACCGCAGATTTGTGCACTATGCCTTTTGCCTTTACTTTTTCAAGACTATTCAGCCTGTAGAGGTAATGTCAGCAATGATTTGGCCCGCAGGCCAACAGTTTGACTTGATTTTGTTTCCAGCAATAATGACAACTACCCAAAGGGTGTTTATAAATGCATCAATGCGCAGGGGTGGGCCTGCCAAAGGAAAGCTGGCAGGCTCTGAATGTACTTACAAGGTGTTTATGCAGCAGTGCGCAGAGGAGCAGTCCACAAAGCAATACTCGCCCAAAGGGACAGGGAGAACTTCACAGATCTAATTCCCACCTACGTAAAATAACTGACCTTGTCCATTCCACAGCGCTGTGGTACCTGAGGAGCAATCGTTAAGCTTGAGAATTGCTCAGTCCCTGGTCACATGCTTGATTTGAGATGGTTTAGATAAAGGAAGTGTACACAGGCAGTCCGTCCCTGCACCAGTTACGGAAGGACTGCCAGACTGCTTATTCCCTTTCTATCCTGGCAAACCGATTTGACTTCTGTGGTGGCTATAAAACTGCCAGACTTGCAGGCACATGCTCTGGTAATAATATTGATAGAGTTCAACCAGAGGAATCAGTAAAGCGTGGTGATTTTCTGAAAGCTTTGGGAGAGGGCTGGGACTGGGATTTCTCAGTGCTGCAAGGGTTTGAATGGAGGTAACCGCATCAGCATATTCCCCCCATTCCTGGAAACTTTTGGTGCCCTGGGGATAATACCATGCATCTGGAGTGGGAAAACTCCAAGCCTCAGGGAAGGATCTTCAGTTCAGTGTTACAGGAACAGGTGAAAATACAGCTCTTAATGTAGCGGAGTGCAGCCGGTGTGCACACAGCGCAGGCAGGGGCTGGGATTGTGTGCTGATGAAGCACAGCTTTTTAAACAGAGCATGGCCTTTGCACTGTGCACGGCAGGGCCTCTCTCTTCCCCTGCACTATTGATCGACAGCCCTGCCTTGAGTACTCCGACTGGTTGCAATCAGCAAGGGAACTTCTGACCCTCCATCCCCTTCCCACCTCCCCAAGAAAAACTAGATAAATAGATTAAAAAAAAAAAAAAAAAAGGCGGTGACAGAGATCTACCCGCCATCACCAAGCACTTCCTTAGCATCATCCAGCTGCCAGCCGTGGGGATGCCACCTCGCTGCGGTTTGTCCCCTCGCCCTGTGGGGGACAGGCGGCAGGAGGGCAGTGCCACTGCAGCGGGGCGGGCGGCGGGCTGACGCGGGGGAGCACGAGCAGCGGGAGCTGGATGCCATCTAGCGGCCGTGGGACAGCAGCTCTGCCCGCTCGCGGTGCTGCAGCCGGGGCGTGCAGCCCTTGTTTCTCTCCCGTGCCCTTTCCCAAGACATGGAAGGAAGGCGAAGAAAGGTCAGAGAGGAAATAAAGCTGGGTCATTTGGGTAGAGCGAATCAGCTCTGACTCGGTTCTGCTCTGTCTGGGCTGGCCTCCAGAACAGCAGCAGTCAAAATAAAGTGGAGCAAGTGTGTAAGTAGGAAGCAACGGTTTTCCTTCAAACCCTAGGGCACGAGGTTCACTCTTTGCTCAAGGAATGGGCTCAAAACATTGCCCAGGCTTCTCACAGTGAAGCAATATAAAAAGTCCTCAAGCCAGGAAGGAAATCCATTCTCTAGGAAGCCTTCACTTTTCAGGGAGTCCTTATAGGCAGAGCTTGCAAGTGAGCTACTAGAGAGAGCTTCCCTCAGCACACCTCACCCCCAACCCTAACCTTAACCCCAACCCCTCCCCCCCACCCTCCCCATCAGCCAACCTTGGAGGCTAATGCCCAGGAGCCTGGATGAGGAAGCAAGCATATGGGCGGGTGTTTGTTTGATCTGCACGATGCAAGAGCAAAGGGCTATCAAGGCCACAGCGGACTTCCACGTGTTTCATACCAGCTACGTTAGGAAGAAGGCAGGAAATGTTAGCCATCAGAGCTGCATCCAGCTACGCTGTTTAAGCAGTATGGTGGAGATACCAGTATGGTGGAGATACCTTACACGTCTACAAGATCATGTAACTTTATCGGGTGTGTGTCACAGTTGCTGCTATTGCCTCTTGTGGCACAGCACAAAAATGGCCATGAGTCTAGTGAGTGCAGCAAAAGAAAGGAAGAAATTTCACGGGGTTTTATTTGAGGGCACAGTTAATGTACAGAGAAAAGCACTACAAGTACAGCTTCTGTGAGCATTTGCATCTATTCTCTGGGGCTTCACTGAAGGCAATCTTTATGCAGTGTGGGCAAAATTACATCCCTTCATTGAGCCCAGATGTTAGTAGTTGGTTTTACTCCTCTCTTCTGCTTTACACACTTCAGCCAAAGTCACTGCCTTAAGCACAGATGCTTACTGCTCTCTTCCCTTCAGAGCACATTGCTACCCAGAGAAGGTAATGGTCATTCTTAGTTTCCATTTTCTCCCTTGCAAGCCTTATGCATGGCAGCCTTTGTGAACTGCTGCTATCTGCTCTAGCAATGTAGTCGGAAAATTAAGAGAAAGCGGTGGGCTGTTAGAGCAATGGATCTTCTGCTTTCCCTTTGCTGGAATTGGTAGGAATGCAACAGTAACTCAGAGGTTATAATAGAGAAGAAGCAGTTCCTTCACCCTTGGCATAATGCAATGCTGGGAGGTAAAAGGAAGCAGAGGTTTCTTTCTGAGCCTGACCTCGCCCTGAGTTACAGGAGGTGGCAAGGCCTTCTGTCAGCGGGAACTAAAGATGCCATGGAATCCATAAGGCATTTCCACTGGGACTTCTGCTCGCCCCAGTTCTCTGAAGGTCTCTGCATCCAGGACAAGCAGGAAAGCACTTTGGTTCTGCAGGATGAAAAGAAAGCCAGAGTGAATGTCCAGGCTGAACTTCATTTCACTGTCCAACCCACTACAACTGTCACACACGAAGGAGCCCAAACATATAACCAGGCACAATCAGACCTTACCAACTAAACCAGTAAGACATCCAGGAGCGCTAATAGTCACAGATGCCTTGCAAGAAACACTGATGTTCCTACCTGAAGGTTACCTACCTGTGATTGACAGTTGCAGAGGTACACACTATGGAAAGCAGGATGCTAGAACTATCTGCCAGAGAGCCTTAAATCCATTTTTGTGGTTTAGAAAGCATACCTAATACTAAGTGGCTATGATGAACTAGTAGGAATAAGTTACCTCATTAGGGGAGATCACAACAGACAAGATAACTCCACTGTCTTCTGCCGTGGCATTAGGCACTGGCACAAACACAGGCTCTGATGGGTAGAATCCATCCTCCTGCCAAATCTAGCAAGCACAGTAACATATGGACGTTTCATTTCATTAATATTTGTCTATTACAGTTAGCAGAGCTGCAAGTTAGAGTGCTCCCCGCAGAGCTACCCAGGTGTGCTCTGTGCCCCAAGGAACCTATAGTTCAACCTTTCAGGTCATTCTTTTGATTCCACTGATATGATGATGGCAGTGTTGTGACAACACGCCCATTGTGCCAGGCACTGTGCAGTGAAAAATTGTTCCCGGTGCTCATTTCATCCAACAGCTCGCACTGGCACAGTTATCAGCTACAGGCTCAGAAACCACCATCATCCTACCTGGCACAGCCAGCTTCACACCACCCTGATGTAGATCGCACTGTGCCCAGGCAGCATGCAGGTGCCTTGTCAGCAGAGAGGAGATTATCACCATCACCACCTGAAGGCATAGTGTCTGCTCTTATTGCAGACAGAGCTATAGCACCCAATGCTGTGCTGAAGGAGGGCACTCTTACTGCAAAATGAATATCTGGAGCAGAATGATTAAAATCAGGGCATCTCTTTTTGAGGATTCCTACATCCCTCTAGCCCCTGGGAAAGTCTCGGATTACTAACAGCTTAAAGCTTTGGAGATCATTATGTCCCTGTTTATGGCAGAGACAGCATAAATCCCAGGTACTGTTTGCAGGTGGAGAGATGCTAAACCTTGTTTCTTGCCTGAGTTATAAATGCTCTGACAACTTATCTCCAACTGCCTATGCTACTGGGGTATTTTCTGTACTATCTGATAAGAGATAACTCTTCTTTGGCCTGGGAGAGAGATACATACTTTACGCAACCCTTCCTGTTTCCTTATCTACCTAGGGACCTGGAGTGATATCTTCTACTGTTTGGTAAATGTGCTAGATGAGAGATGAAATTAGGAACCTCATCTCAGACCCGTATGAAAATAATAATAATAGTGATAATAGTGATAATAATAATAATAATAATAGTAATAATAATAATAAAACAACTAAAGGACACAATGCCTAGTAGATGACAGAACTTAGATGCCAGTTGAGGGGAATGGCTCCCAGTGATGAAAAGAGATAACCTTATTTCACCTCACCTTGAAATTCTTGGTCTCCACATCAACCTTCATCAAGGAATCTCCAATGAAATGCCGAAAACCACATCCATAGAAGTAACGGTACCTCCTACCACTGTACTGAGAGTAATTAATCTGGGGGAACTCCAAGCCCCCAAAGTTTTCAAAGCCCTCAGGGTGGAGATTTTCATGCGTGCACCATACCTAGAAGAAGTAGGCATTACAGGAGTGTCAGTTTAGCTTTGGCTGGGCAGAAGAGCTGACAGGTCCCACCAACCCACTGCACAGCCATTGCGGAGAAGAAATGTTTGAAGATGAGCCTGACATTGCACAGTGGAAGGTAGGAGCACCAATTCTATCTTCCTTATGTTTCATTCAAATAACTGACTCATCTTCACAGACATTGGAAACTTCAAGGGTCAGTCTAACGTGAAAAACTGAAACTGGAGCGAGTCCATGTAGTCCTGCACCCCTGGCTCAGAAAAACCCAGCTCCAGCACTCAGTAGTCTGATGTACAAAGTACACACACAGATCACTCCACTCATAGTGGACAACACATGTTCTATACCACCTAAAGCCACACTATAGGACTGTTCAAAGCTAGAAGCAAAGAACAGTTCTGTACCCAGGTGAAAGCATGCAGGATTTTGTCAATGAAGAACTTCATGTTCGACGCAATTGTCGTAAAGGCTTGTAACCCACTTGGGCATTTTTGGTAAGTTACAATCTGTCCTTGCTCTCTACTTTAAGGCAGTGTGGTAGGGTTTGTACTAAAATACCAAGTCCCAGCTTAGTAATGAACAAATCTTGCTTGCTTGGTGGACGAGGTCTGAGAAGATAAAAGCACAGGATGATAACTGTAGCAGGCAATCTCACTGCAGCTGTACATGCAATTTTGCAAGTCTAATACATACCTTGCCATCTGCATCTTTCACAGCCTTTGCCAATGTATAAGACAGAGGGTTCAGATTCTTCCCCACAGGCGTGTCTGAACTCACATTCAGTGGGAGAACAAACCGACGGGGGAAGGTTCGGGCTACCAAGTCATAAACCTATCACAAAGCCAGAAAGTTACGGTGATGAGGAGAGTGGCATTTAGGGCTAAGTGCCCTTTTTTGGAGCAATCCTGAAGTTTTGGACATACCTCCCCCCTAAAATCTTTTTCTTCTATTTTGTGTTTTACCAAGTTCTGATAAGGGCTCTGCTTGTTCCAATACTTTACAGTAGAACACAGAAAGACTGTCAATTAAAAGGGTGATCATTGCTTTCACAGTTGGGTATGGAAATCAGTTATTCTCCAAGCCCAGCCACTGGGACATATGATGCACTATGTTTTATTCAGTTAGAACACACTTACATTGAAATACCTGACTTAAAGCTCTACATCAGGCTCTGGAGGAGCATCCCTTGTCCCTGGATGGTAAAGCAAGCAGAAGGAGACTACAGCACCTCAGTTCAATGTCTGAAGTAAGCCTGCATGATTACCCTTTTCTGTTCTCAGGTACACATGGACTTCACATGTAATGTTTAGGAAGTCTAGGGTAGCGGTGGATTTACCTGGGGAGCAAGTAAATGCTGGGAGAGCAGACTAGCAGCCCCCAGTGTGGCAGGCATTCAGCAGGTTGCATAAGAGGAGTAATTCCACCACTGCCACTAAAGCTCTGTTCAAATATTCCGAATATTAAACCTTATAATTAAATAAGTGGCAGGCATCCTGTGTTGGTGTTTTTCAGTTACTTCAACCTATAATTCACCAGTTTTCATATGAAACTTCATTTTAATCCTATGCTAATTCTGAAACCCTATTTACAAAGCTTTTGTGTTTCAGGTAGCCACAGAAAACTGATTGGTTGAGGAACTCCACCAGACAAAACATGAGTTAGTGAGCAAGTAAAACCACTAAGCATGATCTGGGGAAAATAAACAAATCATGCTCAGACATGCCTTAGTCTTTGGGTCTAGTGTAATTTTAAGATTCTCTTTTGAAATGACTTGCACTCATCTGTCTGTGTACAATTTAATGGCAAGGCTACCTGTCAATTAAATAACATGGGTATTGGAAACATGTCTAGTGTTCATATATGGACAACTTCAAACATCAAATTACATCTCTTTTACGCTCAGAGGAGGCTGAATAAAAGCTAGAATCAGTTTGCAGAACAAATGCCCATATTAAACTATACTGTGCTTGAATTAATGTTCACCACATCTTGAGAAAAAGCGAGAATAAAAAAAAAGGCAAAAACAACAACAACAAACCAACAAAACTAAAGCAAAGCAAAGCGAAACATCCCCACAGGGACACAACTATACGCTTTTTGGATCAGAACTGAATTACTTCCAGACAGCTCAGAACATAGAGTAAGTTCTGTTTCATCTGAACATGCTGTAGAAATGCCTGCCCTTCACCCACCATGTGGTGGGTTTCCAGTAAACACATCTGCAGTACAAGCAACTCAAGGCACCCCCATTTTTTCCCATGTATGACCTATGTAAAATAATGCATCTTACATGGCTTTAAGTAGTGCTTTTGACAGAGCTGGACGTAGTAAGTTACTTGTGGGTACATGCTGTTGTGAAGTGAATGTGAGGAACAATGTAGGGGTTTCCTGGATATTTGTGCTTTGTGATTTACATAATAAAGGTTGGGTTTATGAGGTAATGCCTTTAAATAACAGGGTTTCTTTTTTTTTTTTTTTTTTCCATGTGAAAGTAGTGCAAAAACTCATTTTGCATACTTTCTTGGGGGGAAAAAAATATTTCCTTTTATTACATGGGGATATGGGAAATGAGTATCAATAGAAATGAGATTTTAAAACAGAAGCACATTCTGCCTGCCTGATAGAGATCTGTGTCACACACCAATTTTTAAAAGTTTCAAGGAAATGCTTCATAGAGATTATCTGCTAAGAGATTTAAAAGGAAAGAAAAATACCAACATATCAATAGACCATAATTTTCGTTTTTCCATATAGTCATGGTTCCTTTCCCTAGTCCATATCCTCTGCCTGGTGGTCCCCCCATAATGTTCTCCATTCTACCAACATGAGCTTTGCTTCAGAAAAGTAACTCCACAAACATGGGGCCCCAGCAGATCCTAAGCAACACAAATGCAGAGATCTTACCCGATGTAGATCTATGCCACTCCTCCGCATGTTCTGAAGCTTGTAGGTGGACAGAGTTCTTCCGTCATCCTGGCAACAAAGGTCAAGGACCACACAGCCATGATCTTCAAAGGCATTGATTTGATGGAAAGTGGCAAAGGGCTTACTATACCATTGCCCTGGCAGCACCTACAGTGACCATAAGAGAGATTAACTTTTCCTCTCTAAAGATTGTAGCCACACCTCAGAGACTTTCTCTTCTTGCTCTCATTTCATTCCCCACTTATTCCTTGATATTTGGCTTATGCCCTTGTGTTGCTACAGAAAGGCTGCTTTAATCCAGAAAATAGGCAGAGCCAAATGAAGAAAAGCCAATACACAGAAGCCCAAGATAGGCCCCTTGCTGTCATGGGTCCATAAATGCTCCGTCCATCCATGAATGATGCTATAGGCATCATTCCCAGGCTCTGCCTGACCCTTTTATACTCTATAGTACTCAATAAGAATGCCAAATTTCTTATTTCTGCCTGTTCTTTTAGGGCTGGCAAAGAGATGAATCAATAGAGCGGAAAATACATGAAGTCATGCCATTTCTAAGAAACGGACACCTGTACTTACAAAGACTTTACTGCAGTAACTTCTGTAGTGATTCATATAGCCATCTGTGGCTGCTGCCCACCACACTTCTTTTGGGATCTAAAATTCCAGCTGCATTTGCAAAGCTGCTGGAAAGGCCAAGGAGCCACCTACCTCCCCAGTGTGCTTATTCACCACATGGAAGCGAGTATTGTACTGAGGCTCCCAGTTTATCCCTTCAGAAATGGGCTTCCCACGGAATTTGGAAGTGATAATCCGCAACAGATTCAGCCTGATGGGTTGCTCAATAAAAATGATATAGTTTTCACTCATCCCTGAAAAGGGAGGGAAGGAAGTATCATCAGAGAATTTGGCAAATGAGACAATAAAAAAAATCTTGGGGCACAGGACAGTGAACAGCCCATTCTGCCTCACAGTAGGCTAAATCCACAGAGTATAAAACAGGAAGCATTCTTACCAAAGCTGTGGTAGTAGGAGGGTTTCATGTTATCCATTGGAACAATGGAGCACAGCACTTTTGCTCCCTCTAACGTGTCACTGCAGTTTGACTTTTGTGGAGGGATCTCAATGATATTGTACCTTGTCCCTGGAAAGGAGAAAGTGTGTTCAACACCACTGAGATGTGAGACTGTCCACATTCATGAAACTAAAGTCAGGATCTGTTCCTTTCTGTTTCCTTAGTGTACTAGGAACCACAGTCATGGCTAAACAGAGCAGAAAACAAACAAACAAACAAACAAAAACAAGAAACCAACAACTATCAAGTCAATAAAACAATCAAGAGATGATGACTGCCAAAAAAGACTTTAAAGGCAGTAGAAGGATTTTTCTCAGTCTGGTTGACTGCCATCTAATTTTTCTGTCTGCAATGTATTCCTTATGTTAACTCAGAGTATCCTATAATAACAGCATCAGGAAGAAAACCAAGTTCATAGATTGTGTATCAAAGCAGATGAAAACTTTGAGCCTTGGTGATGACTGATGCTCATTTACTAAATCTGAGCATATGGGCAGCTGTGAAGGGCATATCTGAATAATAATCTAAGGTTAGTCTCTCTAGCCAAAAACAGCAAGTGCTGTAAAGCTAGATGTTGCTAAAGCCAAAAGGAAATGAAAACAGCAAGAATGAAAAACAATCAAAACTGGGCAATTCTTCAGTGAGTTGGAACCAGCCTGAGGTATAATAACAAACAGCAGTGGCTGTCTTCATAGGCCTCAGGCACCTGAAAAAGGAGGGCTTTCATGTAACCAGCAGTGCCTGCTAGCTCTGAGCAGCCATGTAGATGTAACTAGATCCCAACTTGGTAATGCTCATGGTTTTGAGAAGAAGAAAAAATATCCCAGAAAATTCAGGTTTACTGTAAGATAGCCAAGTCACTGCAATAACTTCCATTTTCTTTCATGTATACACCCTTACTGTTCTTATCAAAAGCCAGCTAATGTAAGTGGAAAATTTGTGTCTAATGTCAAAATTCTTTGAATGAAGCTTCAACACTGGATGGGACTTCAAATATCTTTCTCCTGTTTTCCATAAAACCTTGGAAATAGAAGTAGAGAATCCATTGGATATTCACAGGCCAGAGTCAGAGGAATCTGAAACTAATTACTGAGAGAAGACATTTTTCTGGGGCAGACTGACACCCTGAAATAAAACCTAACCTGGTTTGCCATCAGTTTGACACAAAGAGGAACAGTGATTTCAAGTTCTTTTTAGACACCGAAGTTTCTTCAACAACTGCTCCTTGAAGCAGCAGGGAGCAGCCTGTCCAGCCTGCCCACAGGCCAGGCCTGGTCAGATCCAATCTTACCATATTTCCCATACGAATTGCCCATGTTGTATGTTGTCCCATCAGATGCATAATGAGGATGAGCAGTGGCCCCATTCACTGCAACAAATTTGCTCCAGTCTACCTGCAAATCCCAGAGATTTTCAGTCAGTACAGAAGTTTCCTGTTGCTGTCTAGCAAGCCACAGTCTTTCTAAAAGTTATTTTTGGTAAAGTCTGAGGAAGAAAAGCTGAATGATTATGGCCCTAATGTGGGATCTGAACTTAAGCCTTCATTTTGTCTGAAATCTTTGTGAAATCTCTGAAAATTAACCACGTTTCTCGGTACATTAGTCCTACCAATAAAATGGGACTAATAGCAGCAGCCATTTACCTGGGAGACACAAACATTGCTATGGCCAGGAATGCTGACACTGTGGGAATGTTGCCCATAAGAGCATTTTAGCAAGGACCCCATGTAATAACCACTGCAGACATGCAAAAAGAGACAGTCACTGCCCCCCCCCCCCAAAAAAAAATCACAAAATTTTTTGAAAGCACTCATAACCAATTGACAGTCAGTGCTTACTCTCCTCACACAGAAAACGGTTTATCTTCACCATCTACAGTTAGAAGGAACAGTTAGGGCAAAGGTGCAGTTGTGCATACTGTTAACATGCACTCCCCCTTCCTGGGTTGGGCTGTGGTTTGGACTCAGAGAGTAGAGGGGATATGTTGGGAAGGAATTCTGAAGGAAAAAGATGGAGGGAGATCAACACATGCATTGAAACATTAAGGCATGAAAGATCTTCTTCTTTTCCATAAGTTTTTAAAAAATAGCTTGCATGTATCCAGCCTAAGACTCTTTGGAAGGCCCCATTTGAAAAGAATGCCAGGCCACCGGAAGCTCACAAAACCATGCCCTTTTAAGGCCTCTCGAATTGGAGATTATAAATGTGAAATCATCCCTTCCATTCCTTCACTTAGCCAAAAAAAAATGCCAGTCTACGTCTAAAAAGCAGCACAAGGGGATTTTTTTTTTCAAGTGACAGGATGGCTGAAAAGAGCTGAACATTCAAACTAAAAATGCCCACACATCTTCTCATCACTGAATTGTGGTTTACAAAACAGAAAACAGCAAAACATCAAACTCTCAATTTCAATATGCAAGTAACATGCAACGTTTCATAAACAGAGTTTCTTCGTGGCTCACAACTGATCCTGTAGAAGGGTAGGGACTGCTGGAATGCCTCCCTCAAGATCTGAGGGTGTGCTGAGACTGGTATTTTATGGTATTAAATAGTCCATAGTAACATACAGGGATGAGAGTTAATACTCAGGCAGGAACAGCAGAATCCTTCCTCAGTCCTTCTCACAGTGGTCCAGCCCAGCAAATATCCATATCCCCTCTAAAGGTGCCGGCAGGGGGGCATATAGCTTACCCTGCCATTTCACAAGCCATGCACTGCCCTCAAATACTGCCACGCTCCTGTTGTGAGGCAACACATAGAACATAAGCAGACTTCCGCTCTGACTTTTGGTTCATTTGCTAGCATGGGAAAAAGTAAATTAGCAGCTGGACTTTGACTTGACTTGACATTGGTTTCACTACCCAATTGCAACAAAAAGGTTTTAGGCAACACTTTGCAGAGCTGGTTTGCAGTGGTTAGAGCTGGGGGTGTATGAAGAGCTAAAGGCAACAGATGGGAAGACTAAAGAGACAGTGGAAGAATACAGATCTGAGAATAGTGATAACTTCTTCCTGTATGCACTTCTATTCTTCGTGCACAGACAAGTACAGACAAGTCCAGACAAGCAGCGAGCACTCTGGAAAAATGCCAAACGGAAATGAGTCTACATCTGTCTCTCCCCTTGCCTGCCTCAGTGGGCAGTGACTGAACGAGAGCTGCCTCGCTGCTAAGTAGACTTTCAGGGACTTGAGCACACAATGAAGAGATGCTTATGGCTATGGCTTACAGCTGCACCGATCATTTCTGTTGGAACCTGGTTCCCCACCCACTTCTCGCAAGTTGCTAAGGCCCTCTCAGGAACAGCAAAGAGTGATTCTCCTGTACCACAAGCCAGCCCCCTTAGCCCACTTGCCCACACCTTCTCCTTTGTTTCAAGTGTTTCTGGGTCCACTCTGTACATGAAGTTGTTCTCGCTGCTGACATAGTAGTCTCCTTTATACACAACGTAGCTCACGCTGGCATTGTCACTTGGCTCTGAAATAAAACCCAAACTCTGTTTAAGATTACATCATGTTATATCAAGTCAGACGTGTTTAGACAAAGAAACCCATTTGCAGTGACATTAATTCCCTTGTGGTTGATCAGAAATATCTCACTAATCTACAAAGACACATGGGAAACTCTCTGCGCAAGTAAGTTCAGGACAAAAGGACAAGGACTGGTACTTGATGCACATCTTTCTCAGCTCAGTGCTAGATCCCAATAACCTATTGGTGGTGTGTGGTTTCCTGGTACTAAAGAGAATTGATTGCATCAGCAGGAATCTTGAGGAAAAATTGCTGGGGAGGGCTAAAGCATCTTTCACTGAGAGAACCCAATCAAAGCTTCATGTACTCAGCAAGAACACACACACAAAAAAAAGATGGACTCAGGTTGTTGATGAGACAGGTCAGTGATAACAACATAATTAGTAATATAAGGAATATACAAGCACTAATTAAAAAAGTTATGAGGTGCAAGTTTTTTTAATTGACATCTTTACTGTGCATCTTCAGTGATGGAAGGCTTTTCTACCCAGGAGAGAGTTTTACATATCTCAACAGCTATTAAATTTGTATCCTTAGGCATTGTCAAAATTGCCAGTTAGGTCCAGAGCCAACCTTCAGACTAGTCATGTACGCAACAAGGCTCTAGGGTAAAATTCTAGTATTGCTTCTTACTGGATCTGGAAACCTCCTGCAAAAAAGCTTGAGTTGGATCCAAACAAAGAAACTGAACTGTTCACTTTATACACTCTGGAAAGACATACATAACTCCACTAACCTCCTAGAGGTTTAAACAGTTTTTTTTTCTCATGTCTGCACCAAATGCATTGCCCAGATGTTGTCAAGGAGCAATGCAGACAAAACTGTATGTGTTACCTTCAGGTTGGAGGCTTGATTTCTGTTTCATATTTCATTTACCCCATTTTAATTTGTCTTCTTCAAATACACACAAAAGTTAAGGTTCTAGTAAGGGAGGAGATACTTCCATATGATGAATCACTTCTCTCTTCTTTTCCTCCCCAGCCAAAATTCTCTCCTCTGACAACTATATTAGCAGTCCCATGTTTGATTTACACCATTGGAAACAAGAGGCAAGACTTGAGGCTACAGCTTGGGCTAAGGGGATGGCAGGGATGCTATTTGCAAGATTGGGCTTGGGCAGGGACTGCTTTTTCTTCCCTATTCTCTTTCTCTTCAAAACAGAGTCAGGGTGATGCCCTTTGAGAGCTACACGTGTACAACAGTCAGAGCTGTCCTTGCTGCTCCTAGGGAGCTGAGACTCACTAGCCAGGTGGCTGAGAAGAGCCAAGGAAAAAGTGATTCCCCTGACTGATCACTGCGTGTGTGGGGAACACGGAGCCCAAAGCTGACATGGGAAAAGCTCTTAGGACAGGCCTTCTTGTAGTGAGGAATAGCCTGCATGTGTGTAAAGACACAAATAGGCAAGGATGTGCACGAGCAACCTGCTGGAGCCTGGAAAATATGATGGTGGATTTAGATACTTCAGAATTTTATTTGAGAGAGCTGGGATGGGGTGGGAAGTTGGGGAGCTAGACAGAGTGAAGGTATGAGCAACTTTAAAGGGAACAGGTGACAGGGCAAAACAGGATCCATTGCCACAGGGAAGATAAGAAGCAGAAAATGGTCACACACACAAGCAGCAAGTTGCAAACCTTAGGTCTGTTCTGGTTTTAGTAGAAGACACTTGGCTTGAAATTAAGCCTATTTCTTTCCTGACTTACACAGAACACTATAGATAATGGTACTTCCATTCCTGTGCAATACCCTCTCTCACCCTACTCGTATCATCTCCTGCACCTTAGTACAGGAAGGGCAGGATTAGCCCACTTACCCTACAAGCTTAGCAAGGCAAGGTGTTTTAAGGGCAAAGCTGTGTCTCAGGGAGAATGGCAGACTGTAATGCTCATTATCAGACCTGTACAGGGTGTTCTTCGGGGAGACTTCAGTTGGCTATTTGCAACAAACTCTGGAAACAAGTGAGCCAAAGTGGCACTAAAACATTAAACTGAATGTGCATCTTCCAGCTACAACTGGCACCGAGTTTTAGTTGTTCCACGGGACCATCTTCTAAGAAAAATATGGGCTCAGAACAGCCCAACACCAGATTTCCTCACAGCTCCCTTCAAACCTAACCATGAGTTCCCCAAAATAATCTCAGAACATTTTCTATTTCTTAGAATCCCTCTTACTTGGCGTATCGAAGCGTGACATGAAGCGCCCAAAGACACTCTTGCATGGGTCTGGCATTGCCAATGTCCCAAACTCTGAGACCACGATGCGGTTGTGCTGGCTGTTAGTCAGGTAGGAATTGCTCTGCAGAAACTTGCTCCGGTATGTCACTGTGCCATTCCTCAGCTGGAACTGATGCAGCAGGGCCATGCCATCAAACCAATGGTCAAATCTGCAAGCAGAGATAAATAGGAGGACAAGAGTTGGACACAATATTATGTTCTGCTACACTGTTCCCTCTTGCCTTATTTTCATCTGTGACAAGCTAATGCCCAGATCCCATGAACAAATAAACATGCACAACCTTGTGATGAGTTGCAGTTGAGTGAAACAAATCAAGTGTATTTGCAGGAGAGGGACCTGAAGTTAGGCACTGACTTTCGGTGAGATTGGGGCTCCCTGTATTACATCTGAAAATGTACCTTAGGGATTTCTGAAAATGCTATGTATGGGGGAAATAATTTATGCTGTTAAACCAACCACTCTGCAGACTTCTGCAAAGGAAAAGAAATTGCGCATTACTGCACAATAAGAATAGAAATCATTACTGAAAGCCCAACCACACAAGGAGCTTTTAGCTCTCAGCTGTTTGCAGGATGCCATTCTCTCCAAGAGGAGAAATCTATGAGACTTAAAGAAACATCTGGAAATATGTGGGGTTTGGTTTTTGTTTTGTTTTGAAGAAATCTCTGGAAATAAGATGATCACCTTTGGCCAGTTGCTGCCATTAGCTTTGCAGGAAGAAGAGCTAGGTTTGTCAGTTTGCTAGAATGGCAGATCCCAAGCCAAAGGCAGGGGTTGCCTTCTTAAAATGTTTTAATATTTTATTTTTAAAATGTGATGGACGTGCTTCTAAAGCAACTCACACAATTTAGTGCAATCAACTTTAGAAGTCATGTCCTGGATTTCAGAGTGCTTGTGGGATGGACTTCTGTTGATGACAAAGGACTAGGAGCATGTATGTTGTAATCCCCAGCTCTGTTCCCTCATTATACCATTCTGAGTAGGTCGCAGCCTCTCTGTGACTCAGCTTCTCCACCCTTAGTAAATTAACCACACTGCTATTTTCAGAGAGCCCACTGAGAGTTTCCAGATGAGGGAGCAGCTGTTCTTAAAAGAATGATAACACAAGCATTTCCTCCTTGCCTGACTTCAAAAGAAACTACAAGGTGCTCCAAACAGTGGCAAGCCACTGGGGGGGACTTTAGGTTTAGCTACTGCTCAGGCCAGAAACACTTGACAAACTCACCAAACCTAGACTTACTTCTCCTCACCAAACTCAAATCTCCCAGGACCATTCCTCAGAAGATTGCCATTAATCCATTCAGGAATATGTCCTTTGATCTTCGCTGGGATGGGCTGAGGGGTCTCCTCTACTGTCTGTAGTAAGGGCGAGATGCATTGCAAAGTGGGTAAGGTGATTTGCTCTTTCGATGGGCTGGGCAGGGAATTCTTTAAACCTGTGAAGAGAGCAGTGAGAAAAAAAGGTAAGTAACTAAGATTTTCACTTGAAAGAACAGACAATTGCTAGAGCTTGAGTTTGGGTATCTAGGAGAATATCATTCAGCATCCTGCAAACAGCCAAACTGTACTGGATATTCAAATTAAAGCTCTGTTCCCATAATACCTACACATCCACAGGGAGCTGAAAATCCAGTGGAGTTAACTTTACTGTAGTTAATCCATTAGAGACACCTGTTCTGCAGTCCAAAAGAGGTAATAAAATATATCATGATAGGAAAGAACTTTCATTTTAGTTAAGGAAACTTACAGTTGGAATTTATTTCAATAACAACCTGACAGCAAGTAACATATGGATATTTGTTATAAGAATCTGTGAAGTTACAAAAAGAAAACTGTTCCAAATTGGCACAATACACAGAGTAACATTGAGAAGGAGCCCTAAAAATAATCTCCGAGTGATTTCTTACAAGTAGTCTGGTAAAGAAAGTGACAGAAAAGAACTCATCTGACTGCTACAGACCAAAGCCATAATCAGAAGGATGTACCTCGCAAAGCAGTGCATGTTGCCTTTCTACCACAATGTTGCCAAAAGCAAGGCAGAGCTGGGCACTCCTCAGATAGAAAAAGAAACACATTCTAAAACCCCTTCTAACTCCACCTTGGTATCACTATCATGGGTATGTTAAAGATACAGAAGAGACTGTACATACTGGAACATGTTCCCAGGACTTGTAATCTAAGCAGACATCACCTAAGGAGTTTCCAAAATTAAAGGAGTGTGCAGAAAAACAAGAACACATCAGAGATCACGATACTTATGTAGGATATGCTGTTGACATTCTTAGTTTTGCTGCACTTAAAATTTTCTTAGGCTCTTTCTCCTGTTCAGTGACTAGTGTTTGACCTTCAATCTTTATAGCCATATTCATTATTGATGCTGCTGTAGACCCAGATTTTCTCCCTTTTTTATTTGTTAAGTTAGAAAAGTGTTTTGTAAAATCCTTGACTGCAAAAGCTTTTGTATGTGTAAAACATACACAGGAAAGAAAAGCCAATACAGCGTGGAGCAAACAGCATAGAATACAGAGGACAGGGACAAGCAGTGTCCATTGCTTTGAGGTTTGGAGCATGATAATTAAATGTATGATTCATTTCAACTCCACATCATCAGTTTGGATGCAAGGATTACTGTGTATGGCCTCTAGCCTTTACTATGCCATCATGGCTGTATTCTCTGGCATTAACAGCTGTGAACAAATTCTGTACTAGAAGAATTGCTCACTGCTGCTTACAGATGAAGTCACCAGCACAGCAACGTACAATTTAACAAGAAGGTTTATCCAGGTCCAATCATGTTCAATACTGCTTCAGACACCTCTGGTTAGAAATTAATCTGAGCTGGGTTTAACGAAGGGTTTCTGAAACAGTGCTGAAAAACTGTGTTATAAGGTTCTTCACAGTAAGATGCAGCATTGTTTGCAGCTAAAGGTAATATATGATTTTCCTAATGCTGACCATTTCACAGTGAAAAAATTGTATACAACTAGTATTCTTTTTAACCTGAATAGCTAGCTAAAAACCAAGATCTCCCAACTTTGGGATTTAGGGGATGAGATGTATCATGGCATTAGGTTCCTTCAAAACAATGGGTTGTTTTTAACAAAATTTTACAAAATCCTNCAAAGGCTTTTCCAAGGCGGGGGGGGAGGCAGCTTGCTAAGAAGAACACCCCAGGGAACACCCCAGAGGAGTCCCAGTGCACTACTGTAAATCCAGGCAAGCCATAGCTTGCTAAACAAAATAAATGTTACAAGCATGATGCCAAAGAACTCAGAATTCTTGGAAGAATTTAAGCTGTCAAATATAGGTTGCCATGTTTTCTCTCTACACTGCACATGGAGGACTTTGCCAAGTTGTTAGCATACGAAATGCAGTAAACCAGAAGCTCAGACTCTTGAAAGGTGCACAGGTCAGTTCTCAAACTCACCAGGACAATCCGATTTCAGAAGCTCAAGAAGGTAATCACTAGCTTTTCCCCTTGCAGACCTCCCCCCTCCCTGCCAAA
>VXAA01000274.1:552261-567573 GCA_013399115.1 Anseranas semipalmata | reverse complement strand
GCGACACCCCCCCCCCCCCTCCCAAAAAAAAAAAAAAAAAAAAAAGGAAGTGATGAAGAACATAAATGAAACTGAGATGAAATACACTGACAGGACAGGACAAAGCAGATTAAACAGATTTACCTGGTAAGGAAATAAGCAATAGCAGGAAAGGATCATTTCTGATGTAGCCCTTTGTTTGCATGTTGGCTGCAATACCTCCCCCTGTTAGGCAGAGCTATAGGACAAAAGCACCAATGAAGCATGAAGCAAAGGGAATGCTGTGTGCTAACAGCAGACAGTTATTAGCTCCAGTAGCCTGGCTTGCAAAGCCTCATCAACACAAGGATTGTTTTGGCAATCCATTTAGCTGCAAAGGGGGATTTACCTAGAAAGTACACAGGCTGTCGCTTTCCCTCCCAATGCTACCACCTCCTCATCTACCACAGGCTCCATTTCCACAGGTCAGTGGAGTTGCTCTGCTGCACTGCTCCATCCTCACCGTTTTAGCCCTGAACTAAACCAGAACTGATGAAGATTTAGGTACAATTGAAACTCTGATAAACAAGGACAAGGGCATACAGAAATCCGTTCCTGAACTAGTTCTAGGACAGACAAATGCACACACTAAACAGATTCCAGACTGATAGTCAAACTCCTCCTGATTTTCTGACATAGCAATTTGTTCTGGTTATACTAGTCACTTTCACCACTGCAGATGCTTCTTCTAGCCTACCTTCTTTAATCCAAGTAAGTGAAGCTGCTGCAAAATTTACCTGTGAGCCTCTGAAACCATGTACTCTCATCTACAGAGGAAATGTGCTCTTTCATAACAGGAGAATATCTGCAGAAGAACTTGTTGGCATACAGCATTTTCCTGAGCTTGCTTCCTTAGGGCAGCCTGAGACAGAATGGGTGTCAGGCCTGCAGGAAATTGAATTGCAAGATCCCTTCGATGTAGTTCTCCAGCTTGTCAATCCTCAAATCCTTCTTTAGATCTCTAATATGGTAAGTCAGCTAGATAAAGAATTCAGGCTGCAGGGCTAAAGCAATTAACCTCAAACCACCAACATCCTCTCCCTCTTAAAATTCAATTAAGTTCTGATTAAATCCTATATGAAGCACTCAATCTGATCCCAACGTAAGTGCTCCATAGTATTTCCTTAGACATAAGGAAGAGGAGGCTTTTCATATCAACCAATGCCTGGCAGGTTTAGTGACTGCCATCAGTATTTGCAGAAATGCAGCTTTAGTAGACGGAGTGAAAGTTTGTGAAGATGTAAAAGATGTAAAACAAACAAACAAACAAATAAATAAATAAGATGAGAGCAACATGTTCCTAAGGAGGCATTTTTACATCCAAGCAGAAACAAAGATGGCATAACCAAGGATGGAACTACTGAAAAAATTACTGGAGATCAGCATAATTACATATGGAAATTTAGGAAGATACACTTCACAAATGAGCCTGAACAGGACTGGAAAAGACCTCCTCATCACTCTTCCCAGCTGCTGTCTCAGAAAGATATATCTGAACTGATCTTAAAAGTTACTATGTTTCCTGTCTCTTAACCTCTGGAAGACTGCTTTAGAGCCAATTGCCCAGATGATAAGAAAAAATGCTATGAATTGACAGAGAGAAGTTATTACTAGGACAGATCATCCTCCTTGTTCTTCTGTAAGCACTGCTATGTGGCTTTGGTACGTCTGCTTCTCTTGTGTTTACCACAAGTTGTATTTAGGGTGAGCAATCATATCACTTCCTAAGCTAAACAAACCAAGTTCTTTTAGTTTTCCTTCTCCTATGATAAACTTGCCATTCACATGATCATCTTAGTAGTCCTTTTTGAAATCTGATCTAGTTAGGATTCATCTTTCTTGACCCTGGATAGCCACAACTGTTTGAGAGATTTCAAGACAGTCTAGAAAGTGTCTGAGAACAGGCTATATACAACAAGAATGTGTAAGTTATTGCCCTGTACTATCAGACCGCAGAGAAAACAACAAGCATAGCAAGATAATGTAGTATCTTTCCTTCTGGGAACTACTCAAATGAGATGAAGATCCTGACAGTAACACATGCTAAAGGTAATCAAATCATGATGCCCAGATGAGTCAGAACAGAACTTTTCAGAAACATGAGAACTCATTCTAGGACAACTCTGAAAAGGAGGGAAAAAAAATGAGAGGCGGGGGGGGGGAAGCAGGTTTGCTCTGGTGAGTTGGTTATGAAGAGATTCAGGATGAGAAACGAAAGAAAAAAATAAGCAATGACCTCCACTACATTCAGCACAACACAAAAAATGCATCTTTCAGTTGCGTTATGTAAGCCCCCTCATTACTGCAGACCACTGGTCAGATCTGGGAACAAGATGTTTGTCAGGAGATTTCCTCAGTGACCATCATCTACAAAGCAATGCAGCATTTAAGCAGTTTGGGTGGGTAGGTGGATGTGTGTGAGCAGACAGGTTCTTTGCAGGGGCTTAATGTAATCTGCCTTCTATTCTTTTGTGATGAATCATTATTCTACAATGTACTGAGACTTGATCAGTAACAGAAAACAGCATCACAGACTAGTTAGCACATGGAAGTCAGACCAGAAGAACCTAGTACAACACATTTCTCCCTGTCAGCACTGGAAAGGCTCGCATTCTTTCAAAATAAAAATATATAATACAAGCTGTTACAATACCTATGGCAGGACAGTACAACACAATACAATACAAAGCAAGCACTTCAAAGGATATTGTTTTGTTGATAATCTGTGAGTCACCATAGCTGTGTTAAAAAACACACACACACGCACGCACACAAAATAAACCCACACCTGCCTGGCCTACACTTCTTCCCTGTCAAGAATAAATAAATCTGAATAAAGCCCATCTGAATAAAGTCTACCCTCCAGATTTAAGCATAGTTTAATACTAAAAAACTGTTACATTTATCTGCACCTACTCTGAAATGCACTAAGCAGATGGAATACAAGCACTTCCTATTTGAAGGCACTGTTCATGAGCTATTATAATAAAGGCATATTACCATCAGATAGGATCACTCCTAAATGTTTAACTTAAATGTTCTATATGTTTATCATCTAGCTACCCAAAAAGACATCAATCTCTGCAAAAGGCAGACTGTTTTTTAATGTAGAGCAACAGGTAACTAAGGTAAATACTGACTCTGCTAGCACTGAGAAACAGCTTTTTCTGTGATCTTTAAAAGACAAAACCCATGCTTGTTCAGGCTACAGATGAAGATGAATGAACTTGAATAAGCAACAAATCAAATGCAATACAGTCTCGGTGGGATTTGATGTACTTGTTTGAGCATAATACCTGAAAATCAGTACAAGATTTTAACCTGCTAGCTCAAAGATCTTATTTCTGGACTCTAATTTCCATGTTACCTCAAACCTTTAAAAACAGGCTTAAAATCTAAATATCCTTTGGCATCCCAGAGCAGAGGTAGAGCCAAATACAGCATTGTACTTTTTCCTCAAATCTTTCACAAAGATTGTAAGCTATTACTACATAATTATCAGCGCCTGGCATTGTTTGTTCATGTGCTGTTTCCATTCAAAGAGAGGCGTGCCATGCTTTCTCTGCCTGTCACAAACTGATATCTTAGCATGGATTATTCACACTGAGAAACTGGGGAACCAAGGACAAGGGTCTTGGAAAACTTTCTGTACAGAAGAAGGTAGCCCATGTGCTTTGGGTAGGGCAGCAATGAATCAGACATTAAATTATACTTGAACAGTAGTGGGTGGGTCAGAAAATAGCAGATAGAGGAAACACGGAAGCCATTTGCTAGCCGTGAAATTGAAATCACATTGGATATAGCAAACCCACTTTCATTTTAACCTACATATTTAAATCCAAGGCACAGGGACCACCAACATTTGTCTCCACATGCAACTGCATAGTCTGATTGACTCAGATGGACATCTAGGACCAGACCGAATGACAGACTTTAGCAAAAAGAATGCTTACAGTTGGGATTCCTCAAGCAGGGAGAATTCGAGCTCCCTGAGGTTTCACGCAAATTCAGAATAACCATACAGCTGATCTGGAAATCTTCCGGTGCAAAATATGGGCCATGTTATCTTCCCTATAAGTTACAGGTTGGAACAACAAGGCAAGCAAAATAGCTTTCTCCAACCCCTCTCCCACCCCCCATCAAATTGAACTGATGTTGCTGTAGCTATTGATTTCCACCAGGGCTGAATCACCAGGGCTGACACTCAGCTCACCAGTGTCCCACACTGATTACTAAGCTGAAGTTCTTGCACTTGCCTTGTGTCTGCTGGGAAGTCCCCATACGTGCCTCCTCGTTCCGTCTAGCCTGTAGATTTCCCATTGTCAGGGACTCAGCCACCCACTTCCTTGCTAACAGGCAAGAAGCAAAGAAGAACATAAAAGAAGCAACAGAAAACACAGGGGAAAAGAAATGGAGAAAGGGAAGGGAGAAAGACATGTCAAAGAGAGGTAAGTCAGAAGAGCAACTGTGAACTGTGCATATTCTTGCATATGAAATATGTGTTGATCCCCCAAAGACACCTGTAGAAATAAATTCTATACTTTGGGGGTGTTTTTTTGATAACATGAAGGAATTGTAATAATTTCTTTCTTAAATATTGATTTACATAGTCCAGTCCTTGGAACACTTTCTCTACAAAAACACCATGAACCAGGTGAGCTAGGAAACTTTGGCCAGTGTCACGGAAAATATATCAGATGGAACAAACTTAATTCACACTTTTTTTTTTCTTATATGGTCACTGTTTCACATTATTTTGCTTGAACAAAATAATGGAAGGGGTTCTTTCTCATCATTCAACATTCTTACCTTTTAGCTAATTTGAGATAATACTATACAAGCAAGCTTTTTCAAAAAGACCTCGGTACAAGTCAGGGAAACTTTGTAATTTTCAAAAAGTTACAAACAATGAGGTGAGGAAATTTTCAGGCTTTTCACGTTAATCAGATAATCAAAACAAGAAACACAAGTCTTTACATTCCTATGCAGTTCAGCTTCAAAGCATAATGAAAGCAGCAAGGCGCAGGAGAATTTAGCAGAAAACCCCGGTTTAAACTAGATTATACAGTTGTTGCAGTCTGCTAGCAGAACAAAATAACATCATAAATGTATACATATATAGGCTTTATTTACAGCAGGAAAGTACTCTATCACACCCTGAAATGCTAACACCATAGGTTATTTTACATAACATCCCCAAAGCTAGGCTTCATATTCGGTAATTTAGTTTGCATTAATTACTCTGCCTCTGAATTTTCTCTCTTCCATCTCACAGATGTTGTTGATGACATGCCTCACACCAACTTATGCAACACCGCAACAATGTGCAGTGAAAAAGAAACCTCCCAGACTGTTCCTAAACTGGTATCCGTGGACAGTGTGCACTGGTGGCACAAAAAGGCAGGTCTGAGAACCTTTCAGAACCTTGGGTACCCCAGAAGCAATCCTTTGATTCTGAGGGAGAGGAAACCATCAACAACAGAAACAAATAAGAAAGCAGAGATTCTGGTGAACTAAGTCATGATCTTTATCGTTTTACTATTTTGTGGTGACAGATCTCCCTCTCTTAGACAAAAAATGACAGATCAAATTGTGCAATGACAGCACAAATTGCAGAGTCCTGCGGTGATGCAAAATCCCACGGCACAATTTTCCACTTGTACGTTCAGATCAAAGCTTCAGTAATGTCACCTCCGTAAACAACCCTCTCCCTCTCACAACCCACTTACCCATCTCACAGCAGCCTCCCGTGCAGAGAGAATCTGCTGCCTACTGGTTTTCCTGCTCTAAACCACCCGCATCTGCTAATAATCCGAGAAAATCTGTGCAATGTACTTGCCTCTCCTGCTTACCTTTTCAACAAATAACAGAGAATTTCTGGCTTCTAACAAACATTTTGAATTGCTTAGTTCCTAATTTCTGATCATTAGAAACAAAATTGCTCTACCGATCTGTGTTAGCAGCAGCTCTTAACAGCGGGTCAACAGAAAAGCCCTTTCCAAGATGATGGGATAGAAGGATTTGTTTGTTTATGCGTTTTACCTGGAATGAATTGCATCAAAGAGGAGATGAAATGCTGCAAATTAGCAAGCAGGATGCTGACGGCCGACAAAAGGATTTTGGAAAACATATTCTGCTCCGAAGAAGGCATCAGATCGGAGATGTTCTGGAAAGGTATCGCCGCCAGGATGGCAGCGTGCAGCGGAGCACTGATGGTTGCAGAGAGCTGCCTGACATCATCGTGTCAGAATAAAAGCCGGAGAAGCCTGCCCTGGCCGGGCAGGGCGCGCACGGCAGCCAGTCTGCGCTGCCCGGCCCCCGCCGCTCGGGCAGCCGAGGCAGGGAGGACCCGCACCCAGCCCGAGCAGCTCGGCAGCCCTCAGACCCTCCCAGCAGCTGGGCCAGGTGAGTTGTTGACGTGCCAGACCCGTTAAAGCGTACATTTCCCTCGGTGGAAAAAATGCTTTGTGACTATTTGCCAGCTGTAGGTGGAGAAACTGGAAGAAAGTGAAGAGTAAACGTATCTACATGCTGAGGTAGCCAGGCTTCAAGGCCACCCTTTTAGAAATTCTTGTCACTTTGTCTCATCTTTTTCACCTGTCAAAAATACTTTGCTTTGTTTCAAAACCTGAGTGGCAATTTTGCACCTCAAAGAATCTCAAGATTTCAGAAATAGTGGTTGCCACAGCAGGTTAGATCATCGAATCAGACAGTGAAGGACCAATGGCAGGCTGTGCCCTGCTGTTACAGATTAAGGTGGACCTATCCCCCTTCCCTTCGGATGCAGAGAGAAAGTTGCCACCATTTTGCATATGCATTGTTATGACTATGTTTGTTTCATTTTATTAAGCAGCTCTTAAAAGCTGCCCTATCCCTTGATGGAGAGCAGGGCAGCATACACAGTACCCAAGGTAACCCATCCCACTGTGCTTAAGATGGGACAGATTATTACTCATCCCAAATCTTCTGTTGCAAATTAATCTGATTTCTTCTTGTTCTTTCCATAAGGCACAGTGAACACCTGATTAATGTCCTTTTTATAACTTGTATTATTATGCCTTCCCTTGTTTTCTGCTTTCCCTAAATTAAATTCCACCCTTTCCCAACAGATGGTGCTTTCTTTGTCCTTTATTATTGCCATTTCCCCCTCCGGACTCCACCCACTCCATTTTTAATTCTCCACTAAGACCTAACTATCATGCAGTAAAGCAGAACAACTACGCTTTTGTCTTTGGTTAACATATCTCAGCTTTTTTCTCCCCAGCCAACATCATACTGATTGCAGCCTTTGCTCTGGTTTGCAAGTAACAAACAATCACCCCTGTTAAGCTTAGTGCTTCTCCCCCCTTTTTTAATATTATCTTGATTTCATGTCTGTCCTTCATCTTATTGAGATTATAGTGAATTTTCAATGTACATTATCAATAGCATTTGAGACCCTTCATAGCTTGCTACCATTTGAAAATTTAACTGTATTCTCTAATGTCATTCTTCTAAATCATTCAGGATAATACAGAATAAACCAGGTTTGAAACAGATCCCTATAGGATGCCACCTAAATTGAGCTTTCAGGAAAAATGAGAATGATTTCTTTGACTTTCCAGCTCATTCATACAGCCCCTACTTCCCAAATGTTTTTATTCATATCTAATATCACACGAGTCAGTTACCTTACATCAAGCTATACCCCACTCATTTTTCTATATCTATTAAGTTACCTACTCTGATTAAAGGATTTTTTTTTAATGTACTGTTCCTTGTTTGCTTTCAAAGTGATTAAGAAATTTAGTCCAGAATATCCACTGGATGAGAAAGAGACAGATTGATCTACAATTCTTTGTCCTCATTTCTCCAGCTGTTCACCCTGATAATGCAAGAGACTTACTCTGCTCTTTCCCAGTACTGCTTTCATCATCATGTTTTCAAAGACAATTCAAAGAAAAACCTATAGGTTCCAAGATTAACAAAAGTGAATTCAGACATGTTCTAGACTGTATTTCATAAGCCTTAAGTATATCTATTACCTGTTCAATCTTGTCTTTTTCTATTATGATCCACTTTCCTACATCTATGCAGTTTCAAGGCAGTTTCATTTTAAGTGAAAAGCCACAATTAACCTTGTCTGGGTGAAGACGATTCTTCCCTGAATACCTCAGCCATCTCTGCATTATATGTTATTCTGTTTTTAGCTTTTAGATAACAGCAGAGCGATGAGACAAACAATATTAATCACTTGCAATTTCCGGATTCTGAAGGTACTCACAGCAAGTTCAGAAATGCAAGAGACTCACGGTTGAAAATCCCTGTGATTTCAAGAGTCAGAACTTTGCCTCAGATGCTTCCACAATTTCTAGAAAATCCATTTATATTCTGTTACTGATCTGTCATCTTAGACGTTCTTGGTAATTTACTAAGGCACTGCAGCTTAAACAACAGGGGGAGAAGCTTAAAGAAAACGTAGTTACCAGCTGAGCTTTGCTTATCAGATTTGGCAGCTTTAAAGCCAATTAATTTTCAGTTCAAACCTCCTTCAGTAAAACTGGAAAGCGGATAGTGACGGGATAGGTGCCAGTAGGACTCCATGAGAAGCTCATTCCTCAGAGACAGAATGAGCTCTTAGCTTCATTTCAGAAGAAGAGAGTAAGAAGATTTTGGTATTTCTCCCAGTAAATACCAAAATACCCCAGAGAGACAATCGGCACAGAAACATTGTTATTAACAGACAGATAGGAAAACAGTAAGATCAAGTTTTACAATGGTTTAGAAGATAACAGCATATGAGTATTCCCATATACACAGATACTAAATGGAACACTGGAGGGCAGAAAACACTTGTTTATATTTTTAGTCAGTAATACAAGGCTCCCTTTTAAACAGGAAGAGATTTATGTATGAAAGCAACCAGTAAGTCAGTATTTCCATCACCAAAGTATATGTATTTTAACTTCAAAAGAGAAGATAGATTTCTTTTCAATGGATGTTTTTAACTTCCTGAATTTATCATTTTAAGCCACAACTCTGTAAATTACATATTTGATTCATTTTACTTGGTTAGCGTTTCTCTTTATATGTGTTTACATAGAATAACAACAGTTTCATTGTTCAGAGCAGTTTAAAAGTTAGTTTTTAAAAACACCAATTTCAAAGTCATACAAAGCTTTGAATGACTGCTTTTTAATAAGCATAACCACCCTGTTCACAGTTTCAACTAGGTTACTGTAGCCATGCCTAGTGAATTTACTTCCAATGTCTCTTCAAATTTTAAAATCCTCTTACTACCACAGAAACCCCACCATAAATTATAACATAATGAACAACCAGTGTAACATGTTAATGACAACCAATTGTATAAGAAATCACTGTAGAAAAGCAATAGCCATCTTTGAGAGGTATGTCTTGAATTTAGCTGCATTTGAATGTCAGACTAAACAGTTCTTCACTCTAAGAGGTACAGTTCTACTAGTTTTATTGGATTTTATGAAGTTTTTAAATGGAGCAGACCACTGCAGCAATAACAGTATAGATCAGTGCTTTTTTGATCCCTTAAGGGAAGAAACTTACACTAACTGATCCAATGGGACTTTAAGTTTTGCATCTTATTAATACTGGATACTAGAGCCAGAGCTTTACAACTTATAGATATTAGCCATGTAAACTAAATCTAGATTATCTGAATCTAGCTGATCTAAAAAAAGTTGTATGATTTTTCTAAGCACAAACAGTTAAAATGCAGCAAGCCTCTTGACTTTGATAAAACAGGTAGATATTTAACAGTCATGAAAGTTGTATTATTTTTAAATACTTATATAAATAACTTCAGGTAGATTTTCAAAATTCAGACACTTCATAGATAACAATTTTAAACTCTGCCTTTTATAATTTTCATAGATGATCGTGTATTCTAGAAACACCGAGCACAATATTCTAGAAAACTTAGCTTCCAAAAGCTTCTCTTTTTCCCACGTCCTTCCATTTAAACAAAATTACCAAGACAGATTGCAAAATTACCAGAGACTGGTAAAATATGATGTATACTAGTAGTGAGATTTTTTTTTTTTTAAAGTTGTTAGTTGCTAAAGATGCAGAGGACTTTAAAAAATTCCTAAGCATGTAAGGTGCTTACATGCGTAGGCACTTTGAAAATCCTACTAAGTACATATCTGCATCTTTAAGTACCTTGGAAAAATCTCTTCCTAGGTGTCCAGTTTCTCTCATTTGTTTTGAATTGATTATTAGTATTAGCTTGACAGATATCACATTCAGTTGGGACTTGTAGCTATCTTCTTTTCCCCCTTTTAAGTCTGAAAAGATTAAGAGAAAATTAATACACAGCACTAGGGAAGAGAGATGTATCTATCTTATGCTAGCACCAGAATTCATCTAGCACTTTATTACTTTAGCCTCACAGTTGGTACAAATAAAGCTTTGTTAAAAGATGAAACATAAAATATACAATCAAATTACAAGAAAAATTGCTCAAAAACTCCATAAGCACCCTTAAAAACTAGATATACACCAAACAGTACTGATGTATCTAAAAAAATAAAAGATCAGTAATTCAAGATGGCATTAACATTGCCTTTTATTTATTGATATTACCAGCAAAGTTTTGATGATGTGCTTTTATAATTATACTAAAATACCCTTTGTTTCATTTGAAAAGCTGTAGGTATTGAAACATATATTCAAATTAAGACTTTATACCTCTTTATACATTTCCCAAAGTAATACTCTTAATAGAACTCTGCTGTTTCTATGCTGATCTCTTCCATCTATCCATGCTGAGACAAAAGTGAAAATAAGGTTTCAGGTACATTCTACTACAATTGTAACATCCAAAATTAATTTTCTAGGGATGGAAGTACAGGTACAGCCTACACAATGGGTCAACAAGAAAAGATGTTCTAAGCTGTAGAATCCCTTGGAGTCATAGGATTTAAAGATGGATATTTAGTGTCATTTTTACTAACTATCACTACCCTATATATTGTATATGCTTAGTTATTTAAAAAAATAAGATGCTGTTTAAGTTGTCGAAAGTTACCTGAACTAGAAATACTTACACAAGATATTTATGAAACATTCATCATCACACTCACCATAGTTTATTATGACAGTTTTGCTCTGCATTTCTACAATCTAACAGACTCCATTTAGCTTTGCAGAGTATTTGTGATCACAGTGAATCTCTGTTTCAGACTCTCCCTTTTCTGTTTCAAGTGGTTTTCCAGGGTCCTTGCTTCTTTCAAGATTCCATCAAGCTCTTGGACATAAGAAGCATCCATTGCTGCTCTCTCACTTAAAAAAAAATAAACTGAAGTTAAAAATCAATACTAAAGCCAGTAACTTTCTTACTACTTAGAATTGATTTTATGCTTTACTTAGAAGTGTGCTATCAACATTCAGTTTCTGACCAAATTTAGTTCTGTTCTCTGTTGTAACAGAAAAAAGCATTTGTATTTCAAGATCTATGGTTTATAATTTTCAGCACTTATTTTTAACTGCAGCCACAGAAATCCATCATACCAAGGAAAGTCAGAAAAAAGTGCTATACAAATAGGATGAAGTCAACTTGCCTTAATATGTGGGCATATTTTGATAACAAGTTCTTAATTTCCTTATTCATCTCTGTTAAAAGAAAAAGTCATTTTATTTAAACAGCTGAATGAATCTTCATCTCAATATCCCATTAATTTAATAGTTACTTTGAGTATACGTAATACATCACCATTTAAAACCTTTTCCAGTGGTTCAGGTTTGTAAAGGGACTGGGAGCCCTCAGAAAAAGCCAAATCTGTTTTGTCAGAGGAGGACAACTGAGGATTCTCTGTCGCTTCATTCTAGTAACAGAGCACAAAAAAAATACAGGTTCTAGGACTTGAAACAAGCTCAGCACAGATCAAATTTAATCGAAAGTAACAAAAGCTTCAAAAAAAGATCTTGACTGTTTTCATAGAAAGCCAAGTGTTGGCTTCAGTGCCAACACCTTCTGTTCTGAGCAGGCACAGCACATCAGTACTAGGGGAGTGGCTGGGAAATGCTAAGATCTTTTGCCTGTATCAGAAAAAGCTGACGCATTTCAGAAGCTCACTCACAAGAGGCCCTGTGTAACTGTGTTGCAGTGCATACGCAATTCCCAAACAGCAAGAGAAGCCTTGCAGTCCCCTCATACAAGCCATACTTGTTCCCCCAGTCGCCAAGGGGAGAGGGCAGAACGCCCTGTGCCACCTCCTGCAGGTGAGGGACCACAGCTGCCACCGAGCTCTCTGCCCTCTCTCCGTGACAGGAACCCGTAGCAGCACCAGAGGACGTGCAGATGCCTCGCTCCTCTGGGGCCAGAAGGCTGACATCTTCCTCATACAGAACTGCTCACCTCCATCTCTTTTTTACGTTTACTTCTGTTTTCATCAGATTTTGCTGTGTTGCTTGCCATCGTTACCTGATTAAAAAAAGTACAACGTCAGATTGTGTAAAGTGGTTACTATGCGTGACCAGGAAATAAACCCGCACAGAAATCTGCCAAACGTGTCTCCAGCACCTCTGTGACTGCTCTCCGCACGGGAGGGAGGCAGCACCTCGGAGCACGGCGACAGCTCCGAGCGGGGCTGGGGACCGCGGCTCCGCGTCCCCGGGCAGCCAGCGGGCACACAGCCGGGGCTCCCGCAGAGGTGCCGGAGACCGCCCAACACCAGCCCCGGGCTGCCGAGGCCGCCCTTTTCTCCCGAGACCTCTCCTCAGGGCGGTTAACGGTCCTTGCGACCGTTAACGGCCGGCGCGCGAGAAGGCGGCCGCTGAGGGGAGGGCTCGCTCCTCACGCGGCCGGCAGCGCGGCTCCGGGCTGCGGTGCCCGGGAGGCGGCGGCTGTCGGCGGGCAGGCTGCCGGCCGCCCTGCCCGCGCCTCGAGGAGCCTCGCTGAGAAGCCGTGCCTGCTCAGCCGCCGAGGGAAAGGTGTTACACCCCAGTGACACGGCCGAGCTGCCCCGTGAAGTGCGCACGTACAATGAGGACACCTGTAGCTACTTGACGGTTGCACCGTGCACTCGAGCAATGCTGGCTATATTTCTTCTAAGCACCCGTGGCAGATATAATCGCAGTTTGAATCACTGGGCCGTTTGGGGATGACTAGGCCAGATGGACCCGTTTCAAAAATGGGGCAGTAAACAGTAACATCTGAGCGATTACATCACCTCACTAGAACTAGACGACTTCCAAGACAAAGGCGTCTTTTCTAGAAAAGAAGACTGCATTTTCCTCATATTGTAGGTAAATGATGTAGTTTCATCGAGAAGTGTCCGAGTCAGATTTTGTGATGAGGTAGCTTACTTACAGCAGCAAGAGGCTGGACACTGCGAGCCAGGAGATCTCGTTCAGCATTACACCTCATGTTGTTAGCCAAAAATATTAAGCACGATATTGTTACTACTTCTTAAATCCTAGCTTGACTAGCTACAGTGAAGAAAATAGTCACAAAATTTGAAGTTATGTTGCAGTACAGGGGACTTTTCATCTTTTTATACATCTTTCGTTTCTGGTTAAGAGAAGAACGGCTCTTACCCTTACATGTATTATCCATATATCCTCTGAAAGTCAAAACTCAGGGCAAGAAGTGAAACTGCTGAAAGAACAAGAACTAAATACTTCCTCAAGTAGAGGCAATATTCAATTTGCTGCCATGGCCCACTTCATGAAATCCTCCAAAAGTGTTATAAGAAACACTGACATTATGAAATAGATATGAAAGAAATATGTTAATTAAATGTTAATTAAGTTATCATTAATGTTAACATTTTTATTAACAGACTACCTGAATTAAAATAAATGAACTCTCCAAATTGTTTTTACCACTTTCAGTATCTTATGGATGTGACAGTCTACAGTAAGAGCTAAGACAAAAATAAATAAATCTAAGCCATTACTCTAAAAGAAGTTCCAGTTCCTTTAAAATTTGAGATATTAAAATGCCAGGAGAAATGAAAACTCAAAACTTAAAATAAATAAAAAAAACGATTGTTATGAGTTAGACCCTAGTCCTTAAAAATGCAACTATGTAGAGACTAAGAAAAAAACTGCAATGCGCTAAATGACCTGAATTTTTACAGTCTCAAAGGTTGACACGAAAGGCCAATTTCAGTTAATACAAAACAAACAACATTTTGCACAAACTTTGGTACCAAGTACAATATTATTTAATGGTTCACTAGTGATCTGCATGTAAATTTAAACTTAATAAATATTTTTTCTTTTGCCTTTTTGCATCATTACAACATTAATTAAAAAAATATATATATTAATGAAACAACAAGTTAGGTATCAGAAAAAAAAAAAAAGAGAGACAAGTAGTATTAGCCAAATGGGGGACTATACTGAATAAAGCTCTAGTTTCAAAAAATATTTAAATCAATTAGAAGTCAATTAGAATGAAGAAAAGAAACATGAATATTATTTTGAGCTAGAAGAAAATCATTCAGAAGTAGAAACTTAACTGAAACTTTCAATTTTCATTGAAAGAGATCAAGAGACATTTTGATCGTACTTTATAACTTCCCAGGAAGAAACTATGTGTTACATAATAGCTCTCAAGAAAATGTACAGAAACCAAAGACCAGAAGCAGAAGTCAGTTACGTTTTAAAACATATATAGAGAATTACAGCTGTTGTACATTGAAATCATCTAGATCTAGTTGATTAAATCAAATTTCGATATCTATTTAGTGTAGGTTAAGGTAAGCAACTCCACACATCCTGAATGTCCTGAAACAAAACAGGAAAATGAAGGGGATGATATAATATTGCTCTCTGATTTTAATTCAGTCAGTGTAATCGAGTATGTGTAAATACATACACACACACTTATCTGAAAGCAGTAGCTACTAAAAAATTATTTTTGTTTATCTGCCTGAAACATAACTTTTTCTCTGTTGAAGGTGTATTCTAGTGACTAGACAAAGCAAAGTTTCACCTCCCGAGAAATACTCTGCAACAGCTAAACTCCTCTGCTTTTTATAATTTCTTCTAAATCAATTTCATCGGTTTCTTTCAACAGCTTCCAAGAAATGATAAGTTTCTGTAGCATGTATGTAGTTTTTGTCTTACAATGCTCGTGATGGATACTACTCCCTGTGAGTGGAACAGACAGGGTCCATCATTATTAGTGAAAGGGACAGCATTTGTATTTCAGGATTATTTCAAAAGGGAGACTGAAAGATGTTCCTCTAGCCTCAAAAATACCTCCCTTGTTTTAGGATACTTAGAGTACTTACAGTAACACCTACGTATGTAGCTATCCCCCCCCCC